>CM070711.1:42955309-43483426 GCA_036346275.1 Otatea glauca
CGCCCTCGGCGGAGTCCATCTC
The DNA here is from genome assembly GCA_036346275.1 of Otatea glauca. Taxonomy (NCBI): domain Eukaryota; kingdom Viridiplantae; phylum Streptophyta; class Magnoliopsida; order Poales; family Poaceae; genus Otatea; species Otatea glauca. The sequence continues at coordinate 42,955,332 of CM070711.1, forward strand.
GGGGCGCCGCCCGATCGGCGGTCGGGAAAAACCCACCATAGGGTGGCCGAGGCACTCCGCGCTATCGGTGGAGGTTGTCCCCACGCGGTGGTCTCGACACATCCTCGCCAAGCACGCCCGCGCCAGCGTTCGCCTTCTCTTCCTCCTCCTTTCCTCCTTCCGCTTCTTGCGGGAGGAGTCGACCCTCCGTCCCCGCCGCGGGCGCGCCATCGCTTCCTTATCCCCGGAGCGGCGCGTGGAAGACATCCCCATGAGCCCCTAAGGGATGGGGAATGTCGGTCAAGTGCTAAGGACAAAGAAAAGAGCGAGAAAGGAATTTCACCGGCTTACGGTTGGCGGAAAAGCCGCCGAGAATGGCTCCGGGTGGCCATCCGCGGCCACCGTGGCGCTTCCGCCCGTAACGGCCGCCACCCGGGCCTCCACCTCAGACGCGGCCAGCTGGTTCTCGCCATCTCGCCCGGCCGGATGGCCCCGCAGACGAACAGGGTGCGGCGCTCAGTACTGCAAGTGGTTGCACGCGCATCCCCATAAAGCGCGCACAACCACGCCCCCGTGAGCCCCGCCTCCTTTGAGCCCCCGATCGCTCCACGATCGGGGCCGGCTGTTCTTCTCCTCTTTCGGCGCCCCGAGCCCACGCTCCTCCACCATGGGAAGCTCGCCGGTGAAACGAGGGGCGCTGCCGCCGACGTTCTAACGTAGAGCCATTCGGAACGCCAGCCCTTGTTGGACGAGGGCAGCTTTACCTCCAGGTACTCCGTGCTCCGACCGGGCGAAGGCCGAGGCGAGCCACCTGTAGGCGCCGCGGCGCTCGACGCGCCTGCCCTTCCGAGCCTTGCACGAAGAAGTGCCTCCACAACGCCAGGTCGCTCGATCCCCAAGAACCGGCTACGCTGGATGAAGATGGCGATGTGGAGGACCCCATTGGGGTTGAGATGGTGCACCTCCACCTTGTAATGAAACAAGCAGCCCCGGACGAGCGGAGTGCGGTGGCGAGCCAAAGCAGCGCTCGAAGAACGAGGGGCACCACGATCTCGCCGCCACGGCGGGGGTGGCAGCCCCGGCCGGCACCCTCCAACGTGGAAGGTCTGCGGCATGAGGAAGCCCTTCTTCACCAAGCAAGCGCCGACGGCCGTCTTGTGCGAGCACTCCGCCACGACATCTTCGCTGTGGAGACGCAGTGGAAGGTGAGAAAGAAAGGTGGGTTTTCTTTCCTTAGCTCTCTGGTGCTTTTCTTGTTTGCAGGCAGACAGAGAAGGCAAGAAAGCGTGACCACTCGAAAGCACCTAACGGGCGTATTTATAGAGGACGAGCGAACGCCGCCAAGCAGCGCCTGGCAAGCGGTTGTCGCGACCACCCTGCGCTCGCCGCCCACCGTAACTCCTGGGCCTAATACCACTCCGCTTTTAATCCTCGCCTTGTCAGCGACAAGGGCCATAAAGACGCCGCCCCGAACAACGTGTCCCAGAACCTCTCGGTCTCGCCTTTAGGCCGGAACAGTTGCTCGGCGCGCGAAAGCCCATCGGGCGGCTGCGGCCCCAAGGCGGCTAAAGCTTTGTGGCTTGGCGCCAGGCCCCACCGAGGAGTGGGTTCAAAAAGGCCTACCCCACTGGGATGGGTATAAGGCCGCTCAAAGAAAACTTGAGCAAGGGGCGTGTATGAGGTGAGCTCCCACGGTGGGCCCTCAGGCCTACCGACGGCCTAATCACCTCTACTGGCCCGAGACCATACTTCACACTCTCCGGGAGCTCATCAATGAGCGACACCGGTGTGCTCGGGTCGGCGGACGACCCAGAGTCCATACGGATTGAGTAGAGAAAGGTTTTTATGGGTCGCCCTACGAAGAGGCAGGCAGACACCCTACTCGGGACCGTCCGCTCGGAAGGGTCCCCTGGGCGGGACCTCCCAGACCCACTCGGACTACCCGCTATTAGCTCCACGAGCACGGCGCTCAAACCAACGCAGTAAACGCCGCCGCCATCCCCTCCAGTCCCACACCGCGGATGGGGTATACATGTGGATAGATGAGCGCCATTCCTTCCGCAGCTACCCTCGCCCGACGAGGACTCGAGAAGGATGCCCCACGTCCAGCTACGACGCAGAACGAGCACTCACGCCCAGCTACGACGGTAAACGAGCACTCACGCCCAGCCTCGACGGTAAACGAGCACTCACGTCTAGCTATGACGATAAACGAGCACTCGGACACCGTAACCTCACAGAGGCATCCGGTTGTCTCCGCCGACCAAGGCACTCGGACACCGAACCTCACAGAGGCATCCGGTCGTCCCCGCCGACCAAGGCACTCGGACACCGAACCTCTCGAGGCATCCGGTCGCCCTCGCCACCAAGGCAATGTCTAGCTACGACGTTAAACGAGCACTTTCGGACACCGAACCTCTCAGAGGCATCCGGCCGTCCCCGCCACCAAGGCACCGTCTAGCTACGACGTTAAACGAGCACTCGGACACCCGAACCTCTCAGAGGCATCCGGCCGTCTCCGCCGACCAAGGCACTCGGACACCGAACCTCACAGAGGCCTCCGGCCGTCCCGCCGACCAAGGCACTTTGACACCAACCTCTCGAGGCATCCGGCCGTCCGCCACCAAGGCACTTTGACACCCGAACCTCTCAGAGGCATCCGGCCGCCCCGCCGACCAAGGCACCGTCTAGCTACGATGTTAAACGAGCACTCGGACACCCGAACCTCAGAGGCATCCGGCCGTCCCGCCACCAAGGCACTCGGACACCGAACCTCACAGAGGCATCCGGCCGTCCTCGCCGACCAAGGCACCGTCTAGCTACGACGTTAAACGAGCACTCGGACACCGAACCTCTCAGAGGCATCCGGTCGTCCCTCGCCGACCAAGGCACCGTCTAGCTACGACGTTAAGCGAGCACTCGGACACCGAACCTCTCAGAGGCATCCGGCCGTCCCGCCGACCAAGGCACTCGGACACCGAACCTCACAGAGGCATCCGGCCGTCTGCCGACCAAGGCACTTTCGGACACCGAACCTCACAGAGGCATCCGGTCGTCCCGCCACCAAGGCACTCGGACACCCGAACCTCACAGAGGCATCCGGCCGTCCTCGCCACCAAGGCACCGTCTAGCTACGACGTTAAACGAGCACTCGGACACCGAACCTCACAGAGGCATCCGGTCGCCTCTGCCACCAAGGCGCCGTCCACAACGATTAAAATTAAAGCAAACTCATCGCAAGACATTTTCATAAAGAAAAGAAAATTTCATTATAGGCCTACTGAGCTCAAACTTTACACGACTTTACACACGATGCACGAGCGGATACAAGAGTGGCCACGCCGCACCACTGGCGAGACTCTACCCACGCCTAGAACCTATCAAACATCCGTGCGGCATCGGTGGCACCGACGGCATGTCGGTAGGCCCTTGCACGGTCGACGGGACAGCCGTCGCGGCCGCTGGCTAACACGCCGATGCCTCCCGTGCCGTTCAGCCCGACATCGACGCTGCCGCACTAACTACGGTCGGCGCCCTTGCGCCATCGCCTCGAGAAGGGCCCCCTTACCACCTCGAGCCTCGGGCGGCCTCGGCGGCAAGCGTCAACGAAGCAGCGTCCACGGGCCGCACTTCTTCCTCCCTAAGCTCGGCCATCGCTGGTCGAACTCACCAAAGCTCGCCGGAGGATCCTCTTCTTCCACCACGACGCCATCGCAAAACTAAAGACTAGAGGGTGTCTCAAGCCATTTGAAAGAACAAAAGAAAGAGCTCTCATCCCTTCAAGCAAGCTACGGCGCACATATATATATATATCCGGACGAAGGAGGCTAAGCGTCTCAGAGTAAATGCGGTGCCGGAAAAGCGAAGCATCCTTCACGTAACCGAAGCGATAAGAAGGCGAGCAGCGCGGCAGCCAAACTATACTCGCATGCGCAGCGCAGGCGAGTAAGGCCCCGGCGGTTCAAATGCCCCGGCCAAACTCGGAGACAGCCGCCGGATCCAACGGCACACCGACGGAATCGCTAACCGGATCGGTTGGACCGACCGACTGTGCCCGCCACCACTTTCGTCAAGTTCAACCCCCAACCGAATCGCCAAAATCGCCGGGAGTTCGGGGCTACCGACGAATACTAATAAAAGGATACCCCAACAGCTCCGGCGACGAGCGGTGCGGCCTCAAGCATATCTCCAGCTTAACAGCGCCCGCCCGCCGCCGACCGAATCGCTCGAGATCGCGAAGACATCCGCTCCCGACCGCCAGGAAAGCGAATCCGACCAGACAGTGGCGCCCGACCCCTCTTGGCGGGCGGGATCCCCGACTCAACCGAACCAAGGTGACGAACGCCGAGTGCCGCGGTCGAGTCCTCATCGCCTACCGCCACGTACCCCGAATGAGGTCAATCAGGCGACTATACAAGGCGGTGGCTCCTTCCCAAGAAGATCCGTGACTGCAGAAGACAAAGCTTCCGGCCCCATCAACCGACCACGTCACAAGACGGCGACGCCCTCCCGAGGCGGCACCAACGCCACGCACCTCGACGTCGGATTCGCAAGGGTCACAGAGGGCAAGCACGCTATTTCCGGGAATACCTAACCTCCCCGACCACCAAGGCTACCAACCCAAAGATGGGCAAGGCGGGTGGCGACCGATCCACAGGACGAAGGACCGGGAGCTCCTAGCGTAGGTCACCTCGCTCTTCCTCCCAACTTCGATGTAACTCCCCTTCCTTCAGATAAAAGGAGGCGGGGGCTAAACGATTAGAGCGAGCGAGAGGAGAGGGAGACATAAGAACACGAGAGACTAAGTCATTTAGGGCCTCGTCAGAAAAACATAGTGCAAAAAGCAATACAATACGACCATCTGAACTGGAGTAGGGACTTTCAGCCCGAACCAGTATACATCTTGGACTCACGAGTCTAACCATTCGGGGAGTGGAACGCGCGACCCCCTAGACTTACAAATTTACTTGCCGGCGCTCGAAAACGCCGACACTTAGGGTCTGTATTCCTATTAGGATTACGCTTGCAAGTTCTCAAGTGAGAGTTTAAGGAGGATGTACCATTAGTTCTAAGATCACATCGAAGCTCACGGCTGCAATGTTTGCACTTGGCCTTCACGACATCTCCAACTTTGATCTTGCTAAAGCTTTCCCACACATCTGATCTTGGTTCCATTGCTTTTCTTTTCTTAACCTCCTGCTGCACATTCTCTGTCTGTGTAGTCTCATTCTCGGTCTCGCCCATTTGGCTATCACGATTTCCAGGATTTTCTTTTGGCTCCACCATCTACAAACCAAGCAAAATTGCAATGAAATGGTTAGTGATTGAAAATAAAAAAGAATCGACCAAGCAAATAAGCAATGAAGTGAACACATACCTTGCAGGATAGATCGGTTGCCGATGCCATTGTTCGAATTACACACTGAGAATCTGAGATGACTAGATCAGATCCCGTGAGAAATGCATAGCATACATTATACATAGCATTAGTGTACATTATACATACATTAGGTTTTGCCATTACAACAATGTTTTATATTCCTAACCATGCAGGATATGGCTAGCCAGAGTTGACATCTGCAATTTCTGATAGTGGTTTAGGTGTCTCAGTTAGTTCCATGTAACTTATGTTCAGAGATAGTGGAAACGCTTTGAAGTACAAGATAAGATCATGGTCATACTTTATTGTAAACTACTAAGCGTAAAGGGACGTCTTTGGCTGCAATGGCATCGTTCATGGTCTATTGTCAACCACCCCAATAATGTTTCATTTTCATTTGCCGGAAAGCAACATGGTTTCTGTAAATAGTTTAGGCACTCCTTATAGCAAGTAGCTTGTAAAGTATTAATTTGAAGCTGCATTGCAGTCATTGTGAGCTTGTGAGTGACAACAATTGATCTCAGGATGCAAAAAATGGATAAAAAACAATTGATTCGTATTCCATACTCATTCTGACATTCTCTCAAGCTGACCTCCCAAGAAAACACATATTCCGTCTTTTAAACTACATCAAGAAATGGTTGGGTATATATATGGCAGTCCCTGCCTAGAAATTAAAACTGCAGTGCCTATAAATAGTGTGCATCTAGATCTAGTTGTAAAACAGAGCAAAGTGTTGGTGGTGCTAGGCTACCAGCCTACCATCAATCCACCATGCAACCTGCGACTAGCTTTGAATTGATTTACTCAGTGCCTCAGTGGAAACTGAAGAGTTTACCCTAGATCCAGCGACGGCTTCGAGGATGGCCGGATAGGAGGGTGACGACTGCTCGGGGAGAGGTTGGAGGGCCACGACGGCTCGAGGGATGGAAGCCGGGAGGATGGCGACGGTCGACCGGTGGTGGCGCCTAGGGCTGCGCCGGGAGGTGGCTACGGGCCGGTGCGGCGTCGCTGGTTCGCGAGGGAATTGGAGAGTTGAAGAGCTGGCACCGCAAGTTCACAAGGGGACTCCGGGAGCCCGAGAGGGCCGGCGCCGTTGCCTCTACAGCACTACCCGCTGGTTCGTGAGGGGAAATAGCCAAATAGGGTTGGTGATTGGGGATAATGGATAACGAGGGGAAGTGGGGATTGGGTTGGCTTGGTTGTGCCGTGCGGCTTTGCGGGAGCGGGACTAAATGCGTGGATCGGTTTATTCGGTAAAATGGTTTTTTCGGTTTTTGAAATTTAAAAACCGAACCGCAAACCGAAAACTAAATAGTGCTAAAATAAAAACCGAACCGAAAACCGAAAAAACTGAAATAATCGGTTAATTCGGTTCAGTTTTTCGGTTTCGGTTTAAAAGTGCCCACCCCTACTTGTAAGTCCTCCTCTTTTGGCATTCTATTCTGCATTTTTTGTTTGAACCGCTGATGATTGCGCTTGGTAAATTGGGTAAGAAACTTTGCTTTGAATTAGTTCTTGTAAGAAACTTAGCTCTGATATGACTTGAGATTGCGATGTCGTGGGAACAAAAATGCTTTGTTGGTGATTGATGTTTAATGCCCCAGTAGCACTTTTTTAACATTAGTAATCGGTCAAATGGTTCGACTTGGCTATTTAATCAGTAGTTTAGTACTACTAGCAGTGGGAGATGTACATACACTAGTTCAGTGTATCCTAACATGCTAATTCATGCCTTCCCAAATATATGTAAAATCTGATGGTCCTGTGCTCATTAGTGTTGATGGTGTTGTTTATATATGTGGCAAAATCCCAATGACATATTGGACCAAAGCTTTAGATATGGTTTTATGCATGTTCATTTTCTATCAGATTGCTAGCATGTAGTAGGTTGCTTGTAAAAGAGTGGCAAAATGTGTTCTCAAATTTCTCAAGTTTTTAGATCTACTACCTTTTGTTTGACAGGATTCACCCAAGGACCAGCTTTGTCCTTGCAAATTGCAACTGTGCTCTATTTGTGTCGGAGTGTTGCTGCTTCCTAGCTCCATGGCTACAACTAGTTGTTCAAGTTACTAATAGCAACAGCTGCCTAAAATGTTTGCAGTACTACACTTTTTTTTGTTAGCTTCTGCATTACAGAGAGACAAGATTTAATGCAATTAGATTTCTAGGTTGGAGTTCGTGCATTCTATTACTGATCTTTCCCATAAATTTATTAGCTCTCGGTGGTCTGTAGACTCTATACCATGCACGACTTGACATCACAAATTATGATTCTTGAGCTTTACTTATGTTTTGAGTTATGTTAAATTCTCTAAGGTCTGTGGAGTTCACACATTTTATGCATCATATATGTTTATGCACTTCAATACAAGTTATGTTTAAGTTCTCTGCAGTGTTTGTGCCTTGATTATGCAAGTTCCGCAAAGTTCATCCATTCATGTTCCTTATTTTGTTTGAGTTGTGGTATCACTTCGATCGAGCACTCTTTATTTGCCCCAACAGCGGCCGGATGTCATGAACAGATAAACATCATAGTGTTAGATTATTATGGGGTTGGCCCATAATTAATTTAATTGTTAGATTATTATGGGGTTGGTCCATAATTAATTTAATAGAAATTCCAAAAGGCCCATTAGAATACTAGGAGTCATGAAATTGGTTTAGTACCATATGGGTAATTGAGAGAAGGTTTGACCAACTTAAATAGTTGAGTTGTGTGTCTCTCAATTAGCAAGGTGGAAAAGGTAAAGGCTGTGCCACACGCGCGCGTGCGCGCCGAGCCGAGCCGAGGCGAGGCGTGGCGTGGCGTGTGCGAGTCGAGTCGAGTCGAGACGTGATCAGTTACTCTGCCGCAGGCCTATATAAGGAGGGTTGTGCCTTTCTCCACCGGCAGAACTCCCACAATACTCCATCCTTGTAGCTACTGCTGTCTTTTGCATTCCCGACTCCGTTTTCTTGCGCGCACAAACAGCGGAGGGAGCAGGCCTCCGGAACCTCGCCCTTCTTGAGATCTTGCTCGAGATAGATGGCCGATAAGGTTTTTGGGGAGCGTACCACGCGACTGCTCGAAAGGTGTTCCTAGAAGCGCATCGACCGCAACGCTGCGTCACCTTTGCATCAACCTCTTCATCGCACCAAGGCTTCATCTGCGACAACTTGTGATCGTCTACTTCACCGTCATGGCGAACGAAAAATGCTCACTGCGCTGTACAAGCGGTGGCACCGGCTCAAGGGTATATTACCTTATACCGTGTTTTATTCATGTTGATTTCTTGTTCATTAGTCTTTGCGTAAAAGATAGATAATTTGTTATCTAGTACCTTTGGCTTTGAACAAAAATTGCATCATTGTTTAATCATGATTTACATAATTCTGTGGATAAAAATATTGAGAAAATTCCTAATATTTCCAACAATCCAAAAACCTTATTCTAGGATTTTTACAACTACTGGTTTTGCTGCCGCACTTAAGCCAACTATATTTGATGGCGCAAATTACAAGCTTTAGCGCGCCAAGATGATTTTGTGGTTGATGCCATGAACGTGTATCACGTTGCAAGGCAAGCCACGTACTGAGGGTGGGCTCTCTCCTGAGCAGGAGAGTGCTTTCACGGCTGCGGATAACTTGTTTAGAGGCGCTGTGATCAGTGTTCTTGAGAAAATCTTGTTGATGTGTATATGATTTTGCCAAGTGGTAAAGAAATGTGGGATGCACTTGAGGCAAAATTCGGAGTCTCTGACGCGGGCAGTGAACTCTATGTCATGGAGCAGTTTCATGACTACAAGATGGTTGATGACCACTCTGTAGTAGAACAGGCTCATGAGGTTCAAGCTTTTGCGAAAGAACTTGAGAATTTTACATGTGCATTACCGACAAGTTTGTGGCGGGATGCATCATTGCTAAGTGCCACCTTCTTGGAGGGATTTTGCCACTACTCTAAAACACAAGAGACAAGAGTTCAGCGTTCTTTGGTCTCATTGGGTCTCTAAATGTTGAGGAGAAAGCGAGGCAAAAGATATACGTGGGAAAGAAAGTTCTAGTGCCAATGTGGTACAAAAGAAAATCTTTCAATTCAACAAGAAGAATAAAAATAAGTCCGAAAAGCCCGAGAACAAGAACAAGGCCGCTCAAACTACTAGCTTCAAGAAGAAGAAGAATAAAGGAAAGGGAAACCGCTTTATGCAGTAATGAGTATGCGATCATTGGGCAAAGGATTGCCACGATCGCAAAGACAATAAGCGAAAAAGTCTAACGTTGTTATTGCTAACATCGAGGAGGAACATCCGGTATGTTTCAATACCTACCGCTCTATCGGTATGTCGTTCACCTGATTGGTGGATTGACACGGGGGCCAATATACATGTTTGTGTTGACAGATCCTTATTCTCTTCTTACCAGGTCGCAGGGGCTACCTCCGTGTTGATGGGGAATGGGTCGCAGGCATTTGTATGTGGAGTCGGCACAGTTGACTTGAAGTTTACTTCAGGAAAAGTCGTCGATCGAGGAACGTGCATCACGTGCCCGTGATAAATAAAAACCTTGTCGTGGTCTCTATTGTGTAGAGATGGTTTTAAGCTAGTTTTGAATCCAATAAATGTGTTGTTTCTAAAATTGGAACTTTTATTGGAAAAGGCTATGAGAGCGGAGGCTTGTTCCGCTTGTCTTTGACGGGACATGAATAAAATTGTGAATCATGTTTGTAATCATGAGATCTGATGTTTGGCATTCGCGACTTTGTCATATTAATCTTGGTTGCATGATGCGGTTAGCCATTTTAGCACTTTCGATATGATTTAATCCCAAAATGAATTTAATCCCAAAATTTACCCAAGTCAAAGGTTTCTAAGTGTGACAAGTATTTCATGTGTGATGATTCTACAATCTAAGTCAAAAGAACCTATTTTAAGATCTATAAAGTCGCGAGAAAACGCAAGTCGAGAACCAACAAGCCTTGATCGGTCACAAAGGTGGAGAATACTTTTCTAATGAGTTTAATTTATGACAAACTCGCGAGAACAAATAATCCATGGCACGCCTCTATTAGAACTAGTTCATACCCGAGATTTATGTTGCGAGATGGGCGGGAGTTGTCACAAAGGGTGGTAAGAGGTATTTCTTATTTATGACTTTGATTGCTAAATGATTCTACTAGATATTGCTATGTGTATTTGATTAAAGTCAAAAGATGAGGCTGGTTTCACTATTTTAACGATAATATAAAGTCATTTATTGATATAACTAAATGAGAACCAACTTGAGAGAAAAATCAAGCAAATGAAAGTAGGGTAGGTAGGTCACAGCAATCGTGGTGGAGAATACTTTTCTAATGTAGATTTTAATTTATTCTATGCAAGGAACATGGAACTCAACAAGTTGTGCATGATTGGTCAGATTGAGTGAATATGTATTTGAGACTCTTATGGTCAGTATATATCTCACATCTATTTCCTATGAGATAATGGCGCCATATCTTTAAAGCATACTCTGACTAACTCCAAATCATCGTTGGGTAATTCACTTCATGTGGTCTTAAGCGTCTCGGCGCATAAGCAGCGACTTTGCCTTCTTGCATAACTCGCATCCCAAGCCACTTGAGCATCGCGATAAATGTCAAATCCATTACGCACATCAGCAACACTATCTACGAAGTTGTTGTTAAGCGCTTCTTTAATTCCATGAAACTTTTCGCACTCCGCGTCCATGCAAACTTCTTCTCTTTCTTTAACAAGCTGCGTGAGGGTTTAGCAATTGTCGAGAATCCTTCTATGAACCGGCGGTAATATCCATCATTCGAAAACTACGAATCAGTATGCAGGACTTGGTGGCTCCCAATGCAACACTGCGTCCACTTTCTTTGGGAAGCTGCGACTCCTTTGGTAGTCATGGTACATGATTCAACTTTCTCCTTCCAAATTCACACTTGCTAAACTTAGCATATAGTTGATGCTCTCATGACTGTCTAAAACCATTCTCGGATATTACGCATGCTCTTCCTCTGTCTTGAGTAAACCAAGATATCGTCTATGAGACTACAACAAACTTGTCCAAGTAATCCATGAAGACTTTATTCATCATGTTCATGAAATATCTTGGGGCATTAGTCAATCGAATGACATGGTTGTGAACTCGTAATGTCCATATCGCGTAAGCGCGATCTTAGAGTACATCCTCGCTCGGATCTTCAGCGATGGTATCACGAGCGAAGATCTATCTTGGAAAAACTCAGCTCCTCTTAGCGATCAAATAAGTAAATCGATCTGGGCAGCGGATACTTATTCTTGATCGTTACTTCATTAAGTGCACAGTGATCGATGCATTCTAAGACTTCCATCCTTCTTGCGAACAAACAAAGCGGGGCTCCCCACGGCGATGAACTTGGTCTAATGAAACCTTTCTCTTGCGGTTCCTCAATCGCTTCTTCATTTCTACTAACTCGTCGGTAGGCATCCGATATGGTCTCTTTGATATCGGTCTTGTACACAGTGCTAACTTCGATGACAAACTCGATATCACGATGCGGTGGCAATCACGGCAAATCTTACGGAAATACCTCCGGGTATTCTCAGCTCTTGGCACATCTTCCATCTTGATGGCTTTCTGCTTTGTTGACCGTTTAGCGCGTCGAGCTGCGGTGGCTTGAAACTCCACTTTCTTGCCACTAGGGCCTTCCAGGTCACGATCCTTGACCACAATCTAAAACGACCTTATGCTTGGGCATGAATCCATTCCAAGGATGGCGTCTAGGGATTAGCATCTATCCGATCTAAGCTCGGATCACGGGGCTTGGACTAAACACACTTAAGATTCACCACTTTAAATCCATTCTTGGTTGCAAAACTTTGAGAAACAAGCGAATCAAGCTCGAGAATCAAACAAAGCGTGGCAGTCTTGAGTTGACCAGAACTTACCCGTCTGGCGTGCGTAGCTTCACAGGCTCCATCGGCGGTGATGTGGTTGATTCTTCCACCTTGCTTATTCTGGCGTTGCTCGGCTTATTGGTGCACGATTTCCTCGATGTTGGTGCTTTAGCGGGTGTTGTTCGAGTTGAAGCAGCGGTGTGATGCCTCCCATACATGGACACCTATTTGAAAAGTGCCACGGCTCATTGCAAGTATAGCATCTCTTCACTGCTGTTGCTGATTTCCTCACAGTGCATTGTTGCCTTGCCAGCTAAGTGAGGAAAATGCGATTGGCGGGGCGGAGTGTGAGGGGTTGATGTCTTGTTCCCGGTGGTGGTTGAAATCTAGCAAATTCTTGGGGTGACATCCTCAAGCGTAGATGGTTTGGCGTCCACTGATTGTTCATCAAGCGCTTACGGTTTCACCTAGCTCTTTGCGCTTGTCCTCTAGGATTAAAGCCTTATTACAGCTCTGAAAATCAGGAAAATTGTGGGTGTCGGTCCCTGTGATCCTGAATTGATCCCTTCATGAAAGCAGGCGCCTAGCTTTATCCGTCGCTCGTCCTCGGGGGCATAACAGCTAAGCGGTGAATTTATTGGAGTATTCGACCTTTGGTTGGCCTCCTTGCTTCAAAGCTCTGAACTCCTCCTTCTTAGATCCATCATTCCCTGCAGGACATGATCTTGGCGGAAAGCATTAGTGAACTCCTCCCGGTTATCTCTTGCGGGGCTCCATGGCGGCACGGTAATTCTCCCACCATTACTGGCGGTTCCTTCAAGTTGATGAGGCGTAGAGCACCTTCTCATTGCCCTCACCTTTGGTGATGTGCGGCTTCTTCTCAATGGTCTAAGCCAATCATCGGCTTCCAAAGGGTTCACGTTTCGAGAGAAAGTTGGTGGCCTAGTCCTCATAAAATCCGATAGCTTGGACATAGGTCGGGTCCACCATGATTGTTACGAGTTGCGGGATTGTTGTTGTGGTTTCTTCTGCATTGGTCATCTCTTTGCATCTGCGCATCATTATGCTGCATCGATTGAGTCATCTCTTGCAAGGAATGCTCCCAGATTCTGCATATCCCTTGCGGTGGTTGAGGCTGCCTCCATCATTGGGATTGTCATTACATGTATGATCCACTTCTGAAGCACCGTTGTTTCCTCGGTATTCACCATCGATGATTGCCTCTTAGGTTAGGAAAGGTAGATGTAGCATAGATGAGTAGTAATTTCTAAAGCGGGGAGATAGGTTATACCCAAAGTGAACAATTCTTTATTTAACTTGGTATGGTGCTACACCTCGGCAATACAAAAGAAAAGCAAACTAAACACGCAACCTTAACGTCCACTAGAAAGTAAAGACTAACAAAGCGCGACTCACCTCGAGTCTCAACCGCTCAAAGTGACACTCACTCATCCGACCACCACAGGTGAGGCGATCCGCGCATACCAGCGGGTGGGTGCATGTCGGAGCAAACCTATCTGATGATGACCTATTCTGGGTCCTCTGCAACAGCAGAGTCTGCCTCCCTCTCGGCTCCCACTCTCGCTCCTCTGGATCCTCCTCGGACTCCTCGGTGGCTCCTGAACTCCTCAGTCACGCGCTCCGGCTCGTCCTCAAGCGCCTCCGAGGCCTCTCCCAGCTCGGTGATCATCCAGATGGGTGAAGCACGGGTCACCTCGAGCTCTGCTCTGCTACTCACAGTGCCTCGTACAGATCTCCGGCTCTGGGTAGTCTCTCTCATATGATCCTCCACAGGCAAGGCGAACTCTGCAAGGTGCGTGTTGTAGCACCTCGCTCTCGATCCGTCGTCTTGGCATGCTTGAGCGTCTGGGTGAAGTCGGAACCGAGTCGTGAAGCTCGTCGCGTAGTCGCGGCAGGACACGACGAGAAACAAGTCGGCGACCTCTGAATGCAACCTCGTCGAGAATCTTACGGCGGAGATGTTGATTGGCTGCTAGCTTCCTCGTTCTCCGGCGTAGATGATCAACTTGCAAATAAATCCTCGGTGTACACCATTCAGCGACCAGTGCCTCCTCGGTAAAGTGGGCGATAAAACCTCCAAGCGTCAAGTACTCTCTGGCTCCATGGCGTAGCCATGGTATCTCCTCAAATGGTCGAACGATCGGCATCTGCTCCACAAGAACTTTGGAATAAGTTCTCCACCGCAACGGCAAATAAAGCGGGTAAATTTCGAAATAGAGAATGAGATGAGTCGAGAAGGTTTTATTAGTCAAGCTTAGATTTTCTTTTTAGAAAATAATTTTGGACACACTCAAGACACCTCCAAACTATCTAATCCATGAGAGGACCGAATCCTTGATTCGAACCTTTATGTTCTTCCGGGATCAAGCTAGTGCACGACTTAACATTGGTCATATCATATCATAGCGATAATAGAATAATAGTTCATTTATTGATATAACTAAATGTATGATCTTATGACCAACTTACATTATTAAGCCCATGAGAGCAAGGTGAAAATATAAACTAATAATTAAGCGTGGAGAGAAGTAGAAGCGTGAGTAGCTCATCGGTCACCACGGAGCAGCCGACAAGGCTCGGACCCTAATGACTCGTGTCTTCTTGGACTTCATCTTCCAACACAGGTGTCCTATTAGCCCCAATCAAATGGGGTTCCCAACCAAGTTGAAGCTAAGACTTAGCGTAACCGTACTACAACCAAACACCACAAAGGCGAGATTATAGCGAGAGCCTTTACAATGCTCTATCTTAACCGATACTACCGCTAAGGTTTCAACAACGGCGAATCATGGAACTCACACCGACCACGATAGTATCAAAATTAAGACTTTGCAAATTACTCACTAGGGTCGCCCATACTGCACATGTGGTTGCATGATTGACTCAGTCAAAGGCTTGCAAGGTTAAGTCCTTAGTGTGATCAAGGCAAGACTTCCACATACCATCGCCCATCGGGCCCACCTTGGCCTCCTCGCCCTTGCCACTTGCCCCAATCTAAGTTATCATCACCCGCTTGATTACCAAGCACCACGTGCCATCAACAATTCAACATCGCTATGTGACATGACTCGCCACAACAACTCAATCTCGCTGCGTGTGATCCCACATGACACACAAGTTCATAACATTGTTCCATATTCCGTTAATCAAGATTAATTAACAATGATTTCGACACATGTGATGACGTGGCATGGCTAAGCAACTAATACGGTCTAACCTCCAATGTTGATCATAATTATTAATCAACTATATTAAACCAATCTAGGGTGACAATGGTTCATGGCATATAATGACAAGGTAGGGTATAGATCAATCTGGTATTTTAGCTAAACCCAATCTAATTTGAAACAATTGTATATTTGAAATATATGCAATATTGTAAAACAAACATAGCAATTTTATAAACATGGGCCATGATCAAAGCACAACTTGCCTTGAATAGGTCCTGATCTGAAGCTTGCTCTTGGGTTGCTTGAAAGCGCCTCCTCCGCACAATTGCTGCATCGAAAGAGAAAAGCAAATAAATGCCAAAACAGAGAGCAATTGAAGGCAAAATCAATTAAAATTCACCATTAAATAGATCTCAATTGTACAAATTTTTAGTCCTGGAATCACTCAATTCCGAGTTACAATGCAAAAGATACAAAGTTTGAAATAAAGAAATCGTAAAACAAATAACGAAAATCGTAAAATACGAATTAACAGATTTATTTTTATATGAAAAATCGATTTATGACGTCAGCGGACTGCTCATGATGACGTCATCATCACGGAATTTCCAATCGGAATATTTTTCCAATTGAAAATGATTAAATCGGTTCTCTTCCTTTCTACGAACGTACTTGAGACTCCGCGTAAGAGAAAAGCAAATAAATGCCACGACGCTACGAAAATCAGGGCGTCATCGCGATTGGCTAAAGTTCGATCCGATCCGACGAAACCCGACCCGGTCAGCGCACAAGAATTCTCCCACCATTCTCGCGCGGTTCCTTCAAGTTGATGAGAGGCGAGCACCTTCTCATTGCCCTCACACCGAGTGATGTGCGCTTCTTCTCAATGGTCCTAAGCCAATCATCGGCCCAAAGGGTTCACGAGTAAGAGACTAAGGACTGGATATAGATTCTTAATAGTGAAATCTGGAGTTGGATATGAATGACAATTTTTCAATGATGCCACATTCTTTGAGGACTTATTTCTATGAAAATGACACTTAGCTCATCGGCCAAGAGTCGAGTCCACACGACGAAACCGACGAACCGGCGATCTTCTCTCCTAAACCTTCCACTCCTATACAAATTGAGCCCATTTTGAGGAAAATCCAATAGATGAGGCAATGAAGCGTAAGAGTAAGAGACTAAGGACTACAAAGTCTTTTGGTGATGACTTCATTGTATATCTAGTGGATGATACTCCAAGAACTATTGAGGAGGCTTATTCATGGACTATTGGAAGGAAGCGGTCAGAGTGAGATGAATTCCATCTTGAGCAATGGAACTTGGGAAGTTGTTGAGCGTCCATATGGGTGTAAACACAGTAGGATGTAAGTGGGTGTTCAAGAAAAGGCGAGGCCGATGGTGCGATTGAAAAGTACAAGGCAAGGCTTGTGGCCAAGGGTTATACCCAAAAGAAGGCGAGGATTTCTTTGATACTTACTCACTGTTGCTAGATTGACCACTATTAGAGTACTACTGTCTTTGGTTTGCCTCCTACGGTCCGATCATTCATCGGATGGATGTAAAGACGGCTTTCCTTAATGGAGAGTTGGAAGAGGAAATCTATATGGATCGGCTGATGGATTTGTAGTAAAGGGTCATGAAGGAAAAGTGTGTAGGTTGTTGAAGTCTTTGTATGGCCTTAAGCAAGCTCCTAAGCGATGTACGAGAAGTTCGACAGAACTTTAACATCTGTCGGCTTTGTTGTGAATGAAGTCGACAAATGTGTGTATTACCGCTATGGTGGGGGTGAAGGAGTGATTATGTGTGCGTATGTTGATGACATCTTGATCTTTGGGACAAACCTTAATGTGATTAAGGAAGTCAAGGACTTCTTGTCCGAAAACTTTGAAATGAAAGATTTGGGAGTAGCGGATGTCATCTTAAACATTAAATTGTTAAGAGAAGGTGACGGTGGGATTACTCTTGAGCAGTCCCATTATGTGGAAAAAGTGTTGAGTCGCTTTGGCTATAGCGATTGCAAACCTGCTCCAACACCGTATGATCCAAGTGTGCTATTACGAAAGAACCAACGAATAGCAAAGGATCAATTGAGATATTCCCAAATCATTGGTTCATTGATGTATTTAGCTAGTGCAACAAGGCTTGATATCTCGTTTGCTATGAGCAAACTAAGCCGGTTTGTTTCAAACCCGGGAGATAATCATTGGCATGCTCTTGAGAGAGTAATGCGCTATCTAAAAGGAACATCAAGTTATGGAATTCACTACACCGGGTACCCTAGGGTACTTGAGGGTTATAGTGATTCAAACTGGATATCTGATGCTGATGAAATAAAAGCCACAAGTGGATATGTGTTCACATTGGGTGGTGGAGCTGTTTCCTGGAAGTCTTGCAAGCAGACCATCTTAACGAGGTCTACAATGGAAGCAGAACTCACAGCATTAGATACGCCTCTGTGGAAGCCGATCGCTGCGTGAACTTGTGAAGGACTTACCGGTAGTTGAGAAACCGGTGCTGCTATTCTTTTGAACTATGACAATCGACGGTGATTGTCAAGGTGAATAGATTCTAAGGATAACATGAAGTCATCAAGGCACGTTAAGAGGCGGTTGAAGTCTGTCGAGGAAAATGAGAAACTCGGAGTTATAGTGTTGGACTATGTCAGACGGCTAAAAACTTGGCGAATCCTTTTACAAAGGGACTATCACGGCATGTGATAGATGAAGCATCGAGGAGATGGGCTTGAGACCCACATAAAGTCATGTCTTAGTGGTAACTCATCCTATTTGATCGGAGATCCGTGAATTAGGATGTTGAGACAAGCTAGTATTGGTGAGAGGAGAGTACTACACTTGGCCCACTCCGTTTGAGATGCAATAACTCTCCTATTCGTATGGCGGGTTGGTTATACCTTAATGTATTAGAGTGGCTTTGATAAGCGAGATGTTGTCCTCTGAACATCTTATGAGGAATACACCTATATGAGTTCGACTACTAGTCACAGTCTATGAGATTGGGTGATCTCTAGAGGCTCATGAAAGGCTAAGGAGTATGACTTATAAGCTCCAAACCAAGGAGATGCATTTAGCAGCCTAGTATCAGTAAAGGACTTTGGTGAAACTTGTTCGCACAAAACTGTCAATTCAAGGCATAGTCCATTGTTCAGTTGTGGATGGGTGTAACCTTTGTTCTAGGTGGAAGTTCAACTTAACAGTCTCCATCGAAAAACTGGTATATCAAACTACATTGGAATTGACAGTATTTCAAATGTGCCTTTGAAATTTGGTGGGGATTGTTAGATTATTATGGGGTTGGCCCATAATTAATTTAATTGTTAGATTATTATGGGGTTGGTCTATAATTAATTTAATAGAAATTCTAAAAGGCCTATTAGAATACTAGGAGTCATGAAATTGGTTCAGTACCATATGGGTAATTGAGAGAAGGTTTGACCAACTTAAATAGTTGAGTTGTGTGTCTCTCAATTAGCAAGGTGGAAAAGGTAAAGGTTGTGCCACACGCGAGCGCCGAGCCGAGCCGAGCCGAGGCGTGGCGTGGCGTGGCGTGTCGTCAGTCGAGTCGAGGCGTGGCGCTTGTGATGCGAGCCATCCGGACGTGATGTCTTTGCGCGAAGCGGTTTGTTTTGCCGTTTCAGTGATTAATGTGGCCGGTTTATGACCAGTAACTGACGTGGTTGATGGCTGGGTCATAAACGCCGTCAGTTACTTGTAACGGACGTCTTGATGGAGTCAGTTACAAGTAACGGACGTCTTGATGGCCTCCTATTAATCACCGTCAGTTACTCTGCCGCAGGCCTATATAAGGAGGGATGTACCTTTCTCCACCTGCAGAACTCCCACAATACTCCATCCTTGTAGCTGCTGCTGTCTTTTGCATTCCCGACTCCGTTTTCTTGCGCGCACAAACAGCGGAGGGAGCAGGCCTCCGGAACCTCGCCCTTCTTGAGATCTTGCTCGAGATAGAAGGCCGATAAGGTTTTTAGGGAGCGTACCACGCGACTGCTCGAAAGGTGTTCCTGGAAGCGCATCTGCACTGCAACGCGTCTGCACTGCATCAACCTCTTCACTGCACCAAGGCTTCACTGCGACAACTTGTGATCATCTACTTCGACCGTCATGGCGAACAAAAATATTCTGCCTGCGCCTGTACCAACGGTGGCACCGGCTCAAGGGTATATTACCTTATACCGTGTTTTATTCATGTTGATTTCTTGTTCATTAGTCTTTGCGTATGAGATAGATAATTTGTTATCTAGTACCTTTGGCTTTGAACAAAAATTGCATCATTGTTTAATCATGATTTACATAATTTTGTGGATTAAAATATTGAAAAAATTCCTAATATTTCCAACACATAGCTGGTTCTCTGCAGTGTTTACACCGAGAAGTATACCTAGCGTATCCAAACAGAATACCATTTACGTACAACAAAAAAATTACAACTATATTTCCTTGTGCCTAAATTTAGAAAAAGTTACAAAGCTCCCAAATAGAGTATAAAGGTATCAACTTTTACTATTTTTTAAGTACTATCTAATGTAAATTTTGATAGCTTGTAAGGATGCTAAAATGTCTTGCTAACACCGTCCACAACCACAACAAACAAAAACGGACTACTACTAGTACGTTCATGAAGTCTCAAAGCGCAGCAGATATTCTTCGTGGCCAAGAAGAAGTGACAGCTCAGCTGTCGTGTAGCTACGAGCCTACGATAGTGGTCAGGAAAAATATCAGAATCCAGCTGGTGATTGGCCGTTGTACGGATGGCAGGACGCTAGCTGCAACGACGACCACCCTCTGGCTCACGGGGCCCACCCTTCAGCCTCTCTGACCCACTGGGTGGTGGTTCCCACCAGGGTCCTGCAGAGACAGAGACAAGGAGGAAGAGGGAGAGAGATCCAATTTGTAGTCAAGTAAAACGGTTGCACGTAGATTATTGGATAAAAAAAAGATGATCGGTTCTTTTGAGAACATTATTTGAGAATACTGTATCGATTTTTGGTACTATAGCAAAGACTGTTTCAAAGCACCGTTGAGAAATTTGAGCCGTCCGTTCACTTGATCGGACAACCCTTATCTACAGAAACTGTTTAACTTACCGTCTTCGTAGAACTATATAGGAACCTTATCTGAATAGAGACATTGACAAGAGAAGGGACAAGAAATATAGGACTAGGAGGAACAGTTGAGCAATCAATGGGCACAGCTCACCTCCGTTTGTTTTATTTTGCCGACTCTGTTTGAATCTAGTAGAAGAGATATTCTAAAAAAAGACGTCTCATACTCTTAGGAGTACGTATGTTCACCTTACATATACCGTTTAAACAAAAATTTATGCCTCTTTATTCTATATATATCGGTCTATTTTGAATAGTCTGATTGTGTGGACACTTTATCTAAACAAAGTTTATTAAGAGATAGCTAGCCAATGTAGCTCATTAGCTAATTCAGTCCCATAGGCATATTCTATTAAGGAGGCGGGGTTAAGCTTATTCTATTAAAGATTCACCCCGCCTCCCATTATATAATATGAACCAAATGCTACATATTGTATACACCGCTTGCAGCAAAAGTTGAGAGAAAAGCTCGGGGTACATCTTATTCTACTTTTACATTTATAAGTTAAGTATTTGAAGGTCGGTAACACGACCTAGATATACAATCGTTATCAGCACAGTAATGTTATCGCTTAGGCTTAGGCCGCTAGGTATATTGATTACTTCAATCCTTTTTGTTGTTAATGTATTTGATCTTTGTTGGTTCGCATGAATAATCTCGGCGAGACGGAAACACCGAAGCTACCGAGAAGAATAAGCCGCGCCGTCCTTGCCGTGCTCCTGTGCCACGAGGTCTCTCCACCATCACGCCAACCATAAGAGCATGCATGCGCATGCATCTATATACGTGCAATAACAAGTTACGAACAAAGTTAATTAGTAATTCGTAGATTGATGTCGTATGTCTCATAGTAGATCAATCTTCTGTTTATCCTCACCTTGCGGCTTCGCTCCACGTTGCTCCTCACTGTTAGGGAACGGATAGGCTACTCTAGCAAATAATTAAAAAATTTTACCTCGTAACTAATGAACCACTGCAAGTTATAAATCATAAAATTACCGCTAGACGCGCAGATCCGTAGCTAAAGTAGAGTCAATATAGCGCGGTGATGCAGATGTAGTCGTACTAGCCTCGCGCCTCCTCCAATAGATCCTTGTGACTGTCGCAGGTTGCGGATTGTCCTAACGTTGAAACTTCGCAGCAACGCCTCCGAGGTATCCACACATACGGGGTAGGAACACCACATGCCAGAACGCTAGCGCCGGTTGTGCGGTTATGGGCGGAGGAGGGGTGGTGGCTAAGGTTTCGAGAATTATGAATTCCTACTGTGTCTCTTAACTTTAAAGTTAGCACCCCCTCTCTTTAAATAGACGCCCCATAATGAGCTCTACATTAGAGGCTCATTAAGAACTTAAAATTCATCAGAATTCAGATCACCATCCGAATTAAGTCCCAACTCTTTAAGCGTACGACCCTATAGGTTCACGTATACCTAGACATGGCCCGAGTACTCTTAATCGACCATTAATCGGTAGCGGTCCCTAGCAGGATGTGTCGACTCCCGAGTATATGTAAAGATCACATCGGACGAATCTAAACAATGCTTAGTTATATGCATTTCCTTTTTCCTCGTGATATCGGTCAAACTCAAGACGAGTACATGCCATCATTGTTTAGTTAGTACGACCACTCTTTCTCGATCATGTGACTCGGAATCTCCAACTACGGTTAACTCTTTAACCGCGAGTAGCATGGTCATGCATTTTCGAAATTTGACTACTCGAGAGGTCTAGAGATATCTCTCCGGTTGAATGGAGGGGCAAATCCCATCTTGATCGACCATGCTTCGTAGCATGCTTCATGACAAACCTAAGCCAAACCCGCCTTCCCCTCTCCTTCTCCCTCCATTGCTGACAGCCCGGCCCGCGTTCTAGCCTTCTTCGTCCAAGTGCCGACGTCTACCATGGGAGAGCTCCCGAGCACATTGTAGCATCCCTAGTATTCGACCACATGCCTATCGTTTTGCCTCATTTAACCAGCAAGCTGTCACCCCAACCGTCCTCCTTCACGTGTCGGAGATAGCGTATGCCCGAAGCCATCGCTGCTCAACTTATTCGCATCTTCTCCCGTGCGGCTCGAGATTGCGACAAGCATTTTACCATCATCTTTCCGTAAAATGCCTAGCCAACCACGTCTCAACCTTAGCTACCCCTCATTGTTCCCATTTTGCCCGGCGACGGCCCATATCCCCATTGAGCCACCTGGAACACCATCGTCGTCCCTAGCTCTGGTGCACGTTCTTTGTCGAGGCCATGCCCCTTCACTGTGAGTTCTACCCTCGACACCCGTGTCACATAGCGCTATTTTTCCTTCTCGTCAAAAGCCCTCAAATACTTTCTCGATTCATGCAATGTAGCATCGATCTTGTATCTTCTTTGTCTCTGGCCGCGTCATCGTCGATGGAATTCTTCATTCTGATGAGTCTTAGGCCACTCCATGGGCGTTTTCACCATCTCTGTGCTCTTCAGAATCTTTACATGTAGTTCTTCGCAGCTCATTCCCTCATGGAGCTCCACCATTGTAAAGCCCTCTACCACTGCCGCTATCATCCATCTCCATTGCTAGTCTCCCCTCTTCAATGAGCCCTAGCCCTGAACATAGTTACTTTCGTGACCTAGCCATCCTAACCTCACCAAGTTCTTATTTGTAGCCCTCACCCTTGATACTTGGCTTTCACCACATAGCTCTCTATCGCCACTGCTGTTCTCCGACGACCACTTCGCCGTATTTGTAGTGATCCTCTGATGCTCATATGCTACTTAGTTAGACTCGTAGCAAGGACTTATACCGCTATCACTGATGCTCTATTAGCGTTGTCGATCGCTGACATCCCTTTCCCTATTCCGGTGACCATTAGTTCCCATGCCCATCACCTTAGCTTTGCCTAGATCCCAGATAACTAGCATGATGACCCGGTCGAGCCGTTTCCTTCTCTTTTGCCCAGTTTGCGTTGACCTGAGGCTCTCCACCTGTTGTCGCTCCGTGTCATTGCTTCTGGCCACCTCCAAGGCCGTCATTACATCACAAGGCTTCACCGTGACTTCCTCCCTCCTTTTCCAACCTTGCCCCAGCCTCTTGGTCATTGCCTCGCCACCAGCGAGCTCAGTAATGGATGCCTTGCCACTGTTCTGTTTTGTGTGGCTGGCAAGTGGGCCCCTCTTGTTAGCCAAAGTAGAGTGTCCTTATGATTAGTTTAATTTTGTTTAATTACATTTAACACTTATGACTCTAGACATGTGGGCCCTGTTAGGTAAATAAAGTAGTTTATAGTTCAAACTGGTATTTAGTTATATGTCACTGATAGCCTAGTCCCTACCTGTCAGTTTGAAAATTCAAAAAAAGGGAAAAGACACTGATAGCCTAGTCCCTACCTATTTATGCATGCACTTATTTTCGGTAAAATCGCTATGTTGGTTAGATTAATAGTTATCAGTTCGTGGCATTGACCCTACCTTGAAATGTTGCCATACTTAGTGTTGTCAGCCTATAACTGATATCCATAGCTTGTGATTATTTGTGGAATTTTACAATACATCCATGTTATAGTTGCTTAGCCATGCATAGTTTATCAGTTTATTAGATGACAGTTTGGATACTCGTTCAAAATATGGGAATGGTTATGTTGCTGGACCAGGGTGGTCACCTTTGATATTTTATTAGAAAAAAAATTGAAAAGCAATGGTTTCGACTTGGGCGAGATATACATATATCCTGTGCTACGAGAGAGAGACCTCGAAGATGTTGGATGGTTGTTGGCAACTCTCGCTCGAATCAGTTAAAGACAGTGAACTTATGTGTTGCTAATCTAAGCCTTCCGTACAACCACAAGTGCCTTTATGGGCAGACCCTGGCATAATAAGTTGTTTGGACTCATCTTGTACATGTGGTAGATCTGAGTTGTGCGAGCACGGGGTAGGTGACTCGAGGGGGTTTCTACATAGGAAGTGTATTGAGCCACAACCTCTGAGACAACAGTGGATTCCTTGGGGTCAATAGCTCAAACTCACGATGGAAAAAAATCCATCAGGTGGGACAAGGTTGGGATCAAGCAATGTAAAGGCCTTGTCAAGATCTCTTAGTCGTAAGCCCAAGGAAGCATGTATGGCCGACATTAAGAGATGATTATATCTTGTGGATAAAGCAGTACAACCTCTACAGAGTGTAAAATCTATATGAACAGTTGTGCCTCTAGTTATGGGAAAATCTTAGTGATGTCGCTAAAGCTAGTGTTATATTTTTCAAAACTTTGTTGGAAATGGAAGGTATCCACTTTCGTATCCAAGTCACAAGTATGTGAACGCTAGGGGTGAAAACAGGTCGAATACGGGCGAATATTGCTCTTCCCGTATCCTAACCCATATATTTTCCCGGATTTGAAACCGGTTATAGATATGAATCTAGGTTATTCGAGATACGGATACGGGATAGATATGTGACTGATTAGGGTCGAAAATGGATAAAGATATACGGATATTGCACACATATATGGAGCAATATATGTTGAATTAAAACTATACGAGTATATAACCATAATAGCAAGTTATACATTAATCAAACCCAATAGACGTCATAGAAAGAATATGCTACTTGAGGATCAATAAAACCAACTAATTATCAATATAAATGGGCTGCCATAGAAAAAATATGATTAAAAATAGGTTGGACCTTGCTAATATTCGAATAGGAAAAATCCGGAAATCCGAATAGGAAAAATCCGGATATATGGATCCCATCGTGTATTTACTGGATATTAGCTGCTCCGAATCCGATCCTGAATCCGAATTCAAGTATTCGGATCCCGTCCCGGATCCAGTCGAATAGTCAAATCTGGTCCCGATCAGATCCAGTCCCAGATTGGGTGGAAAATATCCGACTCGTTTTCACCCCTAGTGAATGCTATTGCTCATGGCTATGGAGAGCCATTGTGATTATGCTTATATTACGTACTTGTTACTTTGTACCAAATTACAATTTCTTTTACAACTTCTGACCACAATCTATTATACTCTATTGCAAATGAGAGCTCACTTCATGCAAAATAGAAAACTTGGTAGGATAGCCATCTCTCTTGAGATAGCCCTGCATACTATATAACTTTGCTTACAAGTCTTACAGAATACAATTTTCATACTCACCGTTGCTTATTGAACATTATCAAAGCAAGAAGGAGATTCCCTGAACAATTACTTTGTTTGCAACAAGTTTTGATGAAGATGACATCGATTACTAAGTTTAACTCCAGTTAGTTGCCTATGATGAGCTAAGGCATGCTTGCTGGAATTTTTGTCTCATTTATCATTCATTCCGCTGCTATTTACTTGATATGCGAACTATTTGGCCAGTCGACCCTTTTGTTAAAAGCATAACTGTATGAGCTTATGTTCACATGTGTATTACTATTATGTTGCTCCGATTATTTGTACATGTATGAAAATGGTATGACATTGTTGATTGTCTATACTAGCCATCGATCATGGGACTAGTACGGTATACATATAGGGGTCAGAATTGCAGATTCTGGATCCCGACAGCCACCATGTTGCTGCCTCTTGTCGAATGGAGAGGAGCAAGAGGGGGAAGGATGGGTGGGTTTGCATGCACCAACGTTGTTGTCACCGTTGGGCCTCACTGATGAAAACATGCCACCATCGACGTCGTTGTTCCATTGGTCAGAGGATAGGATGGAGCACTAATCACCGTCATCACTTGAGCTATTGGCCAAGGATAGATGGGACCACTACACTGTTGTATCCCCACCTCGTCGTCATGCCAGTCAAGATACGCCATCGCAACCTCCATCATTATCGGCCATGGGTTGAGGAGGGGAGAGAAGAGGGAGGAGGGGGCATAGCCAGACTTCGCCTACTTGCCTCGCCTCGATGTCAGAGTCCACACCAGCCATACTCTAGGCCATTGCCATTATGGGGGATCGACACCATCAGCTACGCCTAGTACCTTCAACACCGCCACCAAGATGAAGGATGGGGATAGGGAAAGGTAGGGGAGATGGACCGCTCTACCACCACATCAGTCTCGGATCACCACTGGAGACCATGCCGCCATTGCTTTCTGCCACTCTGCGCATGGGTGGGATGGAGACCATCACCGCCGTCATGCACCTCTGTGTGATGGGACAGGACAAGATAGGGCCAGTCACCACCGTTTTAAGGCTTTGTGCAAAAGGATGGGCCATGGTTAACCCTAGTGCCATGGCCTGGAGGGCTCGTGTGGGCCTTGCACACCCACGTGACCCGACCAAAATCATCCCAATGGGCCGAATATGGCCCAAGAATAACCAAACAGGGATGGAATCTAGTTTGGCCATGGCAATTTTGTAGAAAAGCCCTGGAGGTTTTGGAAATTGTGTCACCTTATTATTGAAATCCACTCCTTTAGATGAGAAATTTTCAAAAGGGTCCTTGGAACTTTCAGTATGAAAGAGGAGGGCTTCCACATTTGGGGATTTTGTGGAAAGAACTCTGCAAATTTTATTTACTTACATTTATATCTTTCTGATATTTATTTTAATTCCAATAGATGTTTTATGCATATTGCAAGAAATTACTTTATGTGCTTATCAAATTGCAAAAAAACTCATGAAAACTGCTGGAAATTATAGAAATTTATCTAATGTATAGGAAAAGTTTTCCTTGCCATATATATTTGTAATGCTCCATGATTTTAGCATCTGATAGTGTCTCTTTCTACTTTTTGCATGGAGTAAATTATAGAAAAATATGCCTAACATTTTAGAGTAATTTTGCCATGATATATAGCATGTTCATACACTCTTGATATCCAAAGCTAGCATTAAGCTATATTAGGTGGATGATAATATGTTCTTAGTGCTATGTGGCCAAGGGAGTCAAAAGGGAATTGAGATTCCCGGATAGAAGCAATTTGAACTTAAGACCCACTAATGGGTCCAATATCAAGGAGATCACTTTAAAGAAAGGTATTTGCCACATCCATCCTAATTGCTTCACACAAGCACCATAGTACCATGGAGTTGGCACTATAATGTGATCCAAACTGATTCCCACATATGTTCGGGGCATATGCACTTAGAATTTTAAAGGTTCTCATGAAGAGGGGGAGGAATTGGGAGTGGCAATGGATATATGAAATAAAATGATTGTAAAATACAGTGGGGAACCTCAGGTCAAAACAGAGGTGATATTGCCTAGCAATGATCAACCTACTTAGCCTAAGCAAATCAGTGACGAACTTGCTTATGCACTTAAGGCGGATCTAGGAGTTCATCAATTTATGATGAACATGTAAGTTTCTCTTGGAGAAATCTTAAGTCCCAAATAAAATGTGGTGACCTAGAGGATTGTGTTGATCATGAGTGGGTATATAGATGATTACCAACTTTTAGTCAAATGTGTGTTCATGACGAACAACTACGACAATTGGGTTGTTCACCTTAATGTTCAAGGTGAACATTTGTTACTTCCATGCTTCTGGGCATTAAGTGGTCAATCCTTGATGCTCTATTCATTTACAACTTTATTAGTATATAACGGCTTTATATACATTACATGCAATTGTATTAGAACATATTTATATTGATCAAACGTAAATATGTTGCAATTGAAAGACCCCAAATTATACAATCTTGGTATGAGAGATTGGGAAAATTGGAGCATTGAGAAAATATACTAGACTAAATATTTTGTTGCTTATAAATTTGGATCTCCCATGTCCATGTCTGTGGATATTTTAAACGATATGTCATCATTTTAATGATAGGGAGAATCATCAGTCACCTTATTTCCTGAATTGGATTCAGGGTGATATAATAGAACCAATTAAGCTTGTGTAAGGGACAATATATATAATTTGTGGTAAAATTGATGCTTCCACAAGGTGGATGCATCTATTGAGATGCTCTCACTAAGGGGACGCTATCCAATAGCAGTTATACTCCTAAGGAGAGAAATTGCGTATAACTTGTGGAGTTAAGATCACAGTTTTGGGATCATCGGATCCAACCCATCTTAATGGATAAAGTTAGGAATTTACAATAAAATCATTTGATGCTTATTGTATAATTCTAGATACAAGAGTAGAGCATCTATATGATTCTATAAGAGGCCTTGAGATGCAAAAGTTATCGCTCAATAGAGATTGAGGATAAACAATTAATAGTTGGAATCTTTATGCATGATGTTGAAAATGAGTCCAATACACTACATATACCCAACATTTCCCACATAGATCACCACCACAAGTATAATATCATGGATGTCAATAGCATGTTGGACATATGTGTTTGGATATATATGAGATATCCTAAAGGCCATGATAGGGGGATTTTTGATGTGCTATGAAGATATCATATCAGCATCAGGGGGAGAATTGAGCCCATGTTTCGAATGTCATGATGTTTTCATGAGCCCATGTTTGGAATGTTGTGATGTTATCATGTAATGAAAATATCTTTAAACTTGGCTGCCATGAGAAAAGTCTATGAGCAAAGACCAACACACTAGTCAATCTAAGTTGAGAGTTTAGAACATACTCCCATGCAAGGTTAGCGGGAGTTTGCTAGATAATGAGAGGAGTTATTGTTCATAGAGTGGAGGTATCTTGGGATAGATGTATACCCACTTATGTAAAAGGACTTGTGATGTTTAGAGAACCTACAGGGAAGCTTGCAGATTTAGAATCTAAGGATCTATAGGGACGTCTATGAATCTACGATCTATTAACATAAAGACACGTGATTGATGAATCACTGTGTAAAACTCATATGATACGATTTGTATATCAGGTAAGAGAGTTTGGCAATAGATTCATCATGAGGATAAATATTTAGCACTTTTACACGCGCGTTTGTATAAGGCCCGGATCACGGAACAACCAAGAATTTATTGTTTGGGAAGTGACGAAGATTTGGTTAATATTAAAATATCCATATGAGTTATGGATATGGAGGAACTATATAAATATTATCGATAATCTTGCTTCTATAATTGCTTTTGACTGTAGATGAGTTCTATATTATAGTACTTAATGACAAAGGGTCAAATGGATGAAAGTAATTGAGGTCAAACTAATATCGTTAAACTTGAATATGTAAATTTGAATATGATGGCTCATCATAAGGCGATGTAAAGATCCAATGAATAGGAGCATCGGTAGAGCTCTAATCCTTATAAAAGATAAGGGTAGAAAAGGCAGCATGCATAGGTCGTTGGATGATCTGTGTCCTTGTGATTTCATTGAAGGAGTCATTGAATGGTGTCCTTATGAAGTCTGACATTAATGTTAGTGGAACCAGGAAGGATATAAGAGATATAGATAATTACCTGAAAGATGGTAAATGCTAATATCTACATAGAGATCGAGTGATCATGATGAATCACTCTATTACTAGATATTGCACCTGCAAATGATTGCAGGGGAGGCTTAATAAAAGATTAACCTCACGTGCTAAAGACATCAATGATCATGTATTCCATGGAATGGATTTAGACCCAAAATAAATAAGTATTAAACATATCCTCAAAAATGGCACATAAGTGTGCATGGATGGCACACAAGGGCACTAGTATATCTCATGAATTATGTAAATGTTTGATACCTATATTCATGATTGTTTGCCCAATACTATTTAGTACATCATCATGCCGAAGGGTATGGAAAGAATGGTCACTATATCCTAAAAGGTTTTTTTGAAGGAATTGATTACATTGGTGGTCATGTAAAGACCATGGCAAATAATATAATCCCCACTATGGAATTTATTGACTGGTTACACTCTGAGATGGTATATCCACTATTGGTCTACCGGATGGACACTAAATGTATCCATGGAAGAAATACTCATAGATATTTGCAAAAGATAAAGCCTCATATGTTTAAGGTATTGGATAGATTATCCAGCTAATGAGGTGCTACAACTATACCCCTATAGTCCTCTAAGACAATAGCACTTGTAATGCACTAGATCAAGAAGTGGTAATGTAAAAGGGTATTTATGAGAAAGAATATTGCTCAGAAATTATGCATACTCATGATTCCTGTAAGGACAGTGAGTTATGAATTAGCAGAAAGATACTTGTGGATATGTTCACAAGGTCCTTGCCTACATTGATTCAAAAGGGTAGCTATATGGCAAAGGAATGAGAAGACTTCAATGGTTGTCATTTTCAGGGAGAGTGAATATCTTGTATGAATTCTCATAGTATAGACTAAAGGTCTTAGCATCAGTTAAGTTCTGAAAGGTTCAGACTTAGTACCTATGGCTCCTATGTTCAAAGGGAGCAACTTAGTCGCTTCAACTTTGTAAAGTTTTATGCGAATATATACCACTTGATCATTCTAATATTAGTGATCAAAACATTAGGTTTTTGTGAGTCACAATCAAATCCAAGAAGGATTAATGTTGTACTCTATTCCCCTTAATTGAGTTTTCTCCCAATAGGTTTTCTCAATTGAATATTTTTAACAAGGCAATACGTCCAATGGCAAGAACATGAAGTATGTATTTTTTTTCTTCTTACCATTTTTTCCATTGGATTTTCAGAAGGAGTTTTAATGAGGTGTAAGCATGGCATTGACAAAGTGTCCAAGGGGGATCATTCTAATATTAGTGATCAAAACATTAGGTTTGTGTGAGTCACAATCAAATCCAAGAAGGATTAATGTTGTACTCTATTCCCCTTAATTGAGTTTTCTCCCAATAGGTTTTCTCAATTGAATATTTTTAACAAGGTAATACGTCCAATGGCAAGAACATGAAGTATGTATTTTTTTTCTTCTTACCATTTTTTCCATTGGATTTTCAGAAGGAGTTTTAATGAGGTACAAGCATGGCATTGACAAAGTGTCCAAGGGGGAGTGTTGTATATCGGCCTATTCTGGATGACCCAATTGTGTGGACATTGAGTATGTATACTGTCAACAATACAGTGAATGTGAATATACTGTGAATTTATCGATCAGTGAATATGCTGTGAATTTTCCAATTGTGCATATACTATCAATCTGTGAATATACTGTGAATTTGTTAATCTGTGAGTGTGAATATACTGTAAATGTGAATATCCTGTGAAGGTGATACCTGGGATTTATCGTGTAATCTCTATCGGTTAATTCACTATCTCTATCGGTTCCATGCAAAGAACCGATAGAGATTATAAGGACTTTTCTATCGGTTCTGATCGTGAAACCGATACAGATTCCTAATTATATCTTTCGGTGTCTACCTCAAAACCGATAGAGATAATAGGTCTTCTGGGTCAATTCCGACCTTGGAACTAATACAGATAACGCTATATCTCTATCGGGCGAAAACCGACTGTGATAGCCGCTCGTTATCACTGTCTAAAGACTTTGTATCACCACCAAAACTAACACAGATGATGAAAAAGAATCGACCCATATGACAATTTCTGTAGAAGTGTGTTTATTTGGCTTATCGACTCAGTTGTCATGACCCACTAAGTGAATGTCTGTGCTTTGCTATGGGCTAAAACAATCATATTACCCTAGCATGTCGGCCCGTCATCGCCATGCTCGGCTCCCCTGAATGTGCTCACTGTGGAAAATTGTTAAAAAAAATCATCATGTTACATTAGCATGACCGCTGCTAGAGTTATTCGCTGTGTCGCGCCCTAGTCATTGTTCTCGACTTTCTCTGACCATGGTCAAGCTCTAACCCAGCCTATGTCGTGTCTCCGCCATAGTGCTCGGCTTCCACCACGTCCCTGGTCCTGTCACAGTCCACAGTCATCCCCATGTCACACCGTCGACGCCAAATATGGTCATGCGGGGACCAGCATATGCAATCTCACATGACAGTGGCACCAAATATAGCCATCTTTTAAGATGGCAAAGTCGAAATTTCATGGTTTTACTAAAAGGGGGAAATGTCACCAAATTGACCAAACACACTACTAAAGAAAAGGCTATCACAGACGGTGCAAAAACATCATCACAAGCAGATTTTTTAACCGTCTGTAAGCATGTGTCTGTGATAATATAGCGTATCACAGATAGTTTCTGAACCGTCTATGAAACACTGATACAAACCGTCTTTGATAGTCTATTATCATATCAGCTTATCACAAACGGCTCTTAGCATATCCTGTAACTTTGATAATCGTTCTAGCAAAATTGTTTATGATTAGCTTTAACACAGACAGATTTTGAAAACCGTCTGTGATGAGGCGTCTAATATAAGCCTTTCTATAGTAGTGACATTTCAACATACTGGACACGAAAATTAATGATCTTGTATGGAAGAAATCATGAGCTAAAAGAATTGTGCAAATGGATAAATGGATGCTTAGACCAAAACTCTCCTTTGAAATATTACCGACAAATTTGGATTAGCAGAACCGTAAAGAGAAATATTTATGCAGGAAAAAGTTGTAGCAAACAAAAGTATATGCACTGTAATTAATCAAAAGCAAAGCCTCACCTTTTCATTCCCCTCGAGCATAAATCATGCATTCCCCGTCTTAGTCGTGTTGTTTAAACACAAATCATATTGTTATGCTCATATACATTGCTTAACAGAACTATCATTGGGCGGAGTCCAACCAGAAGCACATTACATGTGCGTTGTTTAAGCTCTGAAACAACACAAAATCAACAATTTGCTGCATCACAATCGTACAATCTTTGTCTTTCCCATCTACCAGGCTTACCGGATCAACCTGAGGAGCACCACATGCGATTGCAACTCGCCGGCGGGAAAATTGTGAGCACAATTCCCTGCCGTTAACCTAGCCACTCTCCCAGGAAAAGAAGCAGCATCCTCTATCATCGGCTTGTACTGTTGCTCTTGCATCACGTCCAAGGTGTGGAGCAATGCCTGAACACCTTCGCACGGCATGGCGCTTTCCTCAGCCATGGCGGCGTTGTATCCCGCAATAAGGATGCAAATGTGTTCCTCCCAGACTCCATGATGGCCTCCAAAACACCTCACTGCGAAACCTGCTTCACTTTTTGTGGTGTGTAGTAAACTAGGTAGAGTCGCGCGTGATGCCACGCTGAGCGAAATTTGGTCCAGAGTTCTTTTTGAAAAAAAAAGTAGGAGGATCTAAACGCATTTTCGGTTTTCTCAGGATTTTTTTAAAAATATGCTGGGTAGGAGTCGTAGGCGAATTTACGTAACTATAGGTCCTTAGGATCCGTTCGTAAATATGTGCAACCACTAGTCGTTTTCCAAAAAAACCAATAGAACCTGAACATAATTTCAATTTTCTTGAGGGTTTTTTAAAAAATTAGCTAGCTAGGAGCCGTCGGCGAATTTTGCGTAACCACGAGTACTTTTTTTGCAAAAAAAAAGACAGCAATTTCGGTTTTCTCAAGTGGTATTTAAAAAATATGTTGGGTAGGAATCGTAAAAAAAAGGTAGAGTCTGAACGTAATTTCGATTTTCTTGAGGATTTTTAAAAAATCGGTTGGTTAGGAGCCATCGGCGAATTTGCATAACCACAAGTCTTTTTTGCGAAAAAAAATGCGGAGGTCATGTTCACGAATCTGCAAGGACCCGTTAGCGAATTTATAGAACTATGGGTCTTTTTGCAAAATAACCGGTGAAAGGACCTAAATATAATTTGGGAATTAGCGGAGGGTGTTTTCGCAAAAAAGCCGTGACACGTGGGTGGGCTGGCTGGGCGGCAATCTCAGGCGGCATATGTTAGTATAGATTTGTTTACTTCGGCAAGATAAACAGAGATATAATTATATACAAATGCTTGTGATCCTTAATAAGAACACATATTCGATATCCGCCTTCACCAATGCAAGCAAAAACTAACTTATTCCTACAGCTTGGTATAGAGATTGACTGTTAATTCTATTTGCGATATATACATGTGACGATTAATTTGACAACAATATTTCGATGGAATAATTTATTTGAGGAAGACCAAAGTATTATGTTGGGTCGGTTTTTTATTTGTAACAGGAGATGCAGCACAAACATGTGTGACGCACGCACACTGTAGGTCGGGGAGAATTCGCGCAAGAGGTGCATAGTCTAGGAGCAGCACGCGAGTTTTCCACAGGTGTAGTGTAACGACCCTCCTTTTTGGTACGGAATACCAACATGATCTATATGCATACAGTATTAGTCCTATGATCAGTAGCTAGCATGTACATTTTTAACAATTGGAATCACATCTATATACAATATTATTAAAGCGGAAACTATTTTACAATATAGTATTACAATTCAGAGTAAGTTGCAGCGGAAATCCAAAAACCTTGTGGTATGCCCATACAAATCCTCAGGCAGCTGACAAGGTATAAACCCTAGAAAATCACATCATCGAAATTCTCATATCCTGCGGTGAAGTGTATATCTTCAGGAGCCTCTTCTTCAACTAATCCAACAAATAAGTAAAGATGAGTACTTTCGTACTAAACAAAACTTAAGGTGTATCGCAAAAGTGCAGTAAATGCAGGCTATGTCAAATGAGGCTTCTACGGTTATTTTGCATAAAGTGTAGTTGAACATGTAAATCAAGTAGTATTTGCAAATGGAATTTTTTAAGAGCAAGATTAATAGGTATAAAATAAATAAGAGTTGCATAGCATAGTATAACTCACAGTAATCCATGAATATGAGAATCGCATCATCTCGTTCCCATTTCTTAGCATAAAATCTGAAACAAAGACTTTCTAACAAATATCTCCAATTCAAACCATTTTGAAAATACCAAAACTTCTAACTAGTGTCAGTTCACCAAGTCTCCTATGACTGTGGGCACACTTCCTTTGGTGTGCTACAGAGGGTCATGACAATATCATTACATTACATTACATAGACCTAACTTTACGTTAGCCCGGTGACGACAAATCCATACTATAGCGATAGAAAATATTTGTACATTCTCTGTATGACAAATGCCTATACTCCCCATTGTCTCACTTCTCCCTATAGTATGGCATACACTGTTGTATTGGTATGCATTTACCCACACCTCTATATGGAAGCCTCTACAAGCAATCAATCTCAGAAAGCCTATACATCTCCAGTCTTCTAATGTGCAAAGCTAAATCTAAGTAACTCAATAGGTTAAGGTTGTCCCAAACTAGCACTTGTGGTTGTACGGATATGTAACATCCCAAATTTTGGCTCAAAATAAAGTTATAATGTTATTTATGAATTTTCTGAATTTTTGGAATTTATTCTCCATTTTTGAATTATGCCCTTTTCGGATATTATTTTATTCTGTGAAAATTTTAAATAAAATTTTGCCAAAAATATTTTATTTGAGTTCCAAATGTCTCAAAGTATTTTTATGATATTTTTACTATTTTATTTCGCTTATTTTCTTTTCTGGAATTATTTAAAATGGAAAAAGGTATTTTAAATTTTTAATAGTATCAGGCCACAACCCGTTCAGGCTAGTTCTGTGTATGCCTTGTTTGGCCCATTTTCACCGAAGCCTAGTCCACCGTAAAGCCCTTGTAGATTGGTCGTTGGATTCACGATCGTGCGATTGAGGTACGTTGGAAACCCTAACGTCCGCCAACCGTTGGATATCATCTACGAGCAGGATTGTTCCATGCAGCCATGAATCGAAGTCATCTGCCTTGCCACGTGTTGAGAAATCGATCGTCGTCCTCACGTGTTGCGGATGGACTCTGCTCGAGTTTTGCCAAAGGCACCATGGACTCGGAAGCTTGAAGCATATGCGACACGAATAGCTAGGGCTACTTAAGGTGGGCATCTGCTGCGCCTCAATTCAAGAAACCGAAAACTCAAGATATGATGATTTCACCATTGTTTCGTTGGATTTTACGAAGAAACGCTTGCGCCACCGAGAGCTTTGCATCACCAATTCGCCGTCATCATCGCGTCTTCGGGCACGGGATTGGTCGCATCTGAACCACCGTCATAGAAGCTTCACCGTGAGCACCTTGCTTTGGCCGGGAGATCGCCGGAGTTCGACGACATCGTCAAGACCTGAAGCCGCCGCTGTTTTTGTTGTTGTCCTCGACATTCCAGAGAGCCAGGTGAGGAGCGAACTACGTCATCTTGTGCACGAGAGCGAGATCTCCAGGATGGTACCCCTCCCGATTGTCGCTGGCGACCATAGGTGTTCGCGCCACCGCTGCCAGCATGGAAGGCCGACGGGTGTTACGTGTGCGCCACGTTGCTGCCATGACAGAGTCACATCGGATTCTCGCGCTAATGTGTGGGCCACGTGGCAATTGAGTTGACATGCGATTCAGCAAATCGCGGGGCCCACTGTCAGCCAATCTAGAACATAAGCCACGTCCACCGAGCGTAGACCTTGATGCGTGATCTAGTCCATGGACCCGGTCCAATGGACCAGAGGACACGTGTCGGTCCGTGATTGGATCGGGCAATGGCTGACATCATCAGTGACGCATTAAATAGAATTTTCAGTATAAAATAATTTGATTAAACCGGTATTTTCTAATTTTCAGATTTTTATGACTTTTGAATCTTCACGAGCCCGTTCTCACTCATACGAGCTCCGATTGAGGTGATTCAAATTTCAAAAAAATTAAAATTGAGATCTATTCAATGGTGGATTTTATTTGATTTTTGAAGTTTGTTTGCTCTCTATTTTGGTGTTTATTTGGCTTTCTCTCTCGTTTCGCATTGACATTGGATTGTGCGACGCATCCAAGGAAGATCCATTAACTCAAGACCAAGGTCTAGAGCAAGAATAAGGGCTTTTTATAAGGCAAGTTGTGCTTTGATCATGTTGAACCCATGTTTATAAAACTGCTATATTGTTTTACCTTATTGCATATTATTTCATGTATACAATTGTTTCAAAATAAATTGGGACTTAGTTAATCTACCAATTTGATCCATACCCTACCTTGTCATTTGTATGCTATGATCTATTGTCACCCTAGATTGGTTCACTATAGTTGGTTAATATTAAAATCAACATGGATTGGTTAGATCGTGCTTAATATGCTTAGCCATGCCACATACACCTCATGCCTTTTGAAAACATCAAACTCAATCATGACTAATGGAATATGGAACGTGTTTATGAAAGGTGTGTCGGGTGCTATCACACAATGATGTTGAGTTGTAGTGACGTATGTCACAAAACGATGTTGACTTGCTGATGGCACGTGGTGCTTGGTAATCAACTGGGGTGGTAAATAATTTAGATTGGGGCAAGTGGCAAGGGGCATTATGCCAAGGTGGGCCAAGAATGGTAGAGGGTTTGTGGAAGTCTTGCCCTAGTCATCTTAAGGACTTAACCTTGTGAGCCTTTGAACTGAGTCAATCATGCAACCACATAATCTGGAATGGGACAGACCTAACTAAGTAGGATTACTGATATCTTGATATATGATTCCTCAGGTGGATAATCACACAGAATCGTGCATACTGAAGAGGAATGCGGTATGCTACACTAGCACAAAAAAAACTACCGCATAACCAGAAAGCTACTTGCAAGAAGGGGATCACAGATTAGATTACCACTAGACGCGCAGTTGCGGAATCCTTCGCGTGTCGATATAGTGGATCGTCCTTGCCGCAGTCGTCGCGTCGATGGAGTGGATCATCCTCGCCTCGCCGTGGATCTTCCTCCCACGCCGCAGTCGCAGCAGTCCACACGTCCAGGGATGGAACGCCGTGTGTCGGTGTGCAAGCACCTGGTCGCTCGGCAGGGGCAGCGAGAGGAGGCTAGGGTTTCGGGTGAATCACTTCTAAACCGTGGAAAAGCGCACCCTGCGCCCACCCTCCTCCCTCCTTATATAGCCATGAGATGAAACCCTAAAACAGGGCCCATCAGCGTGCTAAGCCCACGAGGTCCATTAATTACGGATCCAATCCAAATTAATGACCCTGCAAGTTCACGTACGTTTGGACATGGATTCGAAAAACTCCTTTTCAATCCAATAGTTGGTAGCGGCTCCTTGCAAAGTATGCCAACTCCCAAATATACTATGATCAAATCGGACAGAACCAATCAAAAGTAATCATGTAATAGTCCCTTTGCCAAGCATATGAAGATTGAACTCAAGGCGAGAAGCATGTCATCCTTTGATGATTCAATCCATCTCTCGTATCCGTAATATATTAATAAGTTGTGATTGACTCCTCAATCACGGCATGGCCATGCACTTCCTTAATCATATCACACGAGTAGCCTTATCATATATCCCCGTTTCATTGGAGTGGCAAATTCCATCTTGACTGCTCACTTCCCTCTGCACGTTTTATAGTAAACATGAAAGCTACCTTTATAACTATCCGGTTAGGAAGTAGTGTTTGATAGCCCCAAGGAAAATTATTACACATGTAGGGAATATGACAATCTCAGATCTAAGGATCATACATCTACTATGTATGAGATACACTAATGACACATAAGAATGAAACATTCTCGCAGTGTCCCATTGCGGGTCTATCTAACTCATGTTCTTCAACATGCGTCCACAATGTATAGATGATATCTCCATATCCCATGATCTATGAAGCATGATCATCGATCACTACATGTGCTGATCTATTCATCGTTGTCCTATACGATGATATCCGATCAGAGATATTTATCGAATTACATCAATAAGTAAAGAGCTTCATAAGCAAGTCACATACTTGTTAATCAATACAATGATATACATTCATTGGACCAATAATCATATTATTATTCATAAACATAGTCATGTTACAATCATCTAAATGATTTCCTCAAGGGCATAACACTAACACATACATGGAAGTGTGATTATAGCGGAGGATGTGACGCTACACATCAATCTAACGGTTTGTCTGTCCTAACCTTCACCTTCGATGAGGGAAGGGTTAGTGTGCGGCTTATCGGGACGGGTCAATGTGGGGATATAGGTTTCCATAAGGTTTTGTTATGATCACTCGCCTTTGTGGTGTATGGTTATGTTGTGAGGTTAAAAAGCATAACCTATAGAGAGTGTAAAATCTATTCGGATAGCCATGCTCACGGTACTGAGCAATGCTCGGGGATTACAATAAAGGGTTAGATTTTATTAAATGAAAACTTGGATGGGAAGGTTGAAGGTTAATGGAAAGTTTGGAATTTGACTTAGGGCTGATGCCATGTTTATTTGGAAATGCTGAAAATTACTATTACTGTTATTTATTTTACTGTCTTTCAATCTATTTATCATACTTGTTCATAAATATTGCTTTATTGCAAAATAGCCTATTAGCCTTTTCCTTTGGAATAAGCCTTGCATATAGTTATATAGAATTGCATTCTGTGCACAACTTGTTGAGTGCTTTAAGTACTCACCTTTGCCAACATCAACATCACTAGTGAGGAGTCTACACCACACCAACTTTGGAGGTGGTGTTCCAGGAGAAGACGAATATTTAGGGGTGAGCCTTATCAGTTGTCTATGGTATATTGAAGGGTTTATCTACGTTTTCATTCCGCTGCAGTTTAACTTGTTATTCAGTGTAGCCTTGCGAAGCATAGTCATGTAAGTTGACCATAAGGTCATTCATTAGGTATTATTCAATATATGAAGTCTTTTATTATATTTCTGTTGTGTATGTTTGTGATATTCATCTATGTTGATCCTATGTACATTAGTGTGATCCTGGAATAGTGCAATATACATAGAGGGTCCGGATTTGCATACTCGGGTCCCGACAGGATATCCCTTGGATAATACAACACTACGTTCGGTCTTTAATCCGACCCGGACGATAATATCCTCCTATCTACATGCAAATCCCATGCACATCCAGCTATTGCCAATAATCGCTTGTGTCAAAACCATAGTTTTATTTTGAGTTTTTATACCAAAATACCAGTAACCACCATCATGTCTGAATATTTCAAAGTTCATATGAACGGTATATCCAATTGTTCATCCCAAATCTAAAGCATGGCTAAGCATGATTAATATGTAATCACATATACTCATGTTGATATTATGTATTGTATAACCTTATTCTAGGGATATCAAGATTCACAGTTCAATATTTATTAAGGAAGTTGCATGAGATGGGGTTATAGCTACCAGTACCACAATATAGCAAATTTTCTGAAAATACCCGCATGCATAAAATAGATTTGACAAAACAAAACAAAATTAAAACACTGGGATCAATATGATCAAAGGGCGTGTTTGCCTTGCATTGTTGGTTCAGAAATTGACTCGGGGTCGAAGTCGATCGGACTTTCCTCAGACACGTCAATGTCTACACGTGGTTGTTGTTTCGTGTAACAGCAATAAGAAGCAATGACAATAAGAGGCGAAACAAAGTCAAATAAATCCATATAAAGGTTATGATGATAAAAATATCTTAAACTTGTTTTCTTATTATGTAGGTTTACTCGTTTGAGTTATAGATTTTGAGGTTTATTTGATAAATGGTTAAGTTTCTAATAGGATTCAGATGCAAAACATGTTTAAATAGAATCATTTTTGGTAGCATTAGTTGGTCTGAACCTATAGAGCACTTGAGGGTAGGTTTTCCATGTTTTAATATTCGCTTAAGTGGTTCATTCATATTCTACCCTTATGTTTTTCTAAAGTTTACGTTATATAAGGTTAGATTTCTTTTTAGGTTTGCGAATGCAAAATACATATATATGCAACTATTTTTATAGAATTAGCAGGTCTTGACTTTAGAAGTGTCTTTAAACTAATTTTGCATCTTTTAGCTTTTATTTGTGAAAGTTATTCATATATAGATTTTATGTATATAGGAAATGAAATCTTTTATGAACTCAGTTTAAACTAAATCAAATTTTAAATCTTTTTGCAAATTTGGAGTGTTTAAGGTTCCAGTAATTTTTAGAAACTTGTTTTACCATTTTAAGAGTTAGTGTATAGTAATCATGAATATTGACTATACTAGTTCATATACAAATTTAAATTACAAAATTTTGAGTGAAGGTCTAAAATTAAATATTTTTATATAAATAGGGGTATTTTGGTCTAAACTTGGTCTAGGAATTGGTTGCACTCTAATTCGAGTTTAAATGCACAAGTTATAGTTATTTGGATTTTCTATACGTTGAATAGTGGCCTATTTACAAATTAAATTTAAACGAAGTTCCAATATAATTTTTTTTTTGCAAAAATGGGTTGCTTATAGTCTCAGGATTATGTAGAAATTTATTTCATATTTTTAGGAGTTATGGTTTACACATTTCCTATAGTGTCCATATTAGGGTTTGTTTGAATTTTAATTCAAATAATTCAAAATTTGGTTCAAAAATAAATATTTTGAATATTCTAAAACTACATGATTTAATACAAATTTATAAATCTATCCCACTAGATTTTGAATAATGGTGCAAAATTCATTGACTTTTGAATATTATCGATTTGAATAATTCCTAGATAATCATAAAATACATTTTCCAAGCAATGAAAACACATTTACCATTTTAGCTGTTTGAATCTAGCGCACGGTGAGTGACCGTATGGGCCAATGGCCAGCAACACAAAATAGAGGGAGAGGTGCTAGGTCTCGTGGTGGCAAGGAGGGCCTGGGGACGGCCTGCCGACGGCGGGATGAGCACGAAGGCACCTATACACATCTAGAGAGGGTTTCGGGTATGCCAGCAGTGGCCGAAGGTGGGCTGCCACAGTGCCCAAGTGGCCACGAGGTGGAAGAAGGGCGAATTGAGCATGGGTGAGCACAATTTAGGCATCAAGGAGTCGAGATGAATCCATTTTACCGGTTTTTGGGGTCGAAGGCTGGATGAAACGATCTGCCACCATGCACTAGTTTCGGAGAAGATGAGTACGGTGGCGATAGAGATCTAAATGGTCTGTGCTGCAATAAAGTGAGGTGAAAAGGTTCTTAGATGCCCATGGTGCTATAGCACAACTAAATTGATCATTAGTTTACCGAACTTGCTCAATTGAATTGTTGGCTCAGTTTCTGGAGCTCACGGGCAGAGACAATATGTGCAGCGATTGGTCAGGGTTTTGGGCAGTGGGAGTGAAAGAGGTGTAGTGGGGAGTAAGGCTTAATACTAGGGTGGCTTCGGTGGCTTTCTAGTCGATGAAGGCAGTGGCAATAGGGAGCTCTTGCTTCTTTCTTGCAGCTAGGGAAAAAGCAGACAGTGCGGCATGAGTTTTGCGT
Source organism: Otatea glauca (assembly GCA_036346275.1). Taxonomy (NCBI): domain Eukaryota; kingdom Viridiplantae; phylum Streptophyta; class Magnoliopsida; order Poales; family Poaceae; genus Otatea; species Otatea glauca. The sequence goes on from CM070711.1 coordinate 42,997,955, forward strand.
GGTCAAGGACCAGCACAGGGTATGGCTTATACAGTGCAGCATGGCTCTAGGCAGCTCAAGGTCGGGGCGACAAGTTGGACAGGGCGGCACGGATGCGATGTCCTCAGCTTAGGGCACGGGCGGCGTTTGTTGTGGCACGGTTTGGTAAGAGCAGCATTCGGCTAAGAAAGAAGGCAGTGGCAGCTGTCGAGACCTGAATATGGAAATCTAGACCCTCTATGTATTCTGCACTAGTCCAGGTACACGCTAGTGCACACAGTCTCAACATAGATGAATATCACAATTATACACAGCGAAAACCTAAATAAAGGCTTCATCCATTTAAATATAACCTATTGAATGACCTTATAGTCCACCTTACATGATTACGCCACACAGGGCTAGACCAAGAAATAAATAAAACTGCAGCGGAAATAAATTATTCGTAGCAACCCTTCAATTTGCCACAGGCAACTGACAATGTTCGCACCCTAGCTGATCGTCTCCTCCTGGAACTCCTCCTCATAAGCAGGTGTAGACTCTTCTCCAACTGGTGATTTGTTGTTGCAAGAGGTGAGTACATAAAGCACTCAACAAATTGTGTACAGAATGCAATTCTATTATATCTATATATGCATGGCTTATTCCAATGAATGGTTGAATTGGTTATTTTGCAATAAAACAGCATTTACATATGAATAGCATAAATAGATTGAAATGATAGTAAAACAAATAATAATAAATTTCTCAGTTATTTTCCAAATAAACCGACTCATAAACTTAAATCAATTTACATACTTTCATAGGCACACTGCCTCGATTCACAAGTTCATTTTATCAAAATCTAACCCTTGACTGTAATTCCTGAGCATTTCTCAATACCGCGAGCACGGCTATTCGAATAGGTTTGACACTCTGCAGTGGTTATACACTTCACCCATAAGTTACAATCATATCACCACAAAGGCGAGTGATCATAACAAAGCCTTTACAACTATCTAAACTCAGTACCACCCGTTGAGATTTCAATATTGAAGGGACTGGTTACCACTATCAGGGCCCCCCTCTTACGCCATGTGAGTCTATCCGTGCACCCGTAACCCACACCACCACGACAGTACCAAAATCTAGACATTACAAATTAATCAGCTAGGTCTGTCCCATACCAGACATGTGGTTGTATGATTGACTCATTTCAAATGCTTGCAAGGTTAAGTCCTTAATTGACCAAGCCAAGTCTTCTCAAAAACTCACAACAACCATTATCCATATCAACAACCATCATTTATCAAAATAACAATGCGACTGCCCACCATAAATCATAACTCTTGCCACTTTCCTCAGTCTAAATCATTTTACCACCCCAGTTGATTATCATGCACCACGTGCCATCAACAACATTATCAACACTGTGTGACAACACCTGATACACCTTTTTCATAAACATGTTCTATATTCCATTAAGCAAGATTAACTTTGCATATATATAATAATATCAATAACTCTTTGCATGGCTCAACAAACTATTCACATTCTAACTAACCCACATTGGCAATTAATAGTCACCAACTAATAAAGAACCATACTAGGGTGACAAATCAACCATGGTATTCAAATGATAAGGTTCACATAACTCAAATTGGTTGAATAGCTAATCCCAAATTAATTGAAACAATTATATATTAAATTAGCATGCAATAAATTAAAATAATATATCTTTTTAAACATGGGCTCAACATGATCAAAGCATAACTTGCCTTCAAAAAGTTCTTGATCCTGCTCTGGACCTTACTCTTGAGTTGGCTCCTCGCTCACGAACACCTTGGGTACTTCAACGTATACGCGAATGATTAATGAAAACAATAAATACTAAAAATAGAGAACAAACTCAACTCTAAAAATTAAATAAATTTCATCATTATATAGAGCTCGATTTTATAAATTTTTAAAAACTGGAATCACCTCAATCGGAGCTTGTATGAGGGAGAACATGCTTTCTAAAGTTTTCAATAAATAAGAAAAAACAGAAAATATTAAATAAATAATTTTTCTGAATTAAAACTATATTGGAAAATGGATTTATTGCTTCAGCATTACATCAGCACCCAAACGGACCAACCAGAGCCTGACGCGTGTCACCGGTGCATGACTCAGTCCACGATCGGCTCTGGTCCACGGTGAACCCAACGCACGGTGCCTCAGCTCCCGTTCCTGACGTCATTGCTGACGCTACACGCGTGACGTCAGCCTATGTGGCTACCCCAGTGTGCGACACGTGGATCATTCTCGTCCGCTCATGATAGATTAGATGACCAGAGCAAGACGACGGTCGGCAACGATGTCACGACACGCGGTAAAATCCGATGCGTACACATGAGATCTAACGGCTAAGGAACACGGCGGCGACGAAGATGGCACGACGATGCGTGTGACACCGGACGTGAAGACAAAGACTAAGCCAAAGGCATTACCTCACCGGTCACAGCTCGGAAGAGGATAGATCCGATGCACCTCGTTGCGGTGATCTTGAAACCGACCATGGTCACGGTGAAGATGGTGGAACAACGGCGGAACAACGCAAGGATGGCGACGGTGGCTCTGGAATTACTGCAAGGAATTGCGGCACAACAAAGGCTTCTTGGGCAACGAAATGTAAGGCAAAATACGCGGCTCGAGATGGCGATCCTCAAGAGATGTGCAGCACATTAAATAGCCTCGTCTTCCGCTCGAAATCTGGAGACCTAATCCTACGCGGCAGCGATGCGGCGGCGCAGTCCAAGAAGAACTCAGCGAAGACAACACAATCTTGGTTGTCCATGTGGCGGCGATCCAACGGCAACCAATGCGCGATGACGCGGCTTGATCGAGACCGCACGATCTCAATCCAACGGCGAGATACTAGGGTTTACGACGAAACAGGATGCAAAGTGGGTTGGGCTGGCGTGGCGCTAGGTTGGGCTGGGCCCGCATGGGTTCGGCCCAACACTGTTATAAAGATTTTTCTAAACTTTTTCCAATAAAAACAATTCTAGAAAAATAAAAAAGGCCAAAATAAATAGCGAAAATACCTGAAAATTCTAGAAAAATTCAAAAAAATATTTTAGGGCATTTGGAACTCAAATAAAATATTTTTAATAAAAATTTATTTAAACTTTTTAAAATATTTAAATAATTAGCACAAAGGCTTAATTCAATAAATTCCAAAGAATTTAAATAAATTCTAGAAATTCACAAAATTAAAAATGCACAATAAATCTATAAAATGCAAAAATTGAGATGTTATAGCAGCAGAGAACGAGCTCAAGCGACAGAGAGGATAGCGCAGCATTCCAAGCGTAGGGCACGGGCGGCGTGGCTACGAGGGCAACGCGGCGCAGCATTCCCAGCGTAAGGCACGAGCGGTGCGGCTGCGAGGGCCGTAGCAGACTTGGGCAAGGGCATGGCAACGAGCTGAGGAGAGAGCCAAGGCAAGGATGGCCATTTTTGTAAAAAATTTCGGTGCATTATTTTTATAAAATTATTTAAATAGTGTATTACTTTAAAAAAAATCTAACAATTTACCCCTTGAATTTTGAAATTGTTTTGACCACCGGGCCCCGCTTGGCCCGGTCCCACCTACGAGCCCCTCCGGCGCAGGCACATGATAAAAGGAGACGTTGGAGGCTTTCCCCAACACCTCCATTCCATTCGCCTTCCAAAGCCTCCTTCCTCTCCACCGAAACCAAACGGAAAGTCATGGCGTCCATCCGCCTTCTTCCTCTCGCGCTGCTGCTCTCCGTGTTCCTCTGCGCAGCACAGGCTCGGTGGGCGACCATCCGGCTGCCGTCGGAGCGCGCGGCAGACGAGGAGGACGACTCCGTCGGGACCAGGTGGGCCGTCCTCGTCGCCGGCTCCAACGGGTACTACAACTACCGCCACCAGGTGTGCGCTCTACGCGTCAAAACTACTTTACTTAGCGCGATGATTGCGTCACGTAATGGTTCGTCGGTCATTGGCGCGTTCGTGACACCTCGATCCGCTCGATTTTGTTCCTGCTTATTTGACTTTTGGTTCCTCGCATGTATCATGCACGGCACGGATGTGAATATGTCGACATGACACATACTGATTCGAGATTCGTCCTTTTTTTTCAAAAATAGCGATACGACGAGACTGTTATATATATTTAAATAATAATAATAATATATTATATGGGTAATATTTTCTATTTTCTACGTGTTTATCAAGTTGAAATAAGGTAAAGTATAAAGCAATAATATATACCTTAGTTTTTGCAATTTCACTTCTAAGCCGAACGAGAATAGTTATTATCATCTTATGACATATCTTTTTAATCACCATTATTAATTTTCATTAAGTGTATTTTAACTCTAGAGTAGCTACTAGTACTAACATATTTGCAATAGCTATATCTCTGTTTCATATTTTCTTTAGATGAATCATTCTTATCTAAAATATCAACATGTTCTATAGTAGAGTCTTAATAATGGTGTTTTGCTCCTCTCGAGTGACTAAGGTCACCTTTTTAGGTGGCTAAGGTAGGTCGGGTTGTGTCACCACATGTGTCAGATATGTATCAGTAAAGTATTGAAACTGTTTTAAATATTAAAATTATTTATTTTAGCTATCTAATTGTCTAATACATGACTAATATGTATCAAGCCGCGAGTCTGTAGTATCTGTGTCGAACACTAACACAGTATCAAACCAACATGTCAGCGCTAGATAGGCTCGCATGCATCGCTGTAGAAATAAGATTCCGTTCGTGGTGCTGCGGCGCATTTCAGTAATCTATCCCCCATTTGATATGATCAATATGTCAAGCATATCTCCATAATTAAACAAAGATTTTTGCGCGGCCGCATGATATGATATTTGGGACAGTGCCGTATCGCAGTGATGCGAAGACTTTATTGAAGGAAGATTTTGCGTGCGGCTCATTTGGCGCATGGACTGGATGTCGTTCTTGTTCTTCCACTTTGTTGTGTTTTGTCAAAATGTGAAAAATGAAAGGTCCTTCGCTCTTATGTATGTTGCCTTGCGTCTTATGCAAGCGTGCAGGGCCACTGGTTCATGTGCGGTTGTTACGGGCGTAACTTAAGCAGTCCTCAGCCGTTAGGACCGTTCGACCGAGATAACGAGGCTCGGATTGTCAACTGTGACCAGCTACAGTATTTGCTACGTGCTCATACTGTCTCCAAATCGGCGGAGTATTTTTAGCTCAAATTGCAGTGATAACAGGACTACACTGTATCTCTTTCCTCCTGTGTAATATCTGTGAAAGCTAGTTCCACTCCTAATAAGTACGGCTCCTGATGCTATGTCGCTATATGCAGAAGCATATCTGTACTACTGTAAAAATTCTCATTAATTGCACTATTCAACAAACACGGCATGAACAATCTTTCTTGTTGTTGCTATGTACTTGCTGTCTTTTGTTGTATGAGCATGCTTTCAGATGTTTTATTGTACTGTGACACTGTATGTTCCAAGTCACTGCTACTGTTTGGTGAAATTGGGTATGGTTAATGAGTAACAAGTGTGTTTTGCGGACTGGAACTTGCAGGCGGATATCTGCCACGCCTACCAGATCATGAAGAAGGGCGGGCTCAATGACGAGAACATCATCGTCTTCATGTACGATGACATCGCGCACAGCCCGGAGAATCCCAGGCCCGGCGTCATCATCAATCATCCCCAGGGGAGCGATGTCTATGCTGGGGTCCCAAAGGTAAGCACGCATATTCTCTTTATCAGTGGATATTGATGCAGTAACTTAAGAAAGATTACCTTAAAATAGTTTCTGAAAGTGTTGTAATGGTTTCACAATAATGTTAGTGCGATAGTGTAGAATTAAAATCCACAAAATTCAATAGCAGTTAGTACCTCATTGAAAATGAATGAATGCCTCAATTTTCGTCCGTCTTCACGTCTTTGGCCAATTTGTTGTGAACAAGAAAAGCAAATTTGGTCCACCACAATTAGGAGGCGACAAGGCAAGAACAGACTTAATTAACATAATCTCAAACTTTTAATAAGATGTCAACATCTTGGCTGAACCAACTCCTCTCAGGAAGTACTATTGGTCACGCATTCCTATCCGTAATTTTCCTTCTGTTTGACTCAATTTCCTCTCTTTTTCACCGTAGGATTATACCGGGAAGGAGGTTAATGTTAAGAACTTCTTCGCTGTTCTGCTCGGCAATAAAACTGCTGTCAGTGGTGGGAGTGGCAAAGTCGTGGACAGCGGCCCCAACGATCATATTTTCATTTTCTATAGTGATCATGGGGGCCCTGGTGTCCTTGGTCAGTACTCGGAACCAACCGTTCTTGGCTTCTTGCACTTCTGTCTGTTTATGTCTGAAACCAATCAGATTAGATATTTGATGCACATACATGCGAAATTAAACATGGACAATTAACTTCGTTCATATGTCACAGTTTTTTATTCTGTAAAAAATTTCAGGGATGCCTACCTATCCGTACCTCTACGGTGACGACCTCGTCGATGTTCTCAAGAAGAAGAACGCTGCTGGAACCTACAAAAGCCTGGTATCAGATCAGTTCTTTGGTCGTTGTTTGTTCTGTGATGGCCTGCTGTTTGAAGCAATGTCTTGAGATGTGTGTATGGTTCTCTCCTATTGCAGGTCTTCTACCTTGAAGCGTGCGAATCCGGGAGCATCTTTGAGGGCCTTCTGCCGAATGACATCGACGTCTACGCGACCACCGCATCGAATGCAGAGGAGAGCAGTTGGGGGACGTACTGCCCCGGCGAATACCCGAGCCCCCCTCCGGAGTACGACACCTGCTTGGGGGACTTGTACAGCATTTCTTGGATGGAAGACAGGTACATGATTCCTCATCTCTCGTTGTTTTTCACTACCTTTATTTTTGGCATGGTAAAATCCTGTTCTGATCCTGTCAGTTACAACTTACAACTCACATGTGGCATCATGTCAGCTTTGGCTGCACCCACGCCACTCAGTACTTTCGGGTACTGTACGGGTGTGTTATCTCTAAATGATTAACAAATTAGTACGGTACTACCTGCTATCTTTGTTAATTTAAGCAAGACCTGGTGATATGCATGAATGTGTTGCTTTACTTTTAGGTGCACAGGCTTGTCAAGCAATATGTTAATTCGCACGACGTTAATACGTTGCGTAGCATGTGGCGTGGTCTTTGCTGAAGCATATGCTGAGTATGATATTATTGTTCAATCCCTTGACATGGAATTTAAGAAGAGATGCCTTCAGGGAAAAAATGCCTTAAAAACTACTAAGATGATAAAAGAAAAGCAATAACATGGAATTAAGATTATAATTTTATAATTACTGGGCCTGTCCAGTTCATTTAAAGTCTACTCCTTGAGCTGGACCAAACTCTTTTAAGGCCACGCCCAAAGACAGCCCATGCAGATTGCTGCAGGCTGCAGTTCGTCTGAATACCATGTATTTAACTGGGCTGACTTGGAGCTGTTCTCCTGTTGGCTGTAGCCAACAAACAAGGATTGCAATGCAAATATGATGGCCATGGAGCTTTGGGACTTCTTTTACTTTTAGTGTTCCACGTTGTAGCATGGCTCTAAATGTTGCATACAATCGAATTCTTGTGAAGTTGAAATTGAAACAAACGATCACTGACATATTCTCTTTTAGGCCGTCAGTACTTGTATGTGTAACAGTTCACCATGTTAGAGTTGAACCCTGAATCAAAATTCTTGGGTTGTTTGTTTCAAATGAAATGCAAAACTATCTTCGTTGCAGTTTTCAGCCATTTTTAACTGTACTCTAATAGTTTGGAGCTTTGAATGTTGACAGTGATGTCCACAACCTGCGAACGGAATCTCTCAAGCAGCAGTACAAGCTGGTAAGTTTCGGACTTCAATGTCTTTTAGATTAACCTTATAGAGTTCTTCGATGTGCCATATGTAACTTATTGGTTAAGCAGGTCAAGGACAGGACATCGGTTCAGAACACATACAGCTATGGTTCCCATGTGATGCAATACGGTTCTTTGGACCTGAATGTTCAACATCTGTTCTTGTACATTGGATCAAATCCTTCTAACGACAACGCCACGTTTGTGGAAGATAACTCATTGCCGTCATTCTCAAGAGCTGTTAATCAGCGGGATGCTGATCTTGTTTACTTCTGGCAGAAGGTTTGTAATTTATATCATGAGGAATCTATTGACCTTGATTGTTGTCACAAGATCTATTGATTATTGTCGTGCTTTATTCACAACAATGCATCAGTTCGATGGATAAACCAACTGATTACTTTCTTTTATCTCACATGTAGTACCGGAAATTGGCCGAGAGCTCCCCTGAGAAAAACGATGCTCGGAAGCAATTGCTTGAAGTGATGGCCCATAGATCTCATGTTGACAACAGTGTCGAGCTGATTGGGAAACTTCTGTTTGGCTCTGAGGATGGTCCAAGGGTTCTGAAGACTGTTCGTGCAGCTGGTGAACCTCTGGTTGATGACTGGACCTGCCTCAAGTCTATGGTAAGCCTTTATTTGATTTTTGTTGGACAAGTATCAGCATCTCTATGTTCTGTTTTTGTGTTGTTTTGCCATTGTGTAAGTGTTGATTGTCTGGGACTAAGAGCAGATTAGGAAGAGTGTGCTTTCAGTTGTAGAAATCATCCATTTTCTAGCCCCCTCTACCTCGTTTTTTGCAAATCTAACCCCCTTCCAAACGCAATTGCAAAAAAAGCCCCATCCCTGACTGCGGAAGCATCGGAAGGTGACACATGTCACCTTCCAGGCTACCTAGTGCCACTGCAGCACGTGCTCCTATGCTCCCCAGGTGCGGCAGCCCTAACTTCCGCACTCCCTGGGCACGGCAGGGAACACGTGTTGCTTGCTGCGATTGGGAAGGGGGCTAAATTTGCAAATACATTCGTGAAGGAGGGGGTGTTAGATTTGCAAAAAAAAGAGGCAGAGGGGGCTAGAAAAGTGATGATTTCTTTGGTTGTACAATACTTTGAGTGGTGCTTCTAAGCTTTCCTCCCGATACAAGTTGCACAAAATTTGAAGCAAGCGAAGGAGTAAGTAATCATCATCTACCATTTATTTATGTTTTAATATTTATACAACTTTTAAAAAGAAAAGCATATAAGCACCTCTCACTTCGATACTTTAAATCTTGCAGATTCCTTTGAAAACTTTGCTATTTGTTGACTAACAAGTAAAATAGGTGAAAAAATAATTTGCGCGTTATGAAATATGCCCAAACCATAGATACCAGCGGTACAAAGGGAGGAGTAAAAGCGAGAAAAAGATCATTTCCTCTCTATTTTTTTGGATATTGTAATTATCAAGGCCTCTGTTAAGTTACACAGGGTGTGTTCTCCTAACAGCCAAACTGTAAGACCTCGGCTACTTAAGCTTTTTCAGGATGATACTGTTCTGTGTGAATGTTCCAGCTAGTTGCTTCAGTTCCATACATTGCCAAAATGTACAGATGTTATCCGGCATCCGCTGCAGTTAGAGTTTGGAACGATTTCTTTTGTCCCTGCACAGCTAATATTCTTCTGCCTTTTCTTCAGGTGCGTGCTTTTGAAGCGCAATGCGGCTCGTTGGCACAGTATGGGATGAAGCACATGCGGTCCTTTGCAAACATCTGCAATGCTGGCATCCGTGCTGAAGCGATGGCAAAGGTTGCGGCGCAGGCTTGCACGAGCATTCCCTCCAACCCCTGGAGTTCCATCCACAAGGGTTTTAGTGCTTAAACCTTAGGTGAAGCAAACTTGGCCAATATTTCAGCTATTGCAACATACCAAATTTCTTTCATATTCCCGCAGGGGTAGTCGGTCTTGAACCAGATGTGGAGAACTATGCATTTATTTCAGCTATCCCACCATACCAAATTACCTTAGTTGTGCCCGGTTTATGATGTACATACCATAGCAGAAAGTGATTTGGCAATATTACCTGTCATCACTGTATATACTTTTAGTTTGTAAGCTAAGTGTAGTTTGTGCTTCCATATATGAAGAATGCATTACTGCTATTTTTACATCGCCGGGTGCAGCTCAGTAATCTCATGTTGAATCAGAACTGCTTCTTTGTCTTCCATTTCAATCCCCCTGTGTGTGTCTTCAGCTGTAGCTAGTGATCTCCTTTTTAATCGAAACAAGGTGATTTCGACAACCAGGGATTACATGTATCACTTTATGTTGCATTATATTGATAGTATATAGTGAGTAGTAGAAATCAAGTTTAATCGTTGATTTGTTAAGGGTATTTTTACTACTGTACTACTAGAGGAAGTATAAATAAATTATAGCTAATCTGATCTATTATATCAAAAAGAATGAAAAGTTCATATTAAATTTAGTGTATGTAAAAGAGCTCATTTTAAACCCTTTCTGTTTGCCGCTTGTTGTTTGCCTTCCATTTTAAACCTCTTCTGTTTGCGAAGTATAAACCGGCAACAGATAATGATGAAAAGAAGATATATCAGCAAATAATCCTATTACAATATTACTTGCTGTTTAATTGCACCGACTCCCATGTCTACCTAGGAGTCTAGAACTGCTGTCACTTTCAGAAGTGAACTATGTAGTTGACAAAAGTTTCTACACCAACTATTACATATCTGAATAATGGCGCCTGGAAACAACTATTTAACATGGCGTGGCACCTGGAGAAGGTTCCCTACACAATTGTGCTCCAACAGAAACAAGATAATCTCCAGTGAGGAATTGCCAGCCTGCAGAACAGAGTTGTTGAAGTAACCTGAATATTTGCCTGTTTAGTCGAAAAAAGAGAAACAAGGAACCAAGAGAAACAACTGGCCAAGAGATTTATTGTAAGCCTATACAAATGCATCAATTCAGCACTACTGCAACTGCGATTGGATTATCAACGACCATGCTATCAATCAAGCAGAGAAGCATTATTTTGTTTAGCCATTCTTTGCTTTGTTTCCTTTGACAGGGGAAAGAAAGACATTACCACGCCAATACAGCGGAAATGCAAATCTGCCCGGCCCGGCATTTGCACGGGCTAGCTGCACCGTCCATGACACGTCAAGATTAGTGGTGAATATTGTATTTGGAGGTGTATAAGCATTGTGTAATTGTTGTATTGTTTGTAATCGGAGACGATGGAAACTATGTTTGACAATTGTACCTTCCGTTTGAATTTTGAATCAACATGTGTTACATTAAACTGATGCCAAGGTGTTTTGTATTGTACTCAAACCATATAAACTTGTCTTATACTCACTCCTGTGCCGCTAATGGTATATTTTGAATATTTGGCCTTTTTAATTCTATTTTGAAAAATTGTTCCATTCGAAAACTAATTACAAAAATGACATTTCTTTTTCAGTGCTAGTACGAACGGCGTTGAGAATTAAAATGTCAGCACCGTAATAACTAGTGTTGAGTATAGTACCACGCCAGCCACCACTTGAAATGTGACGCAACATTGAGCCACGTCAGCCGTGTTCTGCTGACATGTGTTAAGACAGGATAGATTTGAAGTCTAAGTATGGTTTGACTCTATCTCTATGTAGGTGAATTCGAATCTATCTATTACTGTCATCTACTATAAATATGATACCTCCTATATATAAGAGAATCAATCTAATAAAGAGAACAAAATCTTATCTCCCTACTTTATGTGTGCTCTCTATTTGTGCTTGCTATTCTTTAGTGCATCGTCATCAGGCACGAACGACTTCATTTTATAACAAGTTATTAGTACGAAGCTTTGCCAAAGCCGATCGTGTTCGTTTGCTTATGTCAATCCACACGCATCAAATTCGAGCATCATGCGATTAAATCTACTACAAATCATACATAAGTTTGTGGCATGCAAGTAAACCGCTCTGTCCAGTCCTTTAATCCTGCAGATTATTTCTCTCTAATTGCCTAGATTACTAGATTAATCTAATCGGTAAATTAGGTTTTCTTGGTTACTGTTCATCAAATCTAAAAATGGGGTTGAATCAAGCCGTCCCGCTACGCGCCGCCGTACCAATCCTCCTGATAAGCACGGTCACCAGTCACCACGCCACCGGGCCGCAGCCGTGCGCAAGCCAAGCGCCAGCGCCTGAAGCGCCATGTCGTGCCCGCGACCGGCGCCACCGCCGCCGCACCGGCCTCTGTGCTACGCGCCATCGACCCGACACCGCCCCATTGGCGCACCACACCGGCCTCCGCGGGGCTGCCGTCGCGTCTCCCCACGCACGAGCCAGCTTGACGCCGCCGCGCCCTGCTAGCGCCGCCCTTACTCAAGCCAGCCCGTCGCCACCCGCGCGAAGCCACTGGGACTCCGGCCAGCAGTTTCCGCGCCTGACGCGCACTACTAAGGGGCTACGCCATTGCTCCGCGACCGTCATGCCCGGCCAGCACTGCCCGACCATCACGCCTGCTACGCTGCTCGGCTGATGCACCCGCTACGCCGCTCGTTTCGGTCGTCGCGCCTGGTCAGCATCGCTCGATCGTCGCGCCTGTTGCGCTGCTCGGCCGACGCGCCCGCTGTGCCGCCACTCAGCCGTCGCTCTCGGCCACGCTCGGCCACCGCGGCCAAAGCTGCGCCGCCGACCCACGCGCGAAGTCATGCCGCTGTGGCCCGCGCCCAAAGTCGCGCTGTCGCCGTCCGGAGCTCGGCCTCCGCGCCGAGCCGCTCACGCGCGTCGCCGCCCCGAAGTTCGGCCTGCGCGCCGAGCCGCCCGCAGTGCCGCTGCTCCATCACGCCGTGGGAGCTTCGGGTGAAGCACGGTATGCGGCGGCTAAGTTGAAACCCTAGCCGCTCGATAGATATGGCCTCCCCCGTGGGCCGCCCGCCTGATGGGCTGGCAGCCCACCCGCAAGTCCTACGGGCCGTGTGGCTCGATTACAAATCCAAAAAGAAAGGGGAAGAAAAAAGTGAAAAGGAAATTTTGCAGTTTAATCCCTGGATTCTTCTGTAATTTTGAAAAATTGTTAATAAATTCTGAAATTTCATGTTAAATCTTAGAAATTAGGTTTTCTAGGTATATGGACTTCCGTAAAATCGGTAAGACTAATATTTAGCACATTGAAAGCTCCATATCTGTAGGTTTATTTTGCAGGTATTATTCCAAATTTATATGTGCTAAAATTTATTTTGTCTATTTATCGGTAATTCTAAAAATTGCTTTAGCAGAAAATCATGAAAAATGCTAGAAAAATTATAAATAGCATGTTAGGGTTCCATACCTCTGGATTTATTTTTCTTAGCATTACTCCATGTTCATATATGTTGGAATTTGTTTTTTATTAATTAGTAATTATGAAAATTGCTAGGAAAATCCTGAGAAATTTTAGATAATTATCTACTGAATAGATATAGACCAAACTTTACTGATTGAAAAGTGAGCATGCAATATATTGATTTTACCGGTAATAAAATTCAATCTTGCCTGCATGGAGGATATGTCAAACATTGCAAAAAGGAAATTTACTGAGCTTGCCCTGAATGGAAGTAATTACCTCACCTGGGCAATGGATGCGAAGATAAATTTGGCAGTTCGATCTCTTTGAGATGCTATTTCCCAGTCTGAAGCTGGTACCCCTACCCTTCCCGAAACCAATAAGTGTGCGGCTCTACACTTCTTGAGACGCCATCTCCATGCGGACCTGAAGGCCGAATACTTAATAGAGGAGGACACGTTGGCACTATGGAATTCCCTAAAGCAATGATATAACCAACAAAGATCCATCCTGTTACCAAAAGCATAGCCTCAAATGGACCCTCCTACGCTTTCAGGATTTTAAGACCATGCAGCATACAAATCTGCTATGCACAAGCTTGTCACAAAACTGACATTCTGTAACCAAAAAGTTACTGATACTGAAATAATAGACAAGATATTGTGCATCTTCCACCCTAATATAAGGATACTACAGCAACAATACTGTCTACTAAAAGTACTCTGAGCTTATATGCATTTGCTAGAAGCAGAAAAGCATGATGAACTCCTGATAAAGAATCATCACGCCCTCTCTAATAGGACACATGCAATGCCCGAAGCACATACAAATGCTCAGCAGAATAGCAATAGTCATAGCCACAGAAAGGGCCAAAGGCATAAAGGGGGGAAAGGGAAGACTGGTAGAATATAGAAGGGAAGATGCAAGTCCTAGTGGAAAAGTAGAGGTAAAAGACCAGAGAGTTTCCTGAAGCAAGGCTCAGCAAACAAGGTTGTAAACCCTATACAACCTTGTGTTTAGGTGTGGATGTACTGGCCACTAGTCGCGCATTTGCTACACCCTAAGCATGTAGCATACCTCTACATGCAACCCATTGGGAGATTCCAAAATAATCATGAAAATAAGGTTGAGGCATACTTCACTATTCAGCCTGATATTGAGAAGTGTAAGGATATGGTTCTTAATCCTACTGAGCTCATGAAGTCCCAGAAGGACATCCACAACTCATATGGAGACATGTATTAGTCTCCTAGATATTCATTCATTTTGCTAGTCGATGTCACATTCTCCTTAAGAGTCTCCTCTATCAGTTTAGTCTGAGTTCTAGAATGAACATTGGTCTACGCTCCTATTAAGCAATTATCATTTAAATAAATTGTTATTTCCCAATATATTTTGTGATATGTTTGTTCCATATTTTGCAATATGTTTCTGCTGCAATGTCGAGACCCTCCTTTTTGGCGTGAAATACTAAGAAAGTCTCATGTGCATAATGTACTAATCCCATGATCAGTAGCTAGTACGCACATTCACAACATTGTTATCACATCCATACACAAGCCCATAATACATTAAAAGAACATAGTTCTTACAACATGGCCTAAAGGTCAAATTAAAACGCAGCAGAAGATACAAAGTCCAGCAGTATGCCTTTGCCCAAAATACCATAGGCAACTTACAAGGAGTAAACCCGAGAAAAACTCATCGATATAGTCCCCGTAACCTGTAGTGAAGTATTTATCTTCGAAAACCTCACTTTCCTCATCCACTAAACCAACAAATAAGCAAAAGTGAGTACTTTCATACTCAACAAGACTTAAAGTGTACCGCAAAAGTATAGTAAATGCAGGACAAGTCAAAGGAAGCTTCTACTATTATTTTGCATAGAGCGAATTTGAATATGAATATCAAGTAATAATTTGCAATCCGGAATTTGTAAAAGCAAGTTTGACTGATATGAAATTAACAAGTATGTAAACATAAAGTAAACTCACAGTCCTCCATGAATGTGGGTATCGCATCATCTCAATGCCAATTCCTAGCATAAAGTACCAACATTCCTTTGTTAATCACTGGCATATAATCTAAAATAAACACCTTCCAACACATATTTCCAAGTTATCTATTTTTGAAAATATGAAAACTTCTAACAAGTGTTGACACACCAAGTTTCACATGACCACGGGCACGGCTTTTTGAAAGGTTTTACACTCTGTAGAGGCGTACAACAGTACCCACAAGTCATGACTAACTATTTTTGCAAATCATCAGCACACTTCCTTTAGTGTACGCGGAGAGTCATGACATAACTGTTACATTACCTAGACCTAACTTTGCACTAGCCCGGTGACGACAAACCCTTACTATGGCGACAGAAGATATTTATACAACCATTGTACGACGAATGGTTATTGTCAGGGATCGGTCATCCTGACACGTGTCCAGGCCCCCCTGGCTTTAGGCTGTCCCTCCGAGCTCGAAGGACTGTTCCCAAGCTCGAGCAGGGGTCTCCCCGAGCTCAGGGGATGGTTCCCGAACTCAGGCGGAGTTTTCCCGAGCTCGTGATGACTCCCGCGACCTCTCCGGCCTCAGCGACCTCGACCCGGCCTCCGGTGTAGTAATCTCTTTTTTATGTATATATGACTTTTCTCCCCTGCGTGGGAACTAGGGTCACCGACCCCTGTCAGTTCTCCTACGTGGGAACTAGGGTCACCTGCTCCCAGCAACTCCTGTCAATTCCCCTGCATGGGAACTAGGGTCAACTACCCCCGTCAACCCGCAGACGACCACCGATGTCAGCCTCGAGATCAGCTCGAGGGCCTATAAAAGCGCCAGATGACCTTGGTCCGAAGGGGGGGCAAGACAACAAAACAACACAGCACAAACCCAAGGGGGATGCGCAGACACATCTGCAGACGCACTTGTACACCAAACCATGCGTCGAGCTCCCCTCGGTCGCCACGTCTGGACGACCCCGAGGTCGAGCTCCCCCTTTGTTCTCCCCCGAGGAGCTTCTAATCATCTTTCGCCTACGGGCAAGACTGGAGTAGAGCTATTATCCGACCTAGGGGGCTCGAACCAGTATAATCGCTGTGTCTCCCATCCGATTGTTCTTCTTCCTCGAGCTGTGCACCAACCGACGCTCCCTTCTTCCCGGACGAGCACGACTTGGGGCCTCCCCCTTTACACGATCCTTCCCCCCTTCTTTGCGGTCGACGGTCCCGATCGTCGACAGTTATACACCCCATTATCCCACTTGTCCCTATAGTAAGGCGTACACCGTTGTATCGACAAGCGTTATCCCCATCACCTTGGTGTGGGCATCCCTTCGAGCGATCCGTCCCAGAAAGCTCATACACTCCAGCATTCCAATATGCAAAGTTAGACCTAAGTAACTTCGTAGGTTAAAGCCGTCCCATATTAGCACTTGTGGTTGTACGGATAGTCTTGGATTTAACAAACACTATGTTCGGTCCTTAATCCAACCCGGGCGAGAACACTCCCCCTAAACTACGTGCAAGTCCCATGCATATCCAACTATTTCCATATCTTGCCCACGTCAAATCATAGTTTTATTTTGAACAAACAATATACCCAACTATTCGTCATCCCAGATCTAAAGCATGGCTAAGCAATTTTACATATAACTGAATATACCCAATTGACATCTCTATAATGTATAACCCTAACTTAGGTTTATCAAGGTTATCGTGACAATATTTATTAAGGAAGTCCCATGAAATACTAGGTCATATTTACCGGTACCCACAATTTAGCAAATTTACTAAAAACACACGCATGCGTAAATAGATTTGATAAAACAAAATTTAAACACAAGGATCAATATGATAAAAGGAGGTGCTTGCCTTGCTCGTTGGATTCATTGGCGAAGTCAGAGTCGACGGTAGCAGTGTCGAGGATGTCGGTATCTATACGCAATTCGTTGCGAAGCAACAATAAAAGGCA
Source organism: Otatea glauca (assembly GCA_036346275.1). Taxonomy (NCBI): domain Eukaryota; kingdom Viridiplantae; phylum Streptophyta; class Magnoliopsida; order Poales; family Poaceae; genus Otatea; species Otatea glauca. The sequence goes on from CM070711.1 coordinate 43,015,095, forward strand.
AAAGAAGTCAAATAACATCAACTCCAAATAAAATTTCAGAAACAGAGAGCTCTAGTTTTATTCTGATTTTTACATTGTGGGTTCACAATTTTTGAAGTTTATTTAAATAAGTTAGACTTTAATTAAATTTTAAATTAGAGCAAGAATAATACTTTGTAAGCAATAGGTGCAAACTATATTTGTTTTCACTCATTTTTACAGAGACATAGGCTCATGATTTTGGGAGTTTTAGGCACTAGTTTTACCAATTTTAAATTTGTTTGCAAAAGTTATTCAATTTTGAATAATGCATGCATTGAATATTAACAATATTTAAAGTTTAGTTCAAACTAGGTACAAATTTAAATATTTTTATAGAAATGAAGTTCTAATGGTCTTTGAAGTTTTTATAAATTTGTTTCGTCAAATTTGAAGTTGGCTTGCAAAAATTCATAATAGTACATGTCCTAGGTTTCATTCAAATTACATACTTTTGCATATCCAGAAAGTTAGTGATTTTATATGAATCTAGAAACTTGTTTGACTAAATTTGGAACTCGCATGCAAAAGATATAAGCATTTGAAAGTGGTATGTTCTGAAAATCACCCAAAGTTGGGAAAATATGCTTTCGAAAGAAAGAAAACGCTGACGAAGGGGGCCTACCCATCAGCCTGTCGGGACCCAAATATGCAAATTCGGACCCTCTGTGTATACTGAACTAGTCCAGAATTACGCTAGTGCACACAGGCTCAACATAGATGAATATCACAATCATACACAGCGGGAACATAATAAAAGACATCATATATTAAATATTAAACTGTTGAATGACCTTATGGTCAACTTACATGACTATGCCTCGCAAGGCTAAATTGTGAATAACAAATTGAATAGCAGTAGAACGAAAAAGTAGATGACCCCTCAGTATACCACATGCAACTGACAAAGCTTGCACCCTAAACATTCGTCTCTTCCTGATACTCCTCTTCAAGAATTAATGTAGACTCCATCTCAACTGGTGATTTAGTTGTTGGCAAGGGTAAGTACTTAAAGCACTCAACAAGTTGTGCACAGAATGCAATTCTAACATAATTATATGTAAGGTTTATTCCAATGAATGGCTGACATGGTTATTTTGCAGTAAAGCAGTACTTGTAAATAAATACAGTAAGTAGATTGAAAGACTGTAAAACAAATAACAGTAATACGTAATTTTTAGCATTTCTCAATTAAACATGGCATCCAGCCCTAAATCAAATTCCAAACTTTCCATCAACATCCAACCTTTCCATCCAAGTTTTCATTTCATAAAATCTAACCCTTAATTGTAATTCCCGAGCATTGCTCAATACCGCGAGCACGGCTATCCGAATGGATTTTACACTCTGCAGAGGTTATGCACTTTACCCACATGACATGATCATCTCTTGTTGCCATGCAGTTAACACACTTCCTTTGATGTGTCGGCTGAGTGATCAGGATAAAACCTTTCAGAAACCTTTATCCCAGCACTGACCCTCCCGTAAGCTATACACTATCCCTTCCCTCAACGAAGGTGAAGGTTAGGATCAACATACTGTTAGATTTATGTGTGACCGTAGTACACCACATACTCTACTATAACCACAATTCCATGTAAGCACGCTTCTATATGATTATCCACCTGAGGTATCACATGCGAAGACATCGGTAATCTTACTTGGTTAAGTTTGTCCCATAACAGACATGTGATTACACGTTTGACTCAGTTCAAATTCTTGCAAGGTTAAGTCCTTAAGATGACTAGGGCAAGATTTTCACATACCCTCTGCCCTTCGACCCACCTTGGCACACTGCCCCTTGCAACTTGCCCCAATCTAAATTATTTACCACCCTAGTTGATTACCATGCACCACATGTCATCAACAAGTCAACATCGTTTTGTGACATACGTCACTGCAACTCAACATCATTGTGTGACAAACACCCAACACACCTTTCCTAAACATGTTCCTTATATGGATAAATCTCATCCTTTGAAAACCCTCATGGTAGTAAGATCACTTGAAGTGGATAAATACCCTTTTCAGACCAAAGATGGAAAGTGAGGAAGCCTTAGGACCTTAATTCCCATACTTAAACGTCGTTGGAGCACTTATGTATCTTGCGAATTGCACAAGACCAGATATTGCATTCGCGGTAAATTTGCTAGCAAGACACAGTGTAGTGCTGTAACATCCCAAAAATTTGAGTTTTGGAATATTGGAATTCAAAATTTAACCATTTGCATTTTCTTGAATTAACTCCAGCTTAATTTGAATTTCTAAATAATAAAAGGATTTAATTTGACTAAACTATTCATCAAATTAAAGAATTTCAGTTTTGTGGGATTCCTTGTGCTCCAAGGAATTTTACGTATTTTAGGGATTTTTGAATTTATTTGATATTTATTTGAATTTATTTGAAATTGGATTTTTCTTAAATCGGAAAATGTTTTCTATTTTCAAAAAGCCTCTTGGGCCGAATCCTCTGGCCCCGTTCCCGCTTCGCTTCATGACCCGCTCCATGACCCACCTCTCTGTGACCGCTCGCTTCACAAATTTCGCCCGCGTGCGTCGGCCGTCCGATCGACGCCACGTCTGCGGTGGGATCGCCCATGAACCCTAGCCGCCGCCACTCGAGTCCCGCCGCCTTGCGCCGCCCGTCTCGAGTCCGCGTCGCGTTGCGCGTTCCCGAGGCTATAAAAGCCGTCGCCGCGCCGAGGGTTCCTCCTCGCGCGCTTCTTGCCCCCCTTCGTCGCCCGAGGCGTCGCGATCCTTCCGCGTGAGCTCGCGGAGTCCGCCGCCTTGCCGAGATCTCCACCGCTTTTCTCGCCGTCGTGCGGTCTTGTTTCGCGATCGCTTGCATCTCAGGAGTTGCCGCGTCGTCCCCTCCCGGTTCGCCTTGCCCGCGCCGTCCAAGCTCTCCTCCGAAGGATTAGAGTTTGCGAGTGCAAAGGAATAAGTTTGGAAGATGTGCGATCGCTGCGAATTTCGATGTGTTTCGGATGAGTTGCACGGGATGCCACCGGATCGAGATATAGAGTTCTTGATAGAACTAGTTCTGGAACGCCACCCATTTCCAAGAGACCTATAGGATGCCACTAATGAGTTAGCCAAGTAAAGAGACAGATTAAAGAGGCTGCAAGATCAAGGATTTGTTCGACCAAGTTCTTCGCCATGGGGAGCACCAGTTCTTCTAGTTGAAAAGAAAGATGGAACTCGGAGAATGTGTGTGGATTATCGCTCACTCAATGAGGTCACCATCAAGAATAAGTACCTCCGCCAAGAATCGATGATTTGTTTGACCAACCCGGGAGCCGGAGTGTTCTCGAAGATTGATTTAAGATCGAGTTACCACAGTTGAAAATTCGTCAAGAGGATATACCCAAAACAGCTTTTGTTACTCGGTATGGACGGTATGAGTATCTGATGATGTCTTTTGGATTGACTAATGCCCCTGCCTACTTCATGACCTTGATGAATAAGGTATTCATGGAATATCTGGACAAGTTTGTTGTTGTTTTCATTGACGACATTCTAATCTACTCCAAAAGTGAGGAAGAACATGAGGAGCACTTGCGCCAAATTTTAACGGCTAAGAGAGAATCAACTTTATGCAAAGTTTAGTAAATGTGAGTTCGGATGAAAGAAGTTGCTTTCCTAGGACATGTCATATCGGGAAGGAGTCATTGTTGACCACCGGAAAGGTGCGAGATGTGCTAAGTTGGGAGTCACCCAAGACGGTACCCCAAATCCGAAGTTTTCTTGGTATGGCGGGATATTATCGCCGTTTCATAGAAGGGTTTTCTAGAAAAGCTAGACCGCTCACTCAACTTTTAAAGAAGGAAAAGAAATTTGTTTGGACATCGGAGTGTGAGCAAAGTTTTCAAGAATTAAAGAAGTGTTTGACAACTGCCCCAGTGCTTATTCTGCCAGATAATAGGAAGGATTTTGAGATATTCTGTGATGCATCCCGACAAGGACTCGGTTGTGTGCTAATGCAAGATAAGAAGGTTGTAGCGTATGCTTCGCGACAACTGAGGCCACATGAAGTTAACTATCCTACCCATGATTTGGAATTAGCAGCCGTAGTGCATGCTTTAAAGATTTGGCGTCACTATCTCATTGGTAATCGTTGTGAAGTTTATACTGATCACAAGAGTTTGAAGTATATTTTTACCCAAGCTGACCTCAATATGAGACAAAGAAGATGGTTGGAATTGATCAAGGACTATGACATTGGGATTCATTATCATCCAGGCAAGGCCAATGTCGTAGCCGATGCTTTGAGTAGAAAGAGCTACTGCAACACTCTGATGATTAAGGAAAGTCACCACCCTTTATAAGGAATTTGAAGCTTAGTTTGGAATTGATTCGGGAAGGGTATTTAGCTACCTTGGAAGTCGCCCTCGTTGGAAGATCGATTAGAAGCACGGTAGATGATGCCGACATTAAGGAGATTAAGAGCAATATGAAGAAAGGAAAAGCCTCGAGTTTCTCGAAGATGAACAAGGTACTATTTGGTATGAGAAGCGATTTGCGTACGGATCGTAAAGAGCTTAAGGAATTGATTCTCAAGGAAGCGCATGAGACTTTATACTCCATTCATCCTGGAAGTACCAAGATGTATCAAGACCTCAAGGAAAGGTATTGGTGGCCTAGTATGAAGCGTGAGATTGCGAGAATATGTTGCACTTTGTGATGTCCGCGTAAGGTCAAGGCGAGCATCGAGGCCAGCCGAGATTGCTGCGACCATTGAAGATTCAGTGGAAGTGGGAAGAAATTGGTATGGATTTCATTACCGGATTTCCTAAAACCCAAGCGTGTTATGACTCGATCCGGGTAATAGTGGATCGATTGACTAAGGTAGCTCACTTCATTCGATTAAGACTACCTATGCAGGAGATAAATTAGCGAGTTATATATGTCAAGGATCGTCGAGTCTTCATGGAGTGCCTAAGAAGATAGTGTCGATAGAGGAACCCGATTTACCTCTCGTTTTTGGCGAGTGCACTTGCGAAGCCATGGGAACTCATCTCGATTCAAGATCGCCTATCACCCTCAAACCGATGGATGATCGTGGCGTGTGAATCGATTCTTGAGGATATGTTAAGAGCTTGTGCCTTAACTTATGGTGTCAAGTGGGACAAGTGTTTGCCCTACGCCGAGTTTTCGTACAACAATAGTTATCAAGCCAGTCTGCAAATGTCGCCTTTTGAAGCCTTATATGGAAGGAAGTGCAGAACCCCTCTCAACTGGAAGGAGTCAGGAGAAAGACAATTGTTTGGTCTGCCATCTCGCAAGAAGCCGAAGAGCAAGTTCACTAATTGAGACCGCTTGAAGATAGCTCAAAGCGCATGTAAGAGTTATGCGGATAATCGTCGCAGAGATTTGAGTTTGAGCCCAATGATTATGTTTACCTCAGAGTTACCCCTCTCAAAGGAGTTAAGAGATTTCAAGTAAAAGGAAAGCTTGCCCCTAGATATGTGGGACCGTTCAAAATCTTGGAACGAAGAGGCGAGGTTGCCTACAAGTTAGAATTGCCTCGATCTTTTCTTTGGAATCCATGATGTGTTCCATGTATCGCAATTGAAGAAGTACTGCGTGTGCGGAGAGCAGATGTCATTGGAAGCCATTGATTTGCAAGAGGATCTTACCTACAAGGAGCAACGGTGAAAATTTTGGATATCGCGAGCGTATCACGAGAAGCAAGATCATCCGCTTTTGCAAGGTCGATGGAGCCATCATTGGAAGAGGAAGCAACTTGGGAGCGAGAAGAGGATCTGAAGTCAGAGTTTCCCCACCTATTCCTATTAGCCTGAATCTCTGGTCGAGATTCCATTTAAGGGGAGGTTTGTAACATCCCAAAATTTGAGTTTTGGAATATTGGAATTCAAAATTTAACCATTTGCATTTTCTTGAATTAACTCGACTTAATTTGAATTTCTAAATAATAAAAGGATTTAATTTGACTAAACTATTCATCAAATTAAAGAATTTCAGTTTTTGTGGGATTCCTTGTGCTCCAAGGAATTTTTCGTATTTTTGGGGATTTTTGAATTTATTTGATATTTATTTGAATTTATTTGAAATTCGGATTTTTCTTAAATCGGAAAATGTTTTCTATTTTCAAAAAGCCTCTTGGGCGAATCCTCTGCGGCCCGTTCCGCTCCCTTCGCCTGACCCGCTCGCTCGGCCCCTCTCTGCTGACCGCTCGCTGCCTACCGCCAAATTTGACCTCGGCGTCGGCCGTCCGTCGGCGCCACGTGTCTGGTGGGATCGCGCCCATGAAACCCTAAGCCCCGCCGACTCGAGTCCGTCGCCGCCAAGACGCCGTCTGAGTCGCGTCCGCTCGCGCGTTGCCTCGAGGCTATAAAAGCCGTGCCGCACGCTGCCGAGGTTCCTCCTCGCGCCGCTTTTTTTGCCCGCTTCGTCGCCGAGGCGTCGCCGATCCTTCGCGTGAGCTCGCCGAGTCCGCCGCCCTTGCCGAGATCTCCACCGCTTTTCTTCGTCGCGGTGCCGTTTCGCCGTCGCTTGCATCTCGAAGGTTGCCGCGTCGTCCCTCCCGGTTCGCCTTGCCGCGCCCGTCCGCTCTCCTCCGCCGCCGGCCTCGTCTTCTTCCCGTCTCCGGTAAAACCTCGCCGCCGTTCTTCTTCGCCTAACCTCGCCATCCGATCGCTGTGTGCGTCGGATGCGCCACGTCTCTGTCGGCCGAGCTCTTGCGTCCCCGCCGTCCGATCGCCCGGTCCGACGACCGGATCGTCTTGCGCGTCACCTCCGGCTGCGCCTCCTCTGCCGTCGGATCTTGCGTCGCGTCGGATGATGCGCCGCGTGGCGCCGCGTCACATCTGCTGCGTCGGTCAGAGCGGCTAACGTCTGACGCCAGCGTCACGCAGTGCACGGCGCGACGGTGAACCCGGCCGCCGTGGACCGAGTTCACCGTGAACCGGTGACGTCGCCGTTGCGCAATAAATTCCTTTTTCAAGACAAAAATAAATCCGAGAAAATTCCGATTTTTCGATTTTCTATTTTCTCTGAATTTAATCTTTCGAGGCCCGTTTCGCTCATACGAACTCCGATTGAGGCGATTCAAGTTTCTAAAATTTTCTAAAATCAAGATCTATCTTCCAGAGCCATTTATTTTCAGTTTTGAGCTTGTTTGAGTCTCTGTTTTGTATTTATTTGGTTTCATCGCTTTCTTTTCGGTGAGCGCTAATTCCGAGGGAGCAAACGAAGACTTCAAGACCAAGATTGACACTAGATCAGCAAGGCAAGTCGTAACCTTTGATCATATTGATCCTATGTTTGCAAAGTAATTTATTTTATACACTTGCATGCTATTTACGTATCAATGTTTATTTAATGGGAGTAGATGTATGCCTAGTTGACATTATGCCACCTTGATTCGTTGTATGCCATGTATCCATTGTTAAACCTAGGTTGGGACATTACTAGTTGGACATAATCATAATACCAACATTGGGTTATCGTAGCTATGCTTAGACATGCTTACATATCGTTGGGATTCATGTCACATGTTGAATAATGTTAATCTTGACTTAATGAGATATTGAATCGTGGCCGTTAGCCACCGTTGTAAAATTTGTTGTACCATGGCGGGGTTTGCCATTGGTCTTGGTTGAACGCAATTGTTTTCCTCGGGCAAGTGATCGTGCGATAAAGGGGTGCTTTCTAGCACGTTGGGATGTGGATGTCTTGCCCGAGACAACTTAAGGACTTAATCTTGTGCGCCATTGAACTGGGTCTAATCGTACTACCACATGTGCGGAATGGGACAGACCTAGGCGATTAATTTGTAATGTCTAGTCTTGAGTACGCCAATGGTGGTGTGGGTTCCGGATGGACGGTAGATTCACATGGCGCAAGAGGGGCCTTATGGGCGAAACCTTAGCGGCAGCGATCGAGTTTAGACAATGCATTGTAAAGGCTCTGTCATGATATCTCTGCGACACACCAAAGGAAGTGTGTTAGTAACGTTTGCACAAAGAGATGTTCATGTCTTGTGGGTAAAGTTGTACAACCTCTGCAGAGTGTAAAACTATTCGGATAGCCGCGTCCGCGGTCATGGACAAAGCCCGGGAATTTCACACGGGGTATAAAGTGTTTCATAAAATGTGGAATGTGGAATGTTGGGATGTGAACGGGAGTTCTTTCGTTGTTTTGTTGTCTATCATTGATCTATCGATTATTTATTTATGTTTTCATAAATATGCTTTCAATCTATTTATTGTATTTCCATTCAAATTATTGCTTTACGCAAAATAAACTATATAGCCATCCTTGTCAAGCCGCATAAATATATTGCATCAATTCCCTACGGCTTGCTGAGTACCTTTGTACTCACGGCTTTATGCCCTTGTTGATCAGTTGCTGAAGGAGATAATGAATCTCATGAAGAGGAATTCTATGAAGACTACGTGGATTAGGAAGGCGTTCCCCAAACGATTGCCTGTGGCATGTCGAATGGTTCAAGTTATCTTTTCCGCTGCAATAGTATTTGTTTCTTAAGCCCTTAAAGGCACAATGGTGTAAACATTGACCATAAGGTCGTTTGCTTTATTTAATAATAATTTGCTTCTTCTTAGTTAATTCGTTGTATGGAATGATATTACATCTGTGTTTCCACTGTGTGCACTAGCGTGATCCTGGACTAGTGCAGTATACACAGAGGGTTTCGGATTTGTAAATCCGGGTCCCGACAAGTGCCAACCATAAGACATTGGGTTAGTGTCAAAACTTTACTCAGATACCTCCAAGGTACTCAAGATCTTGAATTATTTTCCTAGAAGAACCAAGACTTAACCATGGTGGGATATACAGATGCTAGTTATCTGTCTAATTCCCACAGTAACAAATCTTAGACTAGATTTGTGTTTCTCTGCGGTGGTGCATCCATTTCTGAGCAGTCTTTTAAACAGACCTTGGTAGCTACTTCTACCAACCACTCAGAGATTATAGCTTTATATGAAGCCTCACATGAGTGTGTTTGGCTAAAACGTGTGATTAACCATATCTAGATGTCATGTGGTCTTAATACTGTCGATACCCCCACAATTATCTATAAAGATAATGGTGCTTGTGTTGTACAAATGCAAATGGGTTATGTAAAAAGCAATATCATGAAGCATATTGCTCCCAAACTTTTCTATCCACACGAACTCCAGAAGAATGGTGAGGTAAAGATTCTGCAAACTAAGTCATGTGAAAATCTTGCAGATTTATTCATTAAGTCCTTGCCAAAATCTACCTTCCAAAGATTTTTAATGGCATTGGAATGAGAAAACTTAGAGATATGCAGAGTTCAAGGGACGTAAATCCCTGAATCATGACGCTTAGCATAATCCTGAAAATTCTACTTTAAATTCAAAAGATTATAAGTTGTACTCTTTTCCCCTTAAGTGAGTTTTTCTGAAGTTTTCTCACATGAAGGTTTTTAATGAGGCAACTAGTGTAACACATGTACGAGTACAATATACTTTTTTCTCCATCTCTTTTTTCCCATTGGGTTTTTGAGGAGAGTATTTAAGGATACATATGCATTACATGGTATTCGCTCAAGAGGGACTGTTAAAATAGAGGTGGACTCGAAGTCCAAATATGGTTAGACTCTATCTCTATGTGAGCGAATCTGAATCTATCTCATATTGTCTTCTACTATAAATATTGCACCCTCTATGTATAAGAGAATCAATCTAATAAAGAGAGAATAAAATTTCGTCTCCCTACTTTATGTATACTCTTATTTACATATATCATTTTATTATTTAACACGTTGTCAGCGTGTAAATTCTTAAAGACAAAAGAAGTATGGATCTAACTAGCCGGCTGCCAAGCCACACAGCCTGCAACCGCCACCCCCTACACATGCTACTGTGACGAGGTGCTACCGAGCGCAGCTGCACTGCTCGCAGATCAAGCCAACCACACCACCATGCCCACGTGTCCCCGCACCACAAGATGATGCGTGCAGCGAGCACCTAGAAGGCACGTATGTAGCAGACAGACCGGCATCGGTAGCCTTCATCAGCGCCACATCTTCGACCTCTTCCTCCGCCATAAGGCGTTGACAAAGACAGGAAGCAACGAGGAAACACATGAACAGTGGGACGCACAACGAGCACAAGGTGGCAGTGATGGAAGATGATCAGCTTAATTATGCAGCTTGTCGACACACATGGCCTCCACTGGCATTCACGGTACGAGCACGAAGCTCTCCGAAGCCAAGCGGGAATTTTTGTCTATATTGATCTACACTACATCAAATTTCAACCAGTATCAATCGATTAATCTATTACAAATTATACGTAGGTTCGAAGCACGTGAGTTAATCTCAAGTGAGCAGTTTTAATCCTACGTATTAATTACCCTAATTACCTAGATTAATTGAGAAATTAGAGTTCTAGATTGGTTTTCGATGCTATTGTTTATGCAATCAATCTAAGAAACAAAATCGAGCACTTCAGCAGACACCAATGATACTGCGTCGTGCAGCGTGCTAGCCGGCACTGCCATTGATCTGCCTGTGCGTGCGCCGCCGCCAAGCCGCCGAGCGTGACCAACGTACACCGCCATGCACAAAGCTTATCTTAAAACTGTGCTTCTATAACCAGAAAAATATAGATGATGAAATGATAGACAAGACATTGTGTACGTTCTACCCAACATGAGAATATTGCAGCAGCAGTACCATCATGCCAAATATCAAAGTAATTTGAGCTTATCTACACTTTGCTGGAAGCAGAGAAGTATGATGAACATCTAATGTCGAAACTTTCTCTGGAGTTGTACAACAGCTTAGGAACTTGCCCGAAGCACATATCCTTGAACTGTTCAAAACAATGTGGACAATTCGAGACTGCTTGTTTATAAATATGACATTTCAGTATATTTATAAAGTAGCATGCACCCTCGAATAGAAGACGTAGGTTACGCAACCTAAACTCTAACATTGATCATATTACAGCAACAATAATGACATGTAACACATTCACCAAATCAAAATAGAATTACCTAGTGCAAAATTGAAGGGATTTGAAGGAATGCTCACCTTTTGAAGAAAACCACAAATGAGAAAAAATTGAGGGAAAATAACCTCAAGCTAGGGCTTCAACTTTACTCTCTTAACACCTATCCTCGAGGATTTCATAATTTCTCACCCAAGTATTGCTTTCAACCAGAGTATGTTGTGTTTTTGAGGTGATGACGGTTTTTTTCCTCTAGAACAATAACAGAGGAGAGTTCATCTTGAAGGTTATATAACCTAGGCACATCACAATCGGTTCTAAGATCTGAACCTATTGTGATGTACGATGCACATCACAATCGGTTCTCAGGTGGGAACCGATTGTGATGTACACGTGTACATCACAATCGGTTCACACCTGAGAAACGATTGTGGTGTGCATAAGAACCGATTGTGATAAACCCTCGCCAATTATTAAACCCTCGTCGAATCATGTATCACAATCGTTTTTTCTTGAAAAGTTGGGAACTGGCCCAGATGAACCGATAGTGTTGTACCATTCTATAGTAGTGTCTCAATTGGGGTCAAAGTATTCGTAAAGGATGATTTGGTTCCCAAAGGTGAGGGCACTGATATGTTTATGATTTTATGGTTTATGGATGCTACTAGAATCAACCAACTCAAAGGAACAAGCTAGAATACAAATTGATGCAAGAAACCCTAATTCGGCCAAAATAGTGCAGCAAAGTTGTCGACTCAATTAAAGTATTAAAACGACCAAATCTGGCTTACTCACTGTAACATCCCAAAAATTTGCTCATAATGTTATTTTCTCATTACTTGTGCATTTTATGTTTTTCTGAATTTATTGGATTTTTCTGGAATTTATTTGAATTTTACTTTAATTAAGTATATTGAACCTTTGGTGAAAACTAATTATATATAGATTAAACTAATACAAAGTTTTGCCAAAAATATTTTATTTGAGTTCAAAATGTCTCAAAGTATTTATGAGAATTTTCTGGGATTTTTCCTGATATTTTAATTGCTTAAAACTGATTAAACCAATTTCTGTAATTATTTTAAATCTAAAACCCGTTTAAAATCAAAATGAACGATCGGGCCGAGCCCGATCGCGCACGCAGCTTGCCCATTTTGCGCAGCCCGTTTGGCCTGTTTCGATTAGGGTTAGCGTCGGCCGTTGGATCTTCATCGCGCGGTCTTCATCAAGCCACGTCGCGTGCGTGTGATCAGCCGTTGGATCCAGATCGAGCGGAGGAGGTTGAGCCGCGTTAATTAAGGAAAGATCTGATCGCGTTCGTTGGATTTGGAAAGTGCGGATCGAATCGTATCGCTTCGGAAGTCATCGTGACCGTTCATCACAGATCGGACGGTTCACGGTCGTCATCTCCGATACGGTTTCGAACCCGCCGCCGACTTGCCATCACCGCTGAGTGATTTAGGGTTTCCATCCTAGCGCGCATGCCGAGGCTATAAAAGTCGCAGCCCGCACCCCGAGAATCGCCATCCCAGTGCACACCCAGCAGCTCTAGTCGCTTCGCCAGTTTCATCGCCGTTTAGCCACAAGAGCTCGTCGTAGTTTTCAAGCGCCGCCGCTTGTTTTCTCGCCGTTCCGTCGCCGTCGAGCCTCCATCCGCCGTGTGGGTTCCGGTTTCGGGTTCGCTTCGTCAAGCCGCACCGGAGCTGCCTCCTCTTCGTCGCCAGAAGGACCTAGTTCGCCGTCGGGCTTGTCGTCGTCTTCGTCTCTGGGAACTCAACGCCGCCGCAACATCGCCGTGACTCGGAGCTTCGCTCAGCCGTCGGATCTTCACCGAACCGTCTAGATCATGCCACGTCTCCGTCGTCAACAGTGTTTTGCTCGGGTAAGCGTTAGCCGTTAGCTTTAGGATGAGCGGTTAAGATTGAGCCACGTAGGAGTAGATCGGTAGCCGTTGGATCCTTGCGCGGATGTGCGACGTGTGTCGGCTCGGAAGCCGAAGCGTTGTGCGCCGGTGCACGGTGGACAGGCGCGTGCCGTGGACGCAGTCCATAGACCGAGCAACGTGGCGCAACCCGATTGGTCCACGTGTGCGATGACGTCATGCTGACATCATCTTCCGGTCCACAGCACAGTACCTCGAGTCCACGGTGGACCAGCGTGATTTCGTGGACTGAGTCCATGCGCCGAAGCCACGTGTCCGTCTCTGATTGGTCCACGTGTCGCTTGCGCATTAATCAGTAATTTCCAGTAGAAAAATAATCCTGAAAAATCGGATTTTCTAATTTCTGTATTTTCAGTATTTATTCAAACTTCAAAAGGCTATAACTTTTGCATTTTAACTCGGATTTGAGTGATTCAAATTTCTAAAATTTTTTAAAATCAAGATCTATTTAATGGTGCTTTTTATTTGAATTTTTGGAGCCTATTTGTTCTCTGTTTCGGGTGTTTATTGCTATTTTATCTCGATTCGCGTAGACGTTGAATTACTCGGTGCTCCGGAGAAGATTCGTCGCTTCAAGACCCAAGTTCAGAGCAAGACCAGCACCTGTTCCAAGGCAAGTTGTGCTTTGATCATGTTGCACCTAATTTCACAAAATTGCTATTTTGTCTTTAGAATTTATGCATGATATTTTCTGTGTATAAATGATTTCAATTAATCTGGGGACTAGATAATATGCCTAATTGAATTAAATCATACCTTGCCAATTATACGCCATGATATAATTGTCACCTTAGGATATGAAAGTATAGTTGGTTACTATTAATAATCAACATGGGACTAGCTAGACCGTATTAGTTTGCTTAGCCATGCCACGTCATCACATGTATCTGGAACATTGATATTTAATCTTGACTAATGGAATATGAAACAATGTTTATAAATTGGTGTGTCAAGTGTTGTCACACAATGATATTGAGTTGTCGTGGCGAGGAGGTCACACAACTAGATTGAATTGCTGATGGCACGTGGTGCATGGTAATCAACTGAGGTGGTAATCATTTTAGATCGGGGCAGGTGGCAAGGGGCAGTATGCCAAGGTGGGCCTGTTGGGAAGGGGTATGTGGAAGTCTTGCCTCGGTCACTTTAAGGACTTAACCTTGCAACCCTTTGACCTGAGTCTTACTTGCAACCACACGTCTGGAATGGGACAGCCTACCCGACTAATTTGTGATGTCTAGATTTTGGTACTGTTGTGGTGTATAGTGAGTCCAGGGTGTACGGGTAGACTCACATGGCGCAAGAGAGGGGCCCGAAGTGCGGTAACCAGTCCCTTCCGTGTTGAAACCTCAGCGAGCAATACAAGGTCTAAACAGAGCATTGTAAAGGCTTTGTTATGGTCACCCACCTGTGTGGTGTTTGATTATATCGTGTGGGTAAAGTGCATAACCTCTACAAAGTGTAAAAACTGTTCGAATAGCTGTGCTCACGGAATTGAGCAATGCTCCGAAATTACAGTCAAGGGTTAGACTTTTGTTAAATAAAAACTTGTTGGGATGGTGGATTGCCATAAAAACTTGGAATTGACTTAAGATAGAAAACCCTATTTACTTGAAAAGTTGAATCTATTATTTACTAATATTTGTTTTACTGTCTTTCAATCTATTTACTGTATTCTTTTATAAATGCTGCTTTACTGCAAATTAGCCATGTTAGCCTTCCTTGGAATAAGCCGAGCATGTAGAATATTAGACTTGCAATGCTGTGCACAACTTGCTGAGTGCTTTATGTACTCACCCCGCAACAATAAACTTCAGAAGAGGAGTCTGCAACATTCTTGAAGGAGGAGTACCACGACGCTGATGCTTTAGGGTCCGATCCTCGTCAGTTGCCTGTGGTGAACTGGGGAGCTACTACGTTTACTTCATTTCCGCTGCTGCTTAATTGCTATTTCTTAGTTAAGCCCTGTGAGGCAATAATCATGTAAGACAACAGTTATTATTAATCATTGAAGTTATGCTATATTCCGCTGTGTATGATTGCGATAGCATCTATGTTGAGCCTGTGTGCACTAGTGTGATCCTGGACTAGTGCGATATACACAGAGGGTCCGGATTTGCATATTCGGGTCCCAACAGAGATGGTATCAGAGCCGTGCTGACCATAGGTTTGGCCCTAGGTAGTTTGGTTATCCTCTAAGAGTGCCTAAAACTATTTTCTAAAAGAAAAAGATAAATTTGGCTAATAAGAAACTCTTTACTCATCCTATTCTTCTACTCTCATCTTTGCTGAAATTTTTGTTTTCTCGCTGCCAGTTCAAGTGGAAGCTCACGCAAAGTTATTTTGGACAGATGTCGATTTTCCAGTCCTTCGAGGAGAGGCGAGGTGGCTATGCCATGGAGCTTTGGAGAGTTCTTCAAGTGATTGGAGGTTTTGACCATCCATTTTACCGAGGAAGTAGTTGGAATGTCAACGGTGTGCATCGGGGGTTCTTTTGCAAGTTGACCATCTTCGCTCGAGAGCGCGACGAGACCACCAGACCGATCCACATCACTGTCAGGAGGTTCACGTACGAGGCTGGAATTCAAGAGGCTGCCATACTTGTTTTTCGACGGATCTGCCATGACTACGCCGATGAGCTCCGTGACACCGTGTTTCGTCTGCACCCGACCGTGCGAGCATGCCATCATTGACGAATTGTGGAGGGGGAGTATGCTACCGCAGTGCACCTTGCTGAGTACGCCATCGCCTAGGAGGAGCACATGAAGGACACCGCTCAGGAGCTAGAGACAGCGTACGAGGCGCTGAGAGTGATAGAACGGGAGCTTCAGAAGACCCGTGCTGCAGCCGCTAGAGTCATCGGAGAGCTAGAGGAGGCCTTGCAGGAAACCGAGGAAGTGGCAGATCAGGTCTTCAGGAGCCGAACGAGAACGCCGAGGAAGAGGAAGAAGACCCTGAGGAGCGTGAGTGGGAGCCTGAGGAGCCAGCAGAGGGTCACCAGGATGCGTTCGCACCCATGCTAGCCCATCCACCGGTGTATGCACCGGATCAGTCTCAGCCAGAGTGGATGGATGAGTAAGAGTCAGTCTTAGAGTTGTGTCGAGACTCGAGTGTTGAGTCGTGTCTTTAAATTAGTCTTTACCCTTTCATAGACGTTAAGGTTGCATGTTTAGTTTGGCTCTTAATTGTTTGCTGAGTGTGCAGTATGTGTTGCAAAGCCCTTAGGCATTGTAAGCAACCATACCAAGTATTAATAAAGATTATTTAAGTTGGGTTTAACCTATTTTCCCCGCCTTAGAAACTCTTGCATCTTATCTATGCTACATCTACCTTTCCTAACCCAAGAAGAAATCGACAGATGGTGAACACCCACAGCAACAACAGAGCTTCAGGAAGTGGTCTGCGCTCAGGCAACAATCCCAATGAAGGAACACCACTGCAGCCAGCACCGCCAGTGGATCTGCAGAACTTGGGGGCTTTTCTCACTGCACAAACTCACTTGATGCAAACCATGATGCAGCAGATGACCACCAGGGCTGCAACCAACAACCTTGTGGCCCAGAATAACAATGATGGACCTCGTCCTTACTCAAAGTTGTCCGATTTTATGAGGACCCGACCGCCAACATTTTCGGGCAATGTCAACCCCTTGGAAGCCGATGATTGGCTAAGGACCATCGATAGGAAGCTGTACATCACCCAATGTGAAGGACACGAGAAGGTTCTTTATGCATCCCATCAACTGGAAGGAACTGCTGCAGAGTGGTGGGAAGACTACTGTACGGCTCATGACGCACCAATGGAGATCACTTGGGAGGAGTTTACCATAGCCTTCCATCAGTACCATGTGCCAGAAGGGATGATGGACCTAAAGGAGGAGTTCAGGGCTCTTAAGAAAGGAGGCCAACCAGTGGCCGAATACCTGAATAAATTCACGCAGTTGGCTCGCTATGCTCCGGAGGATGTAGCAACAGACAAGGCCAGGCAATCCCACTTTATGAAGGGGTTGAATTCAGGGCTGCAGGTTGGGCTGATCACCTGAAGGACCATGTGGAGGTCTATCCAGATTTGTGATGAGTATTTGACTAAATTTGAGCTTGGGTTGCTCTTGTTTGAGTTTGATTTAAAATAGATTTTCAATTGAAAGCAATTTGAGGTCTTCTTTATTTTCCCGGTGCTACCGGCAAGATCGAGTAAAAATGAATTTTAATGAGTGGACTTTGATGGATTTATTACACATCTTTGTGGGCATTGCTATGTGAGGTATTTCCTTGTTTTTTATGGTTGCAGGATGACGGTGCTAGGTCATTTCCGCTGCTGCTTAATTGCTATTTCTTAGTTAAGCCCTGTGAGGCAATAATCATGTAAGACAATAGTTATTATTAATCATTGAAGTTATGCTATATTCCGCTGTGTATGATTGTGATAGCATCTATGTTGAGCCTATGTGCACTAGCGTGATCCTGGACAAGTGCGATATACACAGAGGGTCTGGATTTGCATATTCGGGTCCCGACACTCACTATTGAATGATTTGAAGATGATGTTCTAAGGTTTAAAAGAAGTACAAGAACACATAATTTGGATCTCATGTGTAGAAATTATAGCTAAAAAACCGAGTTGCACATATTTGACCTAAATTAAGCCGATCCGACCAAATTCGAATGCGAATCAAATTCGGTTTTAAGAAGTCTGAATCACAGAGGCTGCCCAAAAATGTTTTTGTAGAGGACTCTCTAAGGATTCAGGAAAGTACAAAAGTTTCCAAATCGGAGACGCAAGAATTATGATCAAAATACCAAACTAATTTGGATTGGGTCTACAACATGACTCACCCAGTTTGACGGCCAAATTAAATAGATCTACAAGTGGAATGAGAGTCTATCCCTAAATAGGTTTATGTAGAGCTTATTCTAAGCTTTCGAGAAAGCATAAGAACACAAAAATCCAAGTTCGTATGTGAAAGTTACGAGGAAAACACCGAACTAGATTGAATTGCAAGATTAAAGCAAAACGAAGAAAATGACCATTAGCAACTAAACAATGATTCTAAGGGTCAAAACCTAACAAAACTCACTAAATAATATATTGAAACTACAGGTTGAAATTTTTGTGGAGCAATTTTTTATTATAGGATAGAAACAAAAACTAATCTAGGGATAAATAATCCTACCGTGTCAACCCGATGCTCTAATACCAAGATGATACGAGGGGTGCCCGATCTTCACAACATAGGATCAAGGATAACTTGCGCACTCTCTTGATGAATACTAGCTGATCCCCCACTGCATCTGGCAGTGGGCTTGCAACTCTTTGATTCACCAAGATCACACGTGTGCTGAACTTCACGAGACCACTGAGTGAAGTATTATCGATCTCTCTATTCCCAATAGAAAGATAGAATGATCTTTGGAATAAGCAACACCCAATTCCTTTCTCTATTGTGTATGCAACATCAACGAGGAAGAACAAATATATGTGTTGTATATTATCAATTATGGTCTTCCTTTACAAAAAATAACAATACAAATATTATAAAAAAAGGACTATTGGGGGCGTGCAACATGGCCCAGAGCTGGCCAAGGTGTATCCCTCCCACCTGGACTCTATCTCTAACTCGAATTCCTAATCCAATTCGGCTAATCTAGAACCTGACATTTGTCGGTCAATTTAAAGATAGACAGGCCGATTTTGGACGTCTCGTAATGGAGTGAAACAAAGAGGATGCTTCAAGCTTTCAAACAAGTCAAAGAACGCCGCAATCTGAGTCCGCATATGAGAATTATTTTCCTTTTAAATCTGACGGTCTGGTATTCCGAATTGGACTCTTTTGCTCTCCAAATCTAATTCGCCCTTATCTCTTGTTTGATTCCTTGTCTTGTCCGAATTGGGCCTAGACCTTGCCTCCTTGCACCTTGATCAAGTGTCCTTACTTCCTAGTTGAGCCCATGCACATCCCTTGGGCCAGCTACATGAAGTAGGCCTCATGACCGCATAGGCTACTCTCCCCTTGATTGGCCGCATGGGCTTGGTTCCCTGGCTGCATGGGGTGACCCATGAGATCATTGTTACCTTCTTGATCCCCCACGTGGCCCCTATCCCCCCTCACTTCCCGCTGGGTTCCACCATGGTTCATTGACACAATTCAGCTCCATTTGATATTCTCTCAATCTTCATACCTAACAACAAACAAACACCCACTGTTAGGTAGTATATATTTCTCATGTAAATATAGTGAAGATTACTTAAGAAAAAGATTCACCGGTTGATATTTGATTCGGCTTAGTAATTCTTCCCAGTTAAATAAGACATTGAACAGAAAAGTATTGGGCGTAGGCATATCCGCATCAGTATCATGTAGGTCCATACCAAAAGGCATAACATACGTGACAATCTCTCCTCACGAGACGTATCAAATCGACAAATATGTAGTAGGAACAGCAGCAACGCTTTGCCTTTTCACTGATAGTATACCCACCGTCAAAGTTTACATGGCCTATTTTTTGAAGTCTTGTCTATAAATATAGGGTGTATTTCATATTTCAATATAAATTAGTGTGATATTCTCTTTATACACCTAATAAATATTCAGATTTATTTGATATTCTCTACATGCATGCATTGAATATAATGCTTAAAGATAATATGCTCTATAAATTTCGATGGACGGGAGTAGTAGGTTTTTGGCAGGAGATTGATTTTCTTGGAGTGCATTCACACATCCTCTTCTGTGAAATAAAAGCATTGGAAACCTTGAGAAAGAAAGATCAAATATGGGTCCCAAGAAACTGAAAGCTACTAGTACAAGACAGCGTGCAAGTTTGAGTGCATGATTGCCTGAAGCAATTAATTTGACTTGCATGATGGATTGGTGAGGACCATTCGTGTTTGTGGCTAGGTTAGGTTTGACAGCTATTGTGACATCGAAGGAGCAACCAACCCTACATGTTGTTCTACCTCTCTACACAGAGAGCAGTTCGTACCTTCCATGGCTACATACTACTAATCCAACAAGTTTCCAGCTCTCCTTCAGCACAGTTAGCTGTTTGTGTTAGCCGAGCTGCATATATCGGTTTTATGTTCTCCGAAGAAAGGGAAGAAAATGTCACTGTCTTCCAGCTAGCTAGCTTGTATTTAATTTCTGCCCCTTTCTATAGTGGGGACAAGAGCTATAAATAATAAGAGTTGCGCATAACACATCGCTTTCGGGCACAGGTGTGCGCGGCCTTGTCAACAAACTGTCGTCACCGGTTCGCATCGCATCTGCGAACCATCAAATAATTGTCCGCTAGCTTGCTTGCTCCTTTTTATTGCTTCTTAAAAAAAATTTCTTTGAGGGGTTATTGCTTCCTTATTTGTCCCCATCATCGCATATAGTATATATTCTCCTCCAACGGCCGTCTGCCATTTGTGTAGACGCGCGATGCATCACCAAGCACAAGCTGCACGAATCGTCGTACCACTTCTGACCAAAGAAAAGGAAACAGATAGGGAAAAAAAATACCCAACTGCTAGCTGCCATTGCTGTCGTGTTTCTGATTTTTACCTAACAAATTGATCGTACTGATTGATCAAAGCACAAGACATATATCATATTTTTTTATCTTCTTCGAAGATTTCAAACTATATATTGAACTAGATTCATATAACATTAAAAATTTAAGAGTAGAGATATCAACATGTATAATATTTTAATGATAATTTAGTAATACCTCGTGATAATATCTTCCGAGATTGATAAGACCTCAGTACGTACGCATGCAAGTGACGCATGCAAGTGACACGCACAAGATAGGAGCTGGCGATCTTGTGCCCTGCAACAAATTGCAGTACTCTCTCAAGTCAAAAATAGTTGTCGTTTGGGATATAAGTGTAGTAAAAAAAATTGTAATTAGATAAATAAAATCATATGCGTATATTTGTCTCGAAAACTAGTTTTATAATATTACAATTTTATCCGGTATTAGAAATATGTTATGAAAAGTGAAGACAACGTTAAACGTGGCAACTCAAGTTTTTTCTTTCCGTGTTCTGTTTTGGCCGTGCATGCGTAGGGGTGTCAGTGCGTGCGCGGTGCCACGCGCGCGCAATCACGCGTGCCTTCGCAGCGAAGCAAGGCGAAAGCAGAAAGAGCGACGAGCCCACGACACGGCCGGATTTAGCCAGGGGCGCGCGATTTGCTGCGCGTACGGAAGGCACGAGGCTTCCTCGTAAAGCCCCTGCGCGAGTTGCGCGCATGTATGCAAGCATCCGGTTCCGGTGCAGTCTGCTATTTTATCGGTCCTCCTTGTTTATGTACTAATGATTTGTTTTGTTAAACTTATCTATAATCAATCATTAAAATTGAAGTTACACTTTAACTAGCAAAAGAATTCTTATCACACATTTTTTGTTACTAATGGTTGGACCTAGATGATAGGAAAGAAATCTTATTGATGTATGGCTAAGAACCAAACAAACTTTAACTTCACCAAATTGTCTAACGCAAAGTATAGCAAAATTTGGTTACGAATCAAACAGCCCATCAATCATACGCAGCAGCTAACACGTACGATGATGGGTTGCTAATCAGATTCTAGTATCAGAAGCACAGATGAACGGCGCCGCAAACTGCGAGCATTGCTGCAATGCAACGCCCTGAAGGAGAAAGAAAAAAAAAAGAATCAAGAAATGGAGGAGAAAGTAGTACTAAAGCAAAGCATATATAAAAGGTGGACCGGCCCGTTCAGGTCGTGCCATTTATACAACTTTAGCGACCGACCATCACCATACCTCTCTAGCTAGCCTCCATGACGTGCATGCGCGCACGAGACGATGGAAGCAGAATAAAGACAGGAAAGAATCAAAGAAAGCATAGGGTTAAAAAAATAAAAACGTTGAGTTGTTCCTGTTGTAAATATGCGCAATATTTTTATTTCAGATTTTATATAAGACAAATATAACAAAAGACTAGAGATGCATAAAACAGCAGGCAACACATTGTACTTTAGAATATGCTCAAGAATTGTATATTAACGGAATCGATCTATCACATGAACGACTTACAATTGGGCTTGCTGAAGAATAGGAAACAGCGTAGCGCGGACGCGGTCGTGAAAGTAGTCGACGTCGAGAAAGAAGCAGAGCGGTCGCGCTGATGCTCTGTCCAGAAACCTTATTGTCGCCCCCGTGCAGGTGAACTCTGTGGCAATAGCTCGGAGATACCGCTCACCCTCCTTCACGGTGCAAGCCGAGAAGGAAGGTCGGCGAGATTCAACAGCTCAACACAACAGTACATCAATTCAGATATTAGGAGGAAGAATGGAGGAAGAATCCAGTATCACCGTATATACAGTGGTATAGATGGTAAGTGCTTGTAATACACCTTCATATCATCTATAGACAGGATTAAACACAACTTATATAATAAACTATTTATATAGATATTTGTAATGATCTTTTATACAATTAATAGACTGTTTGTATAATAGTATATATTGTATAAAATTAATTATAAAATCGTCTATTAAATAGTATACAATAATTTACTCTCTCCTCCTTCTTTCTCCTCTAATCATTAAAATACTATGTAAGTACTTTTATTAACAGCTATAAAACAGCTGATATGTACTATCTTACCTGTCCTCGTAGCCAGCTGTCACCACCGAACCCGTTAACCCGCGCCTCCGCCATATAAATACCCTCCCCCTTGCACCTTTCCCCACCACCAACAAAGATCCCCCCACTCTATTATTCTAGCCATCGCCACCACCACCGCCACCACAAATCTCCTCTCCAGAACCTTCTCGGCTCTCGCCACCACAACCAACCCAAGCAATGGCCGCCGCCGCCGGATCGAAGGCCCTCGCCATCCTCGCCGTCCTGGCCTTCGCGGCCATCTCAGCCGCCTCCGCCGCCGATGCGCCAGCGCCCAGCCCCGTCGCCGCCGCCGGCGTCGCGGCGCCCCCCCTCGCCGCGGCCCTCTTCGCCTCCGCCGCGGCCTTCCTCTTCGCCGCTATCCGCCACTGAAGCGAGCGCCTGCGGCTGCTCATCGATGGCTGTACCTAGTACCACCGCTTAGATCTATTTATTATTATTGCTGTTGCTAGCGATTTGTTAGTTATTCGTGTCGCATTTTGCCCAGATCTGCTACTACTACTATCTGATGAAGATGATGATGTCGTTGGTGGAGATTGTGCCCGTGTGCTTGTAGATTCTCTTTCGTTCCCTAGTGCTGTTTGGTTTGGTTGCTACTGATATCAGATCACTACTCCCCGTTTCATGATGCCTTGCTTCTAGTTTAAACTCTAGTTTTGTGCTTAGTTTAATCATGGATGTTGACTATTATGCGGTTAATCTTGTTTGAGTGTTACTACTTGATATTTCTGTGGTTACATCAGTGTTGTGATTTCTGAAATTCTGATGTGTATGGTGAATCGTTGCGCGCGTCGCGACAGTACACGAAATTGATTTCAGTTACCCGCGATCCAATGTAGTGTATCGTCAGATCTATGCTGTTGTTGCCTGCTAATTTTGTCGCCCCTGAAGATACGCTTCTTCGTTCTCTCTTGGTGCGAAAGAACAACATGGATGTTGGTATGACTAGGGAACCTTGTACAGCTGAATGGAACCCCATGAATCCACGATTTTTGAGTTAAGTAGTTGTTTAGATCGGTCGGTTTTTGTCTCGCGATGTAATCTTTGCATGTGTGGATGTATCATTTCCATGATCTCGGCACTGTCGGACAGATAGAATCGAGCGATGTCCATTTTGTTTAATGCATCATATGCTGGATTAATGGAAAACGCCAGAGAGAATAATAAACAAGGAACGGTAGAATCGAGCAATGTACATTTTGTTTAATGCAACGTGTGCTAAGATTAATGGAAAACGCCAGAGAGAATAACAAAGAGCTGTGATGATTGTACTCTCGAGGCTTGCACTGTCGCACATGCCTGACCAGGGTGTCATGGGTCTCTCTTTGTACCGACCGGTCGTTTACTTTGGACGGACTGGTTGTGGTTGTCCTGTGTTACCACTCGGATCAAGCTTCTTCTAAGAGCGGTCTGTAAATGTGACCAACGGACTGTTTGGTGGATCATTTTCTATTCAACATTCGCCAAAGCTGAGCAAATAGGTCCACGTATCCACCTAATACTAACTTATTTTTCCTTCTCAGGACAGGAGAAAGCAACAGAAAGCAAAAAAGAAAGGCTTGGTCAGGACAGGAGGTAACCAAGTGTTTCGACGGTGTAGGCTCCACTTGGAGGTTGGGGCGTGAGAACCTTGTAGGATTCACGTAGGATTGTACTTCTCATGTAAAGCTCATGGGAAATTCCTATTGAATTCTTGCGTTCCAAACAGGAAGCGTTTCAAGTGATGTGTCTTTGCATCATTGCTAGCTGGAGCCTGGTAACCTATAGATGCATGCATTCCCACGGAGACAAGCACACCGAAGGAGTGGGAAGGGAGAAAGAGAAAGCAACCACAGCACAGAAGGAAACCTTTGTTAGGACTTAGGAAGCCATCCCCATATGGGAGGTGCGGCCGGCCCCATGGACCTCACACGGTTCCTCTTCTTCTCGATTCATACCAAAATCCGTATACACTCTTGCATAAATTAGGGAAAAAGTTATCTATTTGTACACCAAAAAAAAATCATTGGAATAAAGATGATCGTCGGATTGCTCTCTCATACATCTTTTATGTATTGTTTATCTACTTTTGCTATTGCTAATTATTGTGTTTGTTCTTGTTCTAGTTGTGTAGATAATCGTATGGATCACTAGATGGTGTTAGTTTCTCGACAACCATCATGCGTGTGCTTGCGAGCTTTATTTAGGGAGCCTATGGACCAGCAAGCATGTGTTGTCTGTTTGTGTGTGTTTGCCTGCCTTTGCACTCCCATTGTCTTTACCATTTTTGGTGTTGGTTTCTGTCTTTCGGTATTCAGATCAGCATATATTGTAGAATTTTCACATGAGTTTAGCATGATTCCATACGAGACCGTTCAATTCCCACATGAATCAGGGAGGAAAATCCACATTTCAGAAATAACCTAAATGTTTAAAGTATCAAATCTCTCTCTATACACTTTATTACCGGTGCATTAGAGATGACCAAACATACATGTAAGAAGAAACAAGTTTATTACACAAATGGACAACGTTTTTTCTTATGAAATCTCGTTGCATCAGGTAAGGTGAGAAGTACAAGGTCACCGGATAACAGGTGGCAAAAAGTTATGTAAGGAAGATCATTTCATTTCTCAACACATTGATCTGCCAAGAAACGAAGCCTCGCTCTTTTCTCAACTAATGATGGGCCAAATGGAAGTTAACCTTGTCCATTCTTCTTCTCCATTACACTAGAAAGGGACAGAGTCGACAGCCTAGTGAAAACTGAAAAGGACGGCTTGTGAATGGCTGACTGAACGTATCAGTTAAGCGGCAATTGACTTTGATATCCCTCTTTCTTTCTTTTTTCTATTATTTAAAGAAGACGCAAATACGCAATCGGTCGTTTGCCCACAAATATCGGTGCTCACTTACAGGCTTGGAGTCCATCAAATTCAAAGCTCCATTTCTACTATAGTATTATCGATTTTCCGGTATACCTTGTGTATATGTTTGCGTACTTGAAATGCAACATTTTTTTTTGTTTGCAGAAGTATCAGATTGAATGAATTAAACACAATAGCATCTGAACAACCACGAGGTATGATATGATACCAAGGCGCGTACATGCATAAGCACTGAAAGGAATCCCCTTCCTTCAAGGCAAAAACAGAGACACGATATCATATCTTTGCCTTCAATCCTCTAATCGAACGAAAATCTAGAATTCCATGTTTAGTTTTGTGCCACGTAGTGCAAAATCGCTGTCCCATTTGAACCCAGCGTAAAGGAAATCAAGTCAGGACAAGGTTATACCTACGTACATAGACCTGCCTGTCCTAATTTATAGGGGGAAAATGCTAGAATCCAAACTAAGCTCACCGTTCCAAACGGCATTGGATCGTCGTTAATTTTGATGTCTTCGGTATTTTGTGTTGGAGCTCTTTGATAGAGCCGCGAATTGCAAAACCTAAAACTACTAGTATAGTGTATGTGCTAACGCTACGACGACAGTACACCCGCTTATCAATTAAATGAGAACATAAGTATGAATACAACACTTAATAATAAAAGAGAAATTTAGAATTTTAAATAAATCTAGAAAGAAAAACGGAACTAAATGGAGGTCGAATGGGCGAAAACGGGCTCCCAAAAGATTTTAAATCAAGAAAGAGAAAGAAAAAAGAATTTTCTGATTTTAGATTATTTTTTTGCAGCTTCCACAGAGAGCACAGCGTGCTCTCTGGGCTTGGCCAGCGCAATGGGGAGGGAAGGCCAGGGGTGGCCGGTCGGTCGCAATGGGTTGGCACTGGTGCGGCGAGATCGTCGGCACCGGCACCTGCGGGGGAGGAGTCACGGTTGCGGTGAATTTCGCCAGAAAAGATGACGGTGATGGCTTGGGTTACCTCCAAAATCTGGCGATCTTTACAAGAGGGAGCACTTGGGGATTTACGCAATGCGATGGGGTGGAGGAGAGCTCGTTGGCTTTTATAGCCCCGAAACAAGCATATTTATGGAAATCATAATTTGGGATCAAATTAGATTGAGAGGAAATTTTGGCAATAGAGCACGAAATTTGGGGAATTAACACCATAGATGGAAAGAGGAGATTTGGTGCGGGATTGATGGAGCTTCTTTCTTGCTTTAATGGAGGGAGGGAAGAGAAGAAGCTTCTGCAGTCAGGCTTCTGACTAGAAGAAGCTACAGGTGAGTTGCCTTCTTTTTTTTAAATATAGAAGGATTTTTGAAAAGATAGCACATTAGGTTAAAAAATTCTCATAAAAACTTTCGATTATTTTGTACTTAATAAAATTATTTTCAAAAAAAATTAAATTATAAATTTGGCGAGGCACGGCGGCCGCGAGGTCGCTGACCAGCAACCTCGCCGCGTCGGCAAAGCCACCGATGGCGATCGTGGAGCCATTGAAGACCTGCGTTCTCCCGATCATACGCCCCATCTCGGTTTCCTTTTCCCAAAGACGTAATGTATGGTCATTTCCTTTTCGGGACGTTTGTTTCCTTTTCCTTGATTCCAAGACGTTTGTTTCCTTTTCCTTGTTGATCTTTGGAGGTGAGGAAGGTGCATTGTGGGCCACGAGGATGATTTGGAAAAATATGAAAAAATAAACTGCGCTCGTCGACCGCGGGATCCGCAAGGGAAAAAAGATAAAAATTAAACAGTGCTCGCCGGCCGCTGGTTCCTCGAGAAAAAATTTAAAAAAATTAAGCAGCACTCACAGACCGTTGGTTCCTTAGATAAAAAATAAAAACAAAAATTCAGCGCTCTCCGTGCGCTGAAATTAGGCTCTATGGGGCTAGATCCGTAAAAAAGTCTCGAGAAGGGTCATATTCGGAAAAAAAATACGATCACAATGCCAGGACAATAAAAAATTCAAGTCTTGTTTCCTTGCATGCGGATCCTCCCTGTTTATTTCCTTGTTTGATTCACCCTCCTTCCAAATATGTAGTACGTACAATTTTGGCCAGTAAAAAATTCAAGTC
The DNA here is from genome assembly GCA_036346275.1 of Otatea glauca. Taxonomy (NCBI): domain Eukaryota; kingdom Viridiplantae; phylum Streptophyta; class Magnoliopsida; order Poales; family Poaceae; genus Otatea; species Otatea glauca. The sequence continues at coordinate 43,042,617 of CM070711.1, forward strand.
TGGTTTCCTTGCATGCGGATCCTCTTTATTTATTTCCTTGTTTGATTCGCTCTCCTTCCAAATATGTAGGTGGGAGAGGTGCATTTGTGGGCCACGAGGATGATTAGACACACTAAATAATGGCCATCGGATGTGGGTGAGTAAAACTGAGGAAAGATCTGAGACGTTCATTTTGATGAATGCAAGTTTCTGGGGACGTTTTGCTGGGTGTACGAACATTGGGCCATCTCTAATGAGGTGCATTATTTAGGGTGGACGTAGAAAAAATTGCTTAGGTGCATTATAAAGGGGGTATAGATACATTACTATATACTCGTATGTGTCGTCTAAAGACAAAACTGTTAACAACTTTTACAAAAAAATTCTCTTTACATTGCAGCTATAGGACTCACAATCTTTTTTATTATATCATTGAAAGTATTTGTTATAGACAATAGTTCATATAATAGTGTTTTGTGATGTCTATATGCCCAAAATTAATCGGTTTGGATCTTATCTTCACCAGAAAATTACACTATCTCTCGTTCCCTCTTTCCTATGTGAGTAAAAATAGTACATAGTAAAGCTTGTAAATGGCTGACATTGTATCATTGTATATGTTCTTATCGTGAGTGAAAAATTACTCCCATTCTTCATCGACCCATCATCCACACCTGTGGAATGGCGGCTAGATCTGCAAGACTGAAATGGAGGGAAAGCAAAATGTTTTTAAGAGGACTTTAATCTTACAAGATTTTCATACACTGACTATGATGAATAAAGAAAAGTCACGTAAAAGGTCCTGTTTGTGATCCATTTAGAGCGCTTCCCTTCTATAAGGTACTTGCAGGTAAAAACACTAGGTTAATGGAATCTAGATGTTCCATTTAAGAAAAAAATCATCAGCTCAAACACGTTGGCAATTTTTTCTTTGCCTATCTCTATCTCTACTACTTCTAATTAGGAGTTGATGGTAGTGGCCCGTTCTCCTTTAGAGTATCTGATTTGTTGGACCTAACATGAACGGCTGAGATAGAAGAGGATTTAATCATATCTTAGATAGAAGGAATTTATCATATATTTTTTGAATAGAAATATTATTTTAGCATATCTCTATTCACATGTTCTTACTATGGAAGGATGTTATTCATATATCTTATAAATGGAAGGATTTTCTCATCATATCCTGCATGGATAGAAGGATATACTCACCATATACCATAATACGGGAATTCTATCTCATCATATCTGGAAATGCATAGATTAAAAGGAAAGAATCACGCAACCAAATCACGTGCCAATCACGAAGATGTCGGGGAGACCTGGCTTCCATCCGTCTGCGTACACTGCCTTCTGCTTTCATCTACTCCCTATTAGAGGGCACCCACTCTCATCTCCAGGAGGACATGCCGATCGGTAATGGAGACACACGCAGGAAGAGAAGAGAAAGGCTGCGTGCAAGAAGCAAGAAGATTTCCTGCAAGAGGAAGGCAATAACTTTCTCGTCCTTCAATGGTAAGGATTGATATCTCTCTACTAATTCTAATTAAGAGTTCGGGGCGATCGTCTGTTCTCTTTGAGTACTTGATTCGTTGGATCTAACATGAACGGTTGAGATGGAAGAGGATTTAACCCGATAGTCAAATCTCTTCAGAGGAACAAGCTTTTCCTACTATTGAAACATAAATAAAGTTAGTGTCTTTGCAAATAAATTTTTTATCGTAAATTGAGTTTTCGTTGCAACGCACGGCCACATAACTAGTATAACACATATAAAACCTACTTATTATCTCTGCGATACGGTTTACCCGTGGTATCAGTGTCTATCTAGAAAAAGCCGCCAACCATCTTTAAAACAAATTATACTTAGTTCCATATGTTTTTTCATTTTCCATGTTCCAAACAAGCTCTCAAACTACATATGAAACACCCCCAAATTTCTTTAGAATTCATATAGTTTTATCAGAATTCGCATCGCATATCCAGCTTTTCAAGATCCATGCATCACAGCTCAGAAAATTCCAAAGGGAAGAGAACCAGCAGGCATGCCACGCTGCGTCAGGCGCCCATCCTTTTCCAGCACCAAACCCTTTACCGCCACTCCAGCTCTTGAGTTGCAACCGATACGCTGTCAATGTGGGCCCCACGTATAACATAACAAACTCCATCAAAACCCTAATTAATTAACACGCCCCAAATCCGCACCAAAACCGGAATTAAGAACGCCATTTTCGATGTACTATACAGATCATCAAGCCAGCTGTTAATTACAAACCTTTCCCCTTCCCGGCTTCCCCTATAAAAGGGCCCCACTCATCCCGTCCTCAACTCCATTGCTCGCTACCTCGCCTCCTCCCAAGCCCCAAAACCCTAGCTCCCCACATCTTCCTCGCGGAATCAATCCAGAGCCATGGCCAGGGTCCCCGCCATCGTGATCGCCGCCTTGGTAGCCGTAGCCTTGGCCGCGCTCGCCACCGTCTCCTCCACCGCCGAGGCGCCGGCGCCCTCCCCGATATCCGGCGCAGTCGCCGCGGCCGTCTCGGCGCCGCTCTCCGTGTGCTGCCTCTCCGGGCTCCTCCTCGCCTTCCTCCTCTACTGAGATGGACGCGCATCCCCCTATATAATATATGTCGCCTTCAGATCTAGTAGTAGTAGTAGTATGAATCTAGTTTGAGTATAGTGTAGTGGTGGTAGTGTCACGGAGAAAGCATTGTTTGGGTGTATGGATCTGCGGGTCTTACGGCTCGATTTCGTGAGGATTTGACAGGTTTTCGATTTGGGTTTGGTTTGATGTATCTGTTACTTATGCGCTCGCTCTTCTCATGTACTTACTGTTGTAAGAATTGCGTTTTTAGCAATTTTCTTTTTACTTTAATTTCAAACTTAAATGAGAACCATCGACTAATATTGTTACATGAAATACACAGAGAAAACAGCACGATATTAATTGATATAAGACAACGAGACAGTTCTAGTATTCTAAATATTCATGTATAGCGAAAGACAATAAACAGTGGATATATAGCTAGCAATACAGCTCAATTTATAAATTATTTGCTCTTTGAATTAACAGGCTTTCTTGCAATTATGAATAAGATCATAGACTAATTTGTGACAATCTTGCTATACAGTCTTATCAATGGTAGATTTTAAACTTGCCAAAAATTAATATGATTCAGTATTAATTTAAATGATCACCCTAACAATATAATATATATTAAGAAGATAAAATGTACTCGAGTTTTTAGATTAGCATCTACCAATATTGCAAGTAACAAAGAGCGTGTATTAAGAAGATTTAATCAACAGTAAACAATAGTTATATTGAACATTATTTAGGCCCTATTTGGTATAGCTCCAGATTCTAGCTCCACCTCAGAGCTGGAGCTTGTAGGCTAAAATAAAGTGAATTAAGTTTATATTTTTAGTCTAAAATATAAACAAGATGATCCATCTAAACACTCTTAATGTACCCACAGCTCCAGCTCCATAAATTTCTGGAGCTAGGAATACCCTGCTCCACCAACTCCACGGATTTTGGTGGAGCTGGAGCTATCCCAAACACCCCCTTAGAACATGTGAAACAAATTGAATTGAATAAGTGAATTAACTAAACGAGGATCAATTATAATAGTAAACAAACTTATTGTTATAAATTGTCTCACTATGTCCAAATCCTCAAAGAGCATTAGCCACCACAACATGTAAGACCCCTAAGACAAGTAAATGTTTAGCCAAGGATTCAAATTTCGTTTTGGATAAAATATCATCTCGGACCGGAATCCGAAATTTCGCCGAAATTTGGATATTTCGGACAAATCTCGTTCGAAATTCAAAAAAAAATTCAAATCCGGTTTGTTTTCTACCCAGAAAAACGAAATTTCGCCGAAAAATCCTGAAATATCGGGCAAAATACCCGAAATTTCGGTATTTTTGCAACGACAGAAAAATGGGTCAAACGATGTCAAAAAAATTTGAATTTTTTCTTGGAGAGTCCTGACAAAGAGCTGATATTTCTACAAAAATTTCAGACAATTCTAAAGTCTTTGGAATTTTTAAAATTTCAAACATTGCTACTGTCCTGATAAAACGCTAACCGGCAATTTTGAACCGAATGCAAAATGGTTCAAACCACGTTATAAACTTTTGAAAAAAAATTTGCATGGTTATGATGCATCTATAATGTTCTCATAAAATTTTCAGATGATGATCAAACTTCATGAATTTTTAAAAATTCGAACAGTACTACTGTCCTGTTCTTCCCTTTCTATTGAAGATGAACACGGACTTGGGTTTTAAAGAGCACGAGAGGAGGGCACTGAGCAATGGTAGTCGAAGGACCTACTTGCAGATGTCACACGCGCGGGAGCTGCACCCATGACGCTGTCGCCATCGTCGCTACGCTCCCTCTCCCTCTAGCTAGCTCTACTATGGGCAAGGGCACCATTTGGTGCCTAGCCCCTTTGATTGAGTTGGCTAGGCTAGCTCGGCTAGATGGGCTTTGCCGGCCCAGTTGGCCTAGTAAGCCTATATTTTTCTTGAAATTTACATAAAACCTATTTAATACAACAATCCACCATTTTGCCTCAAATTTCGATGATAGCCATATGAGTCTGTAATGCCCTATTTGATACACTGCTATTTAGCAATGGCATTAAAACGGTTTGAACCAATGCTTAGTTTCAAGAACTACAACTTTGGACAGACAAAGGAGGACTACGCCTTGATCTAATAGCTTGATGTGAGAGTTTTCATTCTGATAACACATAATACAAGGCAGCAAAGCTGCATCTCTATCGGGGCAAGACTTTACAGTCATGTCCTTGTATCTTTTCATGTCTCACTAAAGAGTATACCCCTTGAACTCTTGCAGACTGCGACCCCATGGTCAGCTCACATAGGTGAATTCTTCAGAAAATTCTGTAGGACAATTCCCTAGCCAACATGCATTGAATTCATTCAGAGCTTTTAGTTCTATGTGTCATACAAAATAAGTACATCAGCTAATAGGATTCTTTATAAATGTGCTCTTGATTCCAACACAACTTAGTTGTCATAGATCCTATTTCACGGTTTTGCCGATCTTATAGGATAGGTTACCACTATTTGAAACCTCTAACAAGGTATAAGTTCCATTCCCTTTGACATTGCTTGGATAGGATCTTTAGACAGTCCCTTAGTGAAAGGATATGCTTGGTCTTTCAAACTAGATGTATTCCACGGTAATAACACCTATCCCTCTCTCATGTTGAGTTAACTTAAGTTGTCTCTTCGTATGCCTTAAGGACTTCATGTTGTCTTTTCTACTCTTAACCTTGACTATTACAGTCTGATTATCACAACATACTAATATTGTTGGTATAGGCTTTTCCAACACAGGAAGGTCAGAAAATAGCTCTTTGAGTCATTTTTGCCTCTACAGTCGATGAATCGAGTGTAACTAATTCAGCCTCCATGGTAGAGTGTGTAATAATAGTCTATTTAGAAGACTTCCATAACACAGCCCCACCTACCAGAGTGAATACATATTCACTTGTGGCTTTCATCTCATCCGCGTTACTGATCCAATTAGGATTACTAAATCCTTCTAGGACAGCTAGATGGCTAGAGTAATGAATCTCATACTTTATTGTTCCATTTAGATACCTAAGTATCATCTCTAGTACTCTCCAATGATCATCTACTAGATTAGTCGTATATCAGCTCAATCTGCTTACAACATATGAGATGTCAGGTATAGTAGCACTAGTAAAATACATTAAGGACCTAATTATCAGAGAGTATTTGAGCTGGTCTTTTTCCAAGTCTAGTGTTTTTATGCAACTTGACATTTGGGTCATAAGGTATGGCTATAGGTTTACAATCCATGAAACCAAAACGGTTTAGGACTTTATCCACATAATGGGATTGCATTAGATAAATCTCATTCTCACCCTTTACAAGTTTTATATTTAACATTACATTAGCTTCACGCAAGTCTTTCATATCGAAGTTTGTAGAGAGAAAGTCCTTTGCCTCATTGAATACATCCAAGTTAGTCCAAACTATCAATATGTTATCTACGTATAAACATAGAATGACACATTTGCTCCCTTTGAATCGATTGTACATGCATTTGCCATCGTTTACACAAAATCCAAAAGATGTCAAAGTGCTATCAAATTTCTCATGCCATTGCTTGAAAGCTTTTTTTAAGACTATGCAAGTATTTAATCAAGTGGCAAACTTTCTTTTCAGGACCTTTAACCACAAATCCATATGGCTGCTCCATGTAAATATTCTCATCCAACTGGCCATTAAGGAAAGTAGTTTTTACAAACATTTGATTGACATGGAGCTTACACACAGCAGCAATGTCGGGGATCGGACAGCCTGGCGCGTGTCCCCCTGACACGTGTCCGTTCCCCCTCTGCTCCCGGGGGACTGTTCCTAAGCCCAGGCAGAGACGTCTCCGGTCTACCGGCCCGGGGCACCAAGCGGACTGTTACCAGTCGGGAGCCGACCAAAGGTCCCAAGAGGCCACCGGGGACACTCTCCCCCCGACCTGGCGGACCTCTCCGACCTCTTCCCCGACCTGGCGGGCCGAGCTCCCGACCTCCGTAGCGGGACGGGGTCCCCCGACTCCGACCAAGCCGGGCTCCCGACCCCCGTAGCGGGACAGGGTCCCCGACTCCGACCAAGCCAAGACAACCCCCGCCAAGGGCCGCGTGTCAAAGCCTCCACCTGCCAACAGCCACGTGCCCCACGGATGGGGTCAATCGAAGTGACTATACGAGAGCAGGTGGCCATCTCCCAAGATGGTTTAATGACTGCCGAAGTCATGCTCCCGATCCCATCACCGGTCACATCTGATGCGAAGACACGCTCTCTCGAGGCAACACCCACGTCATGCGCGACAACGTCAACACTCGTAAGGTTCGCAGAGGCGGTACGCCGTTTCTCGGGAAATACCTAACCGCCACAGCCAACTAGACTACCGACCCGGCATGGGCAAGGCGGATGGTGATCGGTCCGTGAGCGAAGGACCGAAGCTCCTAGTGTAGGTCACCTCGTCTTCTCCCAACTCTCGATGTAACCTGCCCTTTCCTTCCGTATAAAAGGAGGCAGGAACCCCCGTAGGAGGGGGATCGAACCCATCTCGCTAAGCCATTAGCACTCTCGCTTGTAAACACTGTGTAACCATCTACACTAAAGGCAATACAACGCCACCACACGAACTGGAGTAGGGGTTCGGCCCGAACCAGTATAAACCTTGCGTCTCCTGTTTGGTTGCACGGGTTCGCCTGCTTAGTGCGCCCGCCGAGGGTGCCACCCGGACGAACGAAGCTCTGGGCCTTGCCCTCCGTACGATCCTTCCCCCTCTTTCTTTGCGGTTGACGGTCCGATCGTCGACAGCTGGCGCCCACCGTGGGGCCCGAAGTTTCGTTCGTCCAAAGTTCGTCATCTTGGCCAGCTCAACACCTCCAGCTCCACTACCAGCATGTCACGAACGGCGAGCTTGGGCTCGAACGCTGTCCTCGAGTGCCAAGGCTCCACATCCATGCTCTCACCATCCTTGCCGCCCCGCGAATGCCATGCCTTCGCGGCCGACGGACGTGAGGCAACCCCTAGGGCGGACGACGGTGGCTCGGAAACCCCTCGGGAGGCGCATCGGCTCGCCCAGGTCGCCATCGACCGAGCCATCGCCGCCATTCGGCGAGAAGGCGTGGTACGACCCGCTCGATCCGGCGGTTCGGCCCTCCCGTCCGCCGCGAACACGCCCAAGAACGCTGCGAAGCCATCGCCGGTCATGGTGACCCGCTCGGGCGGCTCGGCCCTCTTCCGACGGTCCTGGTGAAGAGCTCAACAAAGCGACCAACGGCGTCACACCCGGCGGCAAGCAAGCTCTCGGGCTCGAGTCTCGCCCGTGGCGGCGGCCTCGTCACATGATCACGGCCGCTTCACCGGCGGGATCCCGCCGGGCTCGCACTAACGCCATCTTCACCGCCTCCCAGCGGGAAGGCGCGGCGTGGTTTCGCCCGTCGCCCGGGCGTAGTAACGATCTTTCGCCCGACAGCGGTACTTCGAAGTCCCTCTCCGGACGTCCAACTCGGGCGACAGAAGATCCGTAACCACTTGCGACGCCACCGCAACGACGCTCCCGTCGACCATCACGGTCGACGCGGGGTGCGCCGCCGGCTCGAGTTCTCCCTGTCGGATGGTGACGACTCCGACACTAGCAGCGGCGGTAGTGACCTTCCGGCCTACGGTGCCGGCGTACTCGTGCGATCTCCGTCGGGTCTGTTGGGCGGCCGGTTTAGGCGGCGATGATGGAAGCGGTTCGGCGGGACCAAGAATCCCGCGAATTCCTCTCCATCTACTCCACCGCCATCCTGGCGGCCGGAGGGGACGAGGCCGTGATGGCCAACTACCTCCCCACCGTTTTGGACGGCGCCGCGCGACTTGGCTCTTCAACGGTGTCGGCACCCGGTCGTGGCGCCCGGTGAGGAGCGCTCTCACTCCAACTTCCAAAGTTGCTCTGAGCGGCTTTGGCGGGAGAGGGACTGGACCGTGTTATCCGAGGAAAGGGGAACATCTGCGGGACTTCGTGCGCGGTTCACTGCGCGCGAAACTCGATCCCCAATGTTTCAGCGAAACCGTCATCAAGGCTTTCAAGTTTGGCGTCAAGGAGCAGGCGCCTTACGGAGGACCTCGAGATTGCCACAAGAATCACCGTCGACAAACTATTACGCATGGTGGCGAGTGCGCGGACGCGGACGATCTTGTCGTGGAAGCATGACTATGGCCGGGCAAGCTCGGCCTCGCCTTCGGAAAGCGAGGCCATCCGACGCTAAGGAAGGAGACCAGCCCACGCGACAAAAGCGGGGAAAAGACCGCGGCGTCGGCGGCGGCTCGCCTAGTCGCCACGGTCGACGACAAGCGTGAAGGCGGGACCGCGCCGGCTCGGCCGCCGGGCCCCGACCTCGTGAACCATCCGCGACCGCCCAGTGGCGCCGCCGCCCTAACAGGGGCAAGGTCGAGGACCCCTCCACGCGAACATCCGAGCTTGGGGCAGCGAGGAATAGCCCGCCGGCGTCAACAAGTTTTGCACTGTTCCACAAGATCCACGGCCATGACTTGCGGGGCTGCGGGACATGGCTATTCAAGTGGGCGCCTTTATAGGGGACCGGGAAATGCCCACGCTACAAAAAGCGATGAGCGGCGGGAGGAATCGGCGCGGTCATGCTCAGCGGGCCTAACACGGAATTCCAACAGGGCGACCGCCGTGTGGACATGATCTTCGGTGGTTCCTCTTCATACCGATCTCGGCGCGAGCTGAAGGACACCGTGCGCGCCGTCTATCAAGCCACCGCCGGGAAGCCCGTGACCAACCTGCGGATGGGCGTCGTCCCCATCACCTTTTCGGGGCGACTCCCTCGGGGATGTCCCGAGACTTCAAACTGCTCGGTCATCGCCCGACCATAAGCATCGCCGTCGTTAGCCGGGTCATGGTCGACGGGGGTAGTTCCCTCAACCTGCTCCTAGCCAGCGCCTTGGACCGGATGCAAATACCCCGGTCGAAAATCAAGAACATAGCGATCCCCTTCTTCGGCATCGTCGGGAGTTCGACCACCCCACAGGGCAAGTGGTCCTCCCGTCACCTTCGGCGACTCCGTAAATTTCGCAGCGGTGATCACCTTTGAAGTTGTGGGCGGCGATCTCCTAGCGCCATCCTCGGGCGCCCATACAGTCAAGTTCATGGCTGCGAATCACTCACGGGCACCGGTGTATGAAGCTCATAGGGCTGAGGCGTCATAGCGGTCATGGCGACCTTAAGGCGCGCGACGGTGTGAGAAAAGGCCACGACACGGCGGCATCGCCCAGCCGGGCCCCGAGATCACCCCGAAGGACGCCCGTCGGAAGATGGCTATCCAGCCAAACGTCCCGACCAAGGCCGTGTAGCTTGAGGAGGGGGGCACGGGCAAATGCGTCTGTATTTCTGCCCAGCTCGATCCCAAATAGGAAGACGAGCTCGTCACCTTCCTCCGAGATAACAAAACCATTTTCGCATGAGAACCGGCGGACATGCCCGGGGTCCCACGGGAGGTGATCGAGCACAAACTGCAAACAAAGCCTGGCTGCAGACCCGTGCGCCAGAAGCTCCGGCGCTTCTCTTCTGAGAAGGCGGCGATAATCAGGGAGCACCTCGACAAGCTCCTTAAGGCCGGCTTCATTCGCGAGGTCAACTACTCCGAATGGCTGGCCAACCCTGTGATCGTACAGAAGAAGGGCGGGAAGTGGCGAATGTGCGTCGACCACACGGGCTTGAACGCTGCATGCCCCAAAGATAACTTCCCGCTCCCCCACATAGACCAGATTGTGGACTCCACCGCCAGCGCCGAGATGTTGAGTTTTCGGCGCCTACTGCAGGTACCACCGGATCAATCTCGCGCGAAGGCGAAGACAAGACCGCCTTCATCACGCCGTTTGGAACATTACGCTACACGACCATGTCGTTCGGCCTCCGCAATGCGGGTGCCACATTCCAGTGATTAATGGCCAAAGCCTTCGACCGCGGTCGGTGGAACCTCGAGGTGTCGTCGGCGACATCATCGTCAAGAGCCCTCTAAGGCTAACCACGTCAACGACACGGCGAGACCTTCGCCAACTCGAGCGAGTTGGCATCAAGCTCAACCCGAAAATCGTCTTGGACGGCCTCTAGAAAAGTACTCGGCTACATGATCGGGTCGGGCGTGGGCGAACCGAAGAAGATCGAGGCGATCGGCGGATGACGCTCGACCTCGGTAAAGCAAGTGCGAGCCTCACGGCCGCATCATCGTCCTCGGCCGCTTCATTTCCGGCTCGGCGGCTGGCGCCTTTCTTTAAGATCTGCGCGATCATAAGGGTTTAGTGGACCCCGAAGCCAGCCGGTCTTCGGCGAGCTCAAGGCGTACCTTTCGCGTCCTCCTATGCTAACAACTCCACAGCGGGGAGAGGTCTTGCTACTTTACCTCGCGGCCGTGACCGGCCGTCGTAGCGGTCACGGTAGCCGAGCGGGTAGGCGGCGGCACCCAATCTACTATGTTAGCGAAGTACTCCACGGGCGAAGGCGCTATCCCAGTCGAAACTCCTCACGCACTCTTCATGGCCTCGCGGAAGCTCGACACTACTTCCAAGCACATGCGGTGGTCATCGGCGGCCTCCGCTCGGAAATCGAAACCACGGCCGGAGGTCGCGTCGCCAAATGGGCCATGGAGCTGGCGAGTTCGACCTCGCTTCACGGCCCCACCGCCATCAAATCACACGGTATTGGCGATTTCGTGGCCGGCGGACGGCGAACTGCCCCGAGCCCGAGTCGGCCGAGGACCCATGGATTATGTTCTTGACGGATCAAGATCCTTTGGCGCTCAGGGTGGCGTTCTCCTCATCACCCCTCAAGGTGACCACTTGCGATATGTGGTCCGCCGGCTTTCTGCTACCAATACGCGGCGGAATACGAGGCCCTCTTGGCGGCCTCCGAGAGCTGCAAGTCCACAGGCATCCGCCGCCTAATCGTGAAAGGAGACTCGGCTCGTCGTCAATCGGTACAACAAAGTCTACCGGTGTTCGAGCCTCGATGGCCAAATACCTCGCCGAGTGCGCAAGATGGAGAGATGGTTTGAACACGAGGATCCGGCCGTACCAAGGAAAGACAATTCCACCGCCGATCTCTGTCAGGCTCGGATCATCCGGCGACGAGCTCCCGCGGACGTCATCCTTGAAACCTTAGCCCACCGTCCGTCGCCGGCCGGGAAGACCGGTGGCCTTCCTCAGCGTTCAGGCATGGATGGATCCATTCATCAAGTTCCTCGACCAAGGAGCTCCCGCCACTCTGCTGAAAGGAAGCAGCTCGGCGACGTCTTGGGCTCGTCGAGCTCGTCGGCGGGCGGCTCCACCGTCGGGGGCCTTAGGCGTCTGTCAAAATGCATTACCCGGAGGAAGGTAAATACGCTCAACGACATACACTCCGGCTGTGCGGCGCTCACTCCTCTTCGGGACTATGGTGGGAAGGCCTTGAGATGGGTTTTTCTTGCCATGGCGGCTGGAAGATGCCGGGGCATCGTTCGTTCTTACCGATCTGTCGGTTTCACGCCGGAAAGTGAGGCAACGGCCTCGCCTGCGGACCATTCCCTCGCTGGCCATTCTCGGCGTGGGGCCTCGACATTCTCGGTCCCTTCCAGAAGTCGGTCGGGGAAGAAGTTCCTATTCGTGGCGATCGACACCTTTTCAAAATGGATCGAAGCGAACCGGTCTCGCTATCACCGCCAAGGCTGCGGTAAAATTCTTCGTTCGCCGTGGTCACGAGTGCGAGTCCCTTGCGAGATCATCACCGACAACGAACGCGGTTCACGGTATTTGTTCCAAGAGTTGTAGCGGATATGGGGACCAAGGATGCTATGCCTCGGTGAGCCACCCCCAAAGCAGCGGGCGCCGGGCGTAATGGGCAGCTCATCCAAGGCTCAAGAAGCGAGTCTTGACGAGCTCGATCGCCGTGGCCGGGCATGGGTGGATGAGCTCTCCGCGATCCTTTGAGTCTGTCGCACCTCGACCGGTAGACGGGACAAGCCCTTTCGGCTCGTCTTTGGGGCCGAGGCATCTGTCGCCGAGGTCGCGCTCCATTCCATTAGGGCGAGCTCGATCGACCATGTCGACCTCGGTAGGATCGGTCCCTCGACCTTGCCTTGGCGGAAGAAGTAAGGTGCAGGGGGCCTGCGGCGTGGCGCTTCTGCAAGATCTCTGCGGACATCTTTGCCCAAGCCGTCAGGCCAGGGGCTTCGCGTCGGGGACTGGTCCTACGATGTATCCAAGATCGCTCCCACACCAACAAGCTGTCCCCGCTGTGGGAGGGCCCCTTCAGAGTCGTCTCAACAAGCCACGCGGGAGCTTACCGTCTGGCGGTCCCGATGGCGAGGGCTCGCGAGCTCGTGGGCGTGGGCGGCTCGGAAGTTCTACCTCTAGCGCTCCTCTTTCGCCCGTCGTTAAGATAAAGTGCCTCTTCCTTTGTTGCTATGTTCGTTCCTGTGTTCTGAGCTCTGGCGCCTCGGGGCGTGCTCAAGGCTTTTGTGTTGCCATCCCCTGGTCCGGCCCAGGTTCGTGGCCATAGTAAAGTTTTCTTCCGATTTCCGTGCTAATCTCTTTCGATTTGTAGAAGGGTTGATGTTCCGCCACGACCCTAAGTTGCAGACTCCTTCAGCCGGAGGTTGCGCCATCTTAAAGGCCCTCGGACACGGCGTCTCATCCGTCCCTCCTTCTAACCAAAGTAATTTCTTCTTAGAACGCCTCGGGCGGCCCGTGTGGCGTGGCGTGGCTATAGAGGCAACCATAAGGCCACGCGGCGGGCCCGGCCTCAGGGCGTCCATGCGTGTTTTCTCTTGCAGCGCCTGGGGTCACGTTCTCTAGGTTCGCCTCGGGGATGAACAACCCGAGCCTGGGCATCCCCAGGATCGGGGGCTGCGGTAAGGCGATCGTTATCGGGGTAAGCCGGCCATCCCCCCGTGCTGCCAACCATTGAACGTTCTCGAGGGCGCCCGAGCACGATGACTTTTCGGGCTCGGAGGTCGCGGTTTGGGATTCACCGGGGGGGATGACTCGGGGCGGGTGGCGGTCGTTCTAAGCCGACCTTTCCTATGTTTATGAATAATAATATGGGCGGGTGGCGGGTTGAATCTCTAAACCGCCTCTCGAGGGTTCTTCCGAGCTCGATGCATTCATGGGTTCGCTCGTATCTCATACGAGTCGAACAAGGCATAAAATGTCGGTCGGCTGAGCTATCCAATGAAGCAGAGATATATGACAAGGCCGACCGAGTCCGAAGTTAATGCCCAAACTTGTATCTTGCCGAGCGAGGCCTCGGATTGGGGACCACGTTCTCGGGTTAATTAATCTCGGGGATGCCGTTTCATGTCCCGAGCCAGCAGCGTTCCGGGCTCGGAGGCCGCGATAAAACGATCCTTATCGGAGTAAGTCGGCTATTCCATGTATTTACCGTAGCCGGTGGGCGTCCTCAAGAAGCGCCGGGCTCGATGACATTTCGGACCGGATCGGGCGCGACCCTAAGATTACCACCGAGGATGATCTCGATCGCAATAAGCCGCTTTGCGCAACAAGCCGACTTATTCCCGCGACCAAATTATCGAGACATGTCAAGCGAGTCGTGCACAGGCCGAGTGATTTGAGGCGAGGCCTCGGTTGAATCAACATCGGGCATCGACTGACTCTATCGGCCTAAAGCGGGTAATTCGGGCAAAAGGCGGTAGGCCTCGTTGCGAGGTCCTGAACGTGCTCGCCACGCCACGTATCGATCTTGTTCGACCCTTCCAAGAAATAGCCGCACAAAGTGCGCAATGGCGTACTGGACCAACAAATAAGCTAAGTTCTCGAAAAACACAACTCTATAAAGCTTAGCATAAAGTTGTTTTATCTTTACAAGGGGAATCTTTCGCCCCGGACCCATCTGCTAACTCTAAAGTTTACGAGAGACATGTCTCGGCGAGTTTTTCCCGTTCAAGGTTGGAAACCCTCCGCGCAGTGTGAGGACCTCAGATTGGCCTTGTCAATCCGGTGCATGATCGCCTTGGAGCTGGGCCAAGGCGTCTTTCCACCCGAGCCACTGCGCGACTTCTCTCAAGACTAGCATTCACGGCCTCGGCCTCGGCCACCTTGGTTTCGCGCTCGGTGGCCCTCGTCTCAACCCGCGGCCGTCTTCTCGAGCTCGGCGCTTTGGTCTCGAGCTCGGAGGAGGCCCCCTCGCCGTCGCGACCGCCTCGGCGAAGGCGGAGATCTCGAGCTTGAGGGCTGGATCTCCATCGGCGCTCGCGTGGTCCTTGTCAAAGACGTCCTGCGCCTCTCGGCGGACCGTGCAAGGGTCTCCTCCGCCTCCTCCGCTCCCCTTGATGGCTTCAGAGCGCTATGGTGTATATCTCTGGGCCACATGCTCCGCTCGGCCTCGGCGGCCCAGCGAGCTCGAGGGCTGGGCCTCCTCAGCGCGAGACTTCCTCTTGACCGCGCGACACGGCGGCTTCGGCTCGGCGATGTCCCTCGATTGGCCTCGAGGGCATCGCATAAGGGCCGGAAGGCGAGCACATGTTCGCGCGCAATGTTGTACCCGGAAACCGGCCGCGAGACCTGCGAAGGCAAAGAAAACCCGCCATGACCACTAAGAAAAGGGAGGAAGGAGGAGCGCGCCACGATCGATCTTACCTCCACTGGCCGGTCTTCCGGCGAAGACAAGTCGACAACACCATCAGAATCTCGGGGCAGTACGCCCGTAGTTGCGTCCCCGGTGGCGTCCGCCTCCGCTATGGCGACGGCGCACCCCGAAGGACCAGGGGGATCCGCTCGGCCACGGCAATGGCGGCCGAACCTTACAGGCGGCGGATGGCTCGGCGACCCCTGGCGCCCTCGATTGCGGGAAGGGTCCTCGGCTCGCCAAGGTGGGCGGTCCCACCGGTGCAGCGACAACGCCGCCCTCGATCACAGGCTCGGCAAAAGCGCCCGGTCGGAGGCATCGGGTCGGACGATGGACCGAGCCACGACCGCCCGGTATATGGTGCGCGCGCAAATTATCAAAAGATGCTCGATCGGCCCCACCACCACGAAGTTAAGCGGTGGGAACTTACCGCGCCCGAGCGGACGCGCGACAACCTCGCCTTCTTTCTGGCCCCCTGCGCGGCGATTCGCTCTCCGCTTTCGAGGACTCCACCCGGGGGCCCCACCGAGGCGCAACAACAACGCCACCATTGCGGCCCCTTCGGCTCACGGTGCTCGGCGGCAGACCCCAATCACGGCGTCCTTGGTCGTGGCGCTCAACCAACCCTCCTCGGCCGCCGGAGGATGCGCGGCAGCGGCATCTGCCGCGTCTGGGTCGCGCCACGGCGTGTCGTCCTCATAATCCTCCTCCTCGGCCTGCGCCTGGACCACGAGAAAGGTCGGTACCTCGGGCCTTTCGAGCGCCGTGATGGGGTGGGATGACGAAAAATGTACGGAGGCCGTACCTGGCGTGACCGCTCCTCGACAGCGGCGGGAGGGCTTCCCCCTCGGGAGCTTGTTGCCGGAACCTGTTGCTCCGGCTGCGTACCCGGGGCTCTCGTGGCCGAAGCCGCCTCTTGTTGCTGGCAAAAGCGAGGGTTAGTGGGTGAACCAAAAAAGAAGAAAAAGAAAAAAGCTGGCCCGATGGAACCAAGCTCGAACCCGGGTACCCCTGAGCTCGGGGGGTCTAAACTCACCACGACCCGGTCGCCCCACTCGACGTGGGGCTTCTTGGCGCTTTGCTTTGGGCGTCGAGGCGGCTTCTTGCCCCCTTCTTGCCTTTGTTTGGGCGGAAGCGGTAGCAATCGCCGCCGTATCCCGAGCTCTTTGATTGCCTACACGAGCTCGCCACAATAAGCATCCGAGTCCGCGCCCAAAGTAAGGACCAAGGTGAAAGGATTTTACCTGTTGCTCGCCCAAGATGTTCTTGGGGACGTTGCGCCAGTCGAAGGAGTTAGCGGCCTTCAGAAGATCTCCTGCATCCTCGAGGCGACCCATGCCGAGCCTCGGTCTTTGCGAGATCGAGGAATAAAGCGTCGGGAGATAAGAAAATTCCGACCAAGGTCAGAAAGGATCCGAGATCGGATGACACTTACCTCGTGACTTTCCGGTGGCGTCGCACCTCCGGTGATTTCAAAGAAAGGGTGCAACCTCCTCCGTAGAGGAGCACCCGATTCATGAGGTGGTCGAAGCGACCGTCGCGCTTTAGGCCCGCATGGCGCATGTGTGGATGAAGGTGGCCACTTCTGGTCGATCCACCGAGTCCTCGGGCTCGGGGTCTCCGCTTCCCTTCGCCGCGACGCCGTTATAAGCAAGCCGCCTCCTCGCCCTTCTTTAAATAAAACCACTTTTCCGCCCACGGCCCGAGCGAGTCCGGGTCGGGATTTGGAAGAAAGGTGCAAGGAGTCTGCCGTGGCGAAATAGAGGCACCCGACGATGGGGTCTTCGCGGTCGCGGGACGAGGGAGTAAAAGGAAGAAAAGCGAGGGTAGGGAGCACGCCAAGGAACCCTCGCAAAGATGTGCGAAGCGGAAAGGAGAAGAAGAGAGTTGGTGCAGGTTCACGAGTTCGATCTCGCGCTGCGAGGACATGACCAAGAAGTCACTTTCCGGGTCCGTAGCCCAAAGAGCATGTCTTGCTCCGTGCTCACGATCTCGTCATCCGAGGTCGTGGCACTTTCTCCCGGAAGAAGCCGCCGGAGAAGCGGGTCGAAGCCCCAAAGACTCCATCTCCTCATCCGTTCTGCGGTGAGTGTGCTCCTCCCAAACTTCGCCATAGAATCAAGGTTAAAGGGAGGGGGCGGGTCGCAATCGGGGGCTAGAAGGCGTTGACGCAGAGGGACGAGGAGGAAGAAGGCAAAAGCACGAAAGCGGGAAGTGAAATCCTAAAGGGTGAGACCCTCTGGTTTTAAAAAGCGCCTCATTCTGGCATCACCATCACCTCAAAGCGCGCTCGTGGCCGGTGTGGCGAAGCCGCGTCGTGGGCCTTTCAAAAACCCGTCTGGTGCGTCCTCCACGCATCCTCTGAGACCCCATTCCTTCAACTTCCCGTCCACGAGGCCCCAGGCTTCCTAGGCCCGTCAAGGAAAACAAAATGGCAAAGCTCGAAAGCACGTGTCCCGATAGAGGATCCCTCTCCGAGCAAGACATCGGACTCAAGAGCGCTAGAGTCTCACCGCTTCTTGAGCCTCGGGGCTGGTTGTCGGGATCGAACGCACTGCTGCGGCCCCCGACACGTGTCCGTTCCCCTCTGCGCCGGGGATTGTTCCTAAGCCCAGGCGAGCGTCTCGGTCACTGCCAGGGCACCAAGCGGTGTTACCGATCGGAGCCAACCAAAGGTCCCAAGAGGCCACCGGGACACTCTCCCCGACTGGCGGACCTCTTGAGCTCTTCCCGACACTGGCGGACCTCTCCGAGCTCTTCCCGACTGGCGGACCTCTCCGAAGCTCTCCCGACAGGGCGGACCTCTCCGAGCTCTTCCCGACACAGCGGGCCGAGCTCCCGACCTCCGTGGCGGGGACGGGTCCCCGACTCGACCAAGCACGGCTCCCAACCCCGTGGCGGGGCCGGGTCCCCGACTCAGACCAAGCCAAGACAACCCCGCCAAGGGCAGCGTGTCAAAGCCTCCACCGCCATCACCACGTGCCCCACGGATGGGGTCAATCGAAGTGACTATACGAGAGCAGGTGGCCATCTCCCAAGATGGTTTAATGATCGCCAGAAGTCATGCTCCCGATCCCATCATTGGTCACATACGATGCGAAGACACGCTCTCCCGAGGCAACACCCACGTCATGCGCGAGAACGTCAACACTCGTAAGGTTCGCAGAGGCGGTGCACGCCGTTTCCCGGGGAAATACCTAACCGCCCTGGCCAACTAGACTACCGACCCAGCATGGGCAAGACGGACGGTGATCAGTCAGTAGAACGAAGGATCGAAGCTCCTAGTGTAGGTCACCTCGTCTTCTCCCAACTCTCGATGTAACCTGCCCTTTCCTTCCGTATAAAAGGAGGCAGGAACCCCCGTAGGAGGGGGATCGAACCCATCTCGCTAAGCCATTAGCACTCTCGCTTGTAAACACTGTGTAACCATCTACACTAAAGGCAATACAACGCCACCACACGAACTGGAGTAGGGGTTCGGCCCGAACCAGTATAAACCTTGCGTCTCCTATTTGGTTGCACGGGTTCGCCTGCTTAGTGCGCCCGCCGAGGGTGCCACCCGGACGAACGAAGCTCTGGGCCTTGCCCTCCGTACAATCCTTCCCCCTCTTTCTTTGCGGTTGACGGTCTCGATCGTCGACAAGCAATTACTAGCTAGAAGCACACAGATTGTGGGTAAACAAGCCACAAGATAGTAAGTATCAAAATTATCCTCTCCCTCCTTTTAAGTGAAACCCTTAGTCACTACACAGGCCTTGTACTTTTTAATAGTACCATCTGGTCTCCTCTTCCTCTTGAAAATCCATTTGTAGCCCATTGGTTTGTAGCCAGCTAGAAGATCGATGACCTCCTAGGTTCCATTAGCGATAATAGAATCCATCTCACTATAGACTGCTTCCTTCTAGAGATGCGTATGTCTCTTAAAGGGTTCATGGTTCATCATCAATGAGATAGGTGATATAGTCATCGTCTAAGGATTTTTCAATTATTTGCCTCTTACTCCTCCTCAACTCCAATTTAGGAGCGAAGTTTTCTATACTAAGAAGAATAGAGTGTTTACTGTAACCAGAAGGGGCGATGACTTTGTTCTAATAGGAAACACATTCTCAAAGAAAGTCACATCACGAGATTCCATCATGACATTTGCAGCAATGTCGCTCACCTCGGATTTGGCCACTGGAAATCTATAAGATTTACTGTGGTGGGCATACCCTAGAAAGATACAATCAACTATCTTTAGATCAAGCTTTCTTTTCTTCAGCAATGACACATGAAAGTCCGGAAAAATGATAGGTTATGTTTTCTCCATTTCCATCCTTCATAAAGTGTTTCCTCCCGATTGAGAGGTGGATCCCTATTTAAGACATAATTAGCTGTAAGAACTGCTTCACCACACCATGAGTCTGATATACCTGAACTTTGCAACATGGTGTTAACCAAATCACAAACAGTTTGGTTCTTTTGTTCAACTAATCCATTAGATTGAGGTGAGTATGCTGGAGTAATTTCATGAATTATTCCACTTTCTCCACAGTATCGGGAGAATTCCTTGGAGATGTATCCACCTCCTCGGTTCGACCTTAATCATTTAATTGTTCTTTCTAGTTAGTTTTCCACTTTGGCCTGATACATTTTAAAGGGTTCTAGTGGTTTATTTTTTGACTTACGTAAACATATGTAACTAAACTTAGTCGAATAATCTATGAGAGTTAAGAAGTATCTTTTGCCATTTTTAGTTAATATGTCATTCATATCACAAAGATCATAATGGATAGGCTCGAGTGATGAGGTGTTTTGCCCTTCAACGGTGTGAAATGATTTTTGGGGTTGCTTAGTTTGCACACACACCTCACATTTTGAGCATTTCTCATGGTTATAATTTGGAATTAAGTTTATTTTGCTTAACAGCGTAATGGTCTTAAAATTCACATGACACAATCGAGAATGCCAAACATCATGCACTTTATTACACATAACATTGTAAATAGAAATGTTATTAAGATCTAAGATAGAAAAGTAGGACATTCCGCCACTTTCATAACCCTTCCCTACAAAGGTTCCGAATTTGATCAACACAATCTTATTTGATTTGAAAACTAATTTAAGACCCTGTCTACGAAGTATGGATCCATTGAGGATGTTCTGACTCATAGCTGGCATGAACAACACTTCTCAAAGAACCAATATCTTGCCTGAAGTAAGCTTCGATCAAACTTGATCAATCCCTTGTACTACTGCTGATCATCGTTGTCCATCAAAATAGAACCACCTCTTTGGCTTAGAAAAGAGGAGAATAAAGTACGATAAGCACATATATGGTGTGTAGCATCCATATCAATCCGCCATTCGGCTCATGGATTATCCATAAAAGCTCTAGGTACGTACCCTTCTGAGATGGTTAGAGCCAAAGCGACATTCGCCTCAACCTTATGGTTGATCTGCTAACTTGATGGTCCCTTGCCCTTGCGATCACGGCATTGCATGTAGTATGCCTAGTGACTCCGCAAACGTAGCAGACAATTTTCTTCTTCTTTTTCTTCATTTGCTTTGGTTTGGTCTGGGAGGAGCTATTGGTCTCCTTCACCACACTGCTTGCAATCTTTGTTTCAATATGATGACCTAGAACCTGAGACTAGGGGGTCTTACTACTAGCATGTGACCGCTCTTCAACATTGATAGCGGCTA
Source organism: Otatea glauca (assembly GCA_036346275.1). NCBI lineage: Eukaryota > Viridiplantae > Streptophyta > Magnoliopsida > Poales > Poaceae > Otatea > Otatea glauca. The sequence continues at coordinate 43,063,489 of CM070711.1, forward strand.
ACAGCTCAGGGATAGTCAGTCACTCCTTTATAAGTCTTCGAGCAGTCACAAAGTCACGCCAGGATAGTGAAAACTTTGCCAGTATTACATTTACTCGAAAAAGTCCATGGTAGAATGTAGTTGTGTTGAGTCAAGTCCCTTAGAAAGAGCTGAAGCTCATGGAGCTAATCCAATACAGATTTGCCTTCTACCATTTTATAATTAAGATAGCTCTCAACAGCAAATGACTGATTCCCATTGTCTCGTTTAGAGAACTTTTGTTTGAGTGCATTCCAAAGTGCCTTAGCATAGTTGTAGTGTGAGTAGACATAAAAAAGCCTATTGGATATGACAGCCAACAGTATAGCTAGGGTTGAATGATTCGCATCCTCCTAGTGCTTATGTGCCTCTTCTTTCAAAGGAAGATACAAGGGATCGGAAATGATCCAAAACAATTTTAGGTCCTTCAATCAAAGTCTAATTTTAGCCTGCCAGCGTTTAAAGCTCTCACTGTCAAGAACCTCAGGCTTAGCAACATCAGAACTAGAAGCCATTAAATATTATTTTCTGGATTATTATAATAATTGTGGTATTAGCAATTTTCTTATTACTTTAATTCCAAACTTAAATAATAACCAGTGACTAATATTGCCATATGAAATACATAGACAGGAGCATGATATTAAGTGGTATCAAGGCAAAGAGACAGTTCATGTATTCTAAATATTCATGCATAGCAAAAGACAATAAACAATGGCATACAACTAGCAACATAGCTCAAGTTGATAAACTATTTGCTCTCAGATGTCAGGTTACCTAAATTAACAGGCCTCCTTGCCACTAGGGACAAGATCAAAAGCTAGTTTGTGATAATCTTTATATACAGTCTTACAAATTTTAGATTTCGAACATGCCAAAATTAATATGATTCAATATCAATTTAATTGATCACTCTAACAGTTAATATATAACATGCACTATTCCTGTTTTCAGATTAATATCTACCAATGTTGCAAGTAATAAAGAGCATGTATGGAGAAGATTTAATCAATAGTAAGCAGTAATTATATTGAACTTTATTTAGAACAAGTAAAAAAATTGAACTGCATAAGTGAATTAACTAGGAAAGAATCAATTATAACAGTAAACTGACTTATTATCACAAATTCTCTCACTAAGCCCAATCCTCAGAGAGCATTAGCCACCCCAACATGCAAGGTCCCTAAAAAAGATAAATGTCTAGCATCTTAACACAGTGTAAGTAAATGACACATGATCAAATATACTCACAGAGCATCGACTCAAGGTCGGTATAAAAGGCAAGGCTTGTCAAAGACGATGTCCTAGAAAACAATATCATCATTGTACTGCCACAGATCACCGGTGAAGCTTTTGGAGATACAATACCGCAAACCACCAAGTGAGGCAATTCACCCAGTAGTCCTAGAATACAACAAAAGCCGCACAAAGCTATAGATAACACTTCCTGGTCGGGGAATAGACCACCGTTGACCAAGAACAACAAGACATGAAGGGCTCGTCACAGAGTACGAGAGGAGGAGGGGGATTGAGCAATGACCGCTCTCTCCTTTTGATTCGCTCTGCTGAGGCTAGGGCACCGAACGGTGCTTTAGCCCCTCCGACTAAGCCGGCTGGGCGGCTTGGTCAGATGGGCCTTGTCGGTCTACTTGGCCCAGTAAGCCTATTTTTTCTTGAAATTTGGGTAAAACACAATTTGACACGTACTACTTTTTTAAGAGGATTATGATTATGTAGTGGATTTATGATATATATCATTACGTAGTATGTATGCTTGTCCAGTTCTTATTCTGAGGGTTTTGGTTCATTCCAGACTGATTTTGTCTTGGGTTTTGCCGATGCTTGTCATGCGAAATCGAACAGATCGATCGCTGGGTTGACTGCCAATTACTGTTGGTAGAATGGTAAAGATGGCTTCACAAATCACACATGCTCTACCCATCGTGCTGTCCAGAAAATCAAGATTGATTAGAATGTTTGTGGCCTGTGTGCCGGCAGGAAAGGGAAGACGTGCGAGCTCAGGCAGCTTAAAGGCTAAGCAAAGCACACGCTGTGTGAAGGGAGAAAACGGATCGGATAGTTTCCGATCGATCCGGATATTTTCGGATACGGATTCTGTCGGATCGGATATTTGTCGGATAGTATCGGATCGGATACGGATACGGATTTTTTTTGTCGGATACGGATACGGATTCGGTAGCTCACTATCCGTCGGATACGGATACGAATTCGGATAATCCGGATATTGATGGATCGGATATCCGGATATACATATGGGCTGGGCCAAAACTACTCTTCTGGCCCAGAAATGTTTCTTAATTTCAGAATTATTTTCTAATTTAATTAATCCATAAAGTAAGTTTCAATTATTAAAATTAGCAAACCAACTCCAAAAATTATGAATTTTTTTTGAGAAAGTTCCAGAAATAATCTAACATTTTAAAAATTATTTTCAAGATTTTATCAGATTTTGAATTTTCTCAAAAAATCAAATATTCCTATTATTAATAGGAAAATATTTAAATAAGTAGCTAAAAATCATAAAAACTCATAAATATATAATTTATTATTTTTAACATAATTCAACAAAGAATATAAATCTTGGATCATTACATATAAGTGTTATATACTTTTTCTAGAGACGTGATATTTAAGTATTATCAAACTTTTAGTGTGTTATGTGTTTGCCTCCATTTGTATCTTTGAGTAAAGATTACCTTCATTTTGTGTTTTGATCTCGTGTATAATGAACTAATTGTATGTGTGTGATAAACTAGTCTTATATAATTTTATTTGCGACATGGTATCTACTTATTGTCTAAGTGAATGAAAATGCTTATATTTGTTCAATTTTCAATAACATTTTCATCAAATCAACTAGTTATGTGTTTTTGTTGACTTTTTATATACAATCTAAGGGGTTATCATGTTCCGATAAAATATTCAAAACCGTATCCGATTCGATTCGTATTCGATCCGTATCTGTATTCGATATTATCCGTATTCGTATTCGTATCCGGACTATCCGTATCCGTATCCGCATCGCAGAGAAAAATATGAAAACAAATATGGTAGAACTATTATCCGTCCATATCCGATCCGTTTTCACCCCTAGCTGTGTGTGCTGAGCGTGAGAGGCGAGATGATTGTGGCCACCTGGGCACCAGTTGGGGCTTGTCACCACCTGGACCTGGGCAGCGTTGGGGGTTGTGAGTTGTGACCACCTGGGACACCTGGCCTACGCTCTGTCGCTTCATCGGTAAAAGAAGAGAACGTCGATTATGATATGATAGCAACTCCAAAAGCTAATGGCGATGAGATGGATGGCGGGGAATGGTTTACTACCGTCAACCACCGCCCTTCTAAGCCCTAGTCACCTTCGATCCAATGCGGAACAAAATACTCCGTGATCCTTTTCACTTGCTTTCCAGAATTCTAAAGTTTGATGGTCAATAGGTTTAAAATTATCTAGACTGACTATAAAAGAATGATATCATTAGATTTTTTTGTTAAAATACTTTATAATAGTATAATTATATTAGATATCTTTGTGTAAAGTTATAAAAAATAGTGGTCAAAGACCTACATCAGATAATACGAAAAGTTAAAAACGTAACTAAATAAAAAAGATGAAAGGAGTAATGCAAATCACTGTAGCGGCATGCATTTAGGGATTGCTTGTTTGGTAGGATGATGTTGAATGGGATAGAATGATTCTATACCATTTGATTTCATTGTTTTAGATTAATGAAATGGTTCAATATTTATAGGGAATATAAATTTGTATCATATCGTTCAGAATGAGATGATTCCTTTCAAGTAACCAAACACACCAAACACATATTTGGTAAAAAAACAAACACACCCTTACTGTACTGCTGCAGAGGATCCAAATGCGAAACTGCGACACCTTCAATAACCTCCACCGGTCTGACTGCTGAATTCCATGATTTATGTAGGAATCAAACTGTTTCTACCATAAAGGAATTGCGCTACCACAAAATTCTTGCGCTCTAAATAGGACGAAGAGTTAGAGTTGTATCAGCAGCTACAATCTAAATCTTTTCGTTAGTTCGTAATTCAGGCTGTTTTGAGCATTCTAATCTTGTCCACTGAAGATTACTCATAGAATCAGGAGTGCAGATTCCGTCAACAAAATTGTAGCATTAACAAATCATCAGGAGGTAAATGGCCCCCCTGATGGCCTTAATACCATAGTCCCTTGGATCTATAGTTCGGAAAAGTTAAATCTATAAAGGAAAGCGTAGTTAAGCTGATGCCAAATCAGATCCAAAGGGGTCCCAAACGAGCGAGACTTACCAAGGAATCATATGCTCCCATTACACTAGGTAATCATGAAAGACAATTCTTTCTTTCTTTGAGTAAACTGGGACCAAAACAGGTCGCTACTTATCACGTAGCTCCTCGAAAAAAAGGCTTTAATAGTCAATCCATCTGCCATAGGCCATATGTAATCAGAGACAATCAGGCATGTAAATATGGCCAGGATTGTACAACTATGATTTCCAGACTGTATGGTAACTACAACATTCCACTCAACAATGCTTGAATGTGCAACCAAAGGGTATCTGATCATTTGCGGCGCACATAAATCAGGAAATATATGTACAGCTGTAACATATTGACCTTGCAATAGAGAAGTCGACCAGCAAGTAAGCTTGATTTGACGTGATCTAGTTTATCAATTATCATCCACGTTTAACCATAAACTGATTGAAGACAAACAGTATCTACAGCTCGTCGTGGGCTTTCGTGTTATCAGTGGCAGGGGGTTGGTGCTCAAGCAGATAGCGAGCAGCCAACGATGCTTGCATGGCTGCACCGTATGGCAGAGCGTCCTCGTTGATGGTGAAGTACGGGGAGTGATGAGGCGGCTGCGGTCCGCGGGTCTCATTGTACATGCCCACGAAGTAGTAGTATGTTGCAGGAACTGCCTCAGCGTAGAAGGCGAAGTCCTCGGCACCCATCAGTGGCTGCCTGTCTCTCACATTCTTGGGGCCAACCATATCGCCAGCCACCTTCACAAAGAAATCGTGGAGCTCAGGGCTGTTGCTTGTTGGGGGGGAGAAAGGGCGATCTTTGTTGAGGAAGTCCACGACAGCATTGCACCGCTGCACAGATGCTTGTGACACAATGATCTGCGACAAGAAATGCAACATGCATTCTTATTTATCAATGAAATTCAAGACGTAAGAATTCTGACTTGTGAGCAGTACTACCCAGACAAGCACACTCAGCCCCCCTCTCAATGAGGAATCTTGTTTCAATAGTGAAGTAACACGATTTGTTATGATGTATACTGCAGCCGTAATTTTCATCTCAAGTTAAAGAAAAGGTGACTAGGTTTGTGGGTATAATAAGGCTTCTGAGTTTTTACATTGCATTATTCACTCCCTTTAGTCCTTTACTCTATATTCCAGAATCATGTATGTGTTTTGAGTTGTATCCAGTTAACATAGGACATTAGTAAGCTGCATATCATTTTCTTAAGAATATCCTCTTTTTTAAACTAAGCAACAAGAACTGCTTTCATTCCTACAGATGTCAACAGTACAACTTTAATAATTAATAGAAAAGATCAAACAATATGGGAATACAGAAGTTTTCTGATATCCTCATACCCACCAGTTCATTTGTTTATTATTCCTTGTTGTAGTGCGAATTTGACACAAGTGATGAGCCAGAGGCTGAGGTGCTCTAAAGCTGTCCATGCAATGTGCAAATTGCACTGTTCAATCATTATCGTCGGACTCAGATATAGTGACTACCTGAGTGGCCAAGCTTAACTATAACAAATTTAACCATGCCAAGCACCAACAGCATTCGTTCAACTTTGTTTCCTTTTCTTTTCAGGAGAACATAATGCCAAGTTGAGAAATGAGAATTCTGAAATTGAAGACCAGAGAAACAACAGAAATTTCCCCAAGTTGTAGTGCTTTTACCTCTTCTATTCGCTGCTTCAGTTGATTAAAACTATCCTTCAAAAAGGCTCGGAAGGTGCCACCTATTGTTACAGAATCAGGGATGACATTGAAGGCTCCACCACCTTGAAACTTTCCAACTGTTACTACCTGCAGAACAAAGCCACCCAAAGGAAGAAAATGACATGCTGGAGTGCACAGGAATGACTACACCCCCCCAACCCACATGGCAATGCTAGACGAACCATTAGGACCATTACCATTTACTAACATAACAGAAGTCTATAGCCAGCCCACTGGACAGGCTGATGAGGAGCATGGACATAGGGAGTAACATACTGAATAGATGATAATCTACAATATTATCTGTAAGACTGTAATGCGCATAAAATCATTTCATGTATGAAGTTATGAATGCCTAGATTGAACAGTTCAAGAGCTTACGTCATAAAACTTGAATTATGAATTTAGATGTAGACAAAGAAATATTTGAGGTTTGTTATAATCATAAATATGGGTATATTAAGAATGGACAGCTTTCATGTTAGGATGTGATTAGCCGGCCTGAAGAAAATCATAACCTTTTACCAGAGACATGGTAATGTTGATAGTCGGGATCCTGACAGTTTTTAAATTAAAAAAAGGGTCTGGTGATACACCATTAATTTCCCTGGAAAAATTCAAAGTGCACATGCACAATTGTCTTTCTCTAGTTGGACCTATAAAACATAATAATAGCAAAATGATATATGCAAACTCCACCAATATGAACTATGTAAATTACATAAAAATGTTTACAGAAGAGTTCAATCAAGAACTATGTAAATCACATACAAATTATTCATCATTGCCTAGAAATCAAGTAGACCAAGGATGGAACATCACCTGTGAGTCCAAGGGATCAGCTTCCCGGGAAACAAGTTGCTGAAGGCTTACAATAACATTGGATGCAGCCAGTATTGGATCTATAGTGTGATGAGGAAGTGCAGCATGCCCTCCCTTTCCACTTATTACTGCCTCAAAGAATCCACTCCCTGCCATAATAGGCCCCGACCTGGATGACAGCACACCAATAGGTACAATGTCAGCCACGTGAATCCCAAACATGGCCTCTATGTTTTCCACAGCTCCGTCTTCTATCATTTTCTTTGCTCCACCACCACCTTCCTCAGCTGGTTGGAAAACAAGGACTACAGAACCCTACAGTAAACAACAAGACATTTGAAACAAGAGAAAAATCACAAGTAATTGAAATTCCATGGTTATAAAAAAAATAAGTAGTTTTCAGAAGTGTTGGATATCTTATCACCTACTTTTTTTAGGTTCTTATCTCCTACAGGTAATCAAATAAAACTTCCTGCACCATTGCTGGACATACAGAATCAGGCAGGAGCTGAACCATGAAAGTTGATACATACCTCCAAAATACTACATCGCCATGTTCTTTGACATCAGCATCTAACAGTTACTATTTGATTCCATCAAAGTTTTAACATCAAACATTTGGGGGTTAAGATAGGATAATCATTTGACTACAGTTGAACCTAAGTAGTTCAAAACCGATGATAAAATGATGTAGCCATCTTTAACTCCCAAACTCCAAACACTTTTTCAGTGTTAAAACAGAAAATTAAAATCATCGCGCAGCTTTTCATTGTAAAATGAGAAAATTACAATCCATGAATATATTATAATTTATAATACAAAAAGAGAGAACTTCTTAACCAACCTGCAACTCATCACGGTGCTCCTGAAGAATCTTGGCAGAGCCCAATAGCATAGCAACATGTGCATCGTGGCCACATCCATGCATCTTCCCAGGCACTTTGCTCTTGTGCTCCCATTCCACGCTTTCCTGAAGATGACACGAAAGGGTAACTTAGCATGACCTTTTCAAATAGTGACAGACAAATACAGCTAATCACTAATATGATTAAAAAAATTACAAATGTCCAACAACTGGGATTAACAGTTATGTTACTCCCTGCAAAACAATGTATCTAGTACAAATCAAAAGCAGGTTGTCCAGAAATTTTGAAGTTAATATACGTAATTAGTACTTTTATACTAACCAAGAAAAAAATCATGATGATGTGTAAATCATAATCAAATTACAGTGACCATGTTCTCATATATGCAGAATAGCAGATGATAAATCATGTGAGCCATTACTATTTAATTATATAATAATATCACTTATTTGTCTCATCACCATTAGAGACAAGATTCAAGCCTAGCTTTAGGGCATATTTGTTTTTGCTTTTGATTCTGGATTCTGGCCCCAAAAGCAGAATAAAAAACAAACACCCTGATTCTAGGAATCAATTCTCACAATCCAACCCACACATATACACTAGAATCTACAATCCACTTCATATATGCTTTTGGATTCCAACTTTTGGAGAATCAGCTTCTCTACAACCACAATCCAGAATTAGCTTTTAAAGAATCCAAAGCAAAAACAAACAGGCCCTTATTGTTACGAATGAATATAGGCCACTCATGTGATTCATTCCCACAATAAGCAAAAACCTATTCTTGTATGTTCCCAGTCAGAAGGCAAGGATTAGGTTAGTGTATGTCCACTCCTTTTTCTTACGAAAAGGAGTGCTGCCCCTCAAGCCATCTATCCGGAGTCAAATTTTCGATATACCATTTTCTTATCCAGACCTGATGACCCTTAGTATGCATTGCCCTGCTCCCGGTTTCAAAGATATACATCCTTCTGACTTCCATTATTGCACACCACTGGCATTTGGATTGCATCCTGTTATACCGTTCAAGAGTCCAACACAGGTTCTCTAATTTTTTGCTGTTCCTCTCCCCTTATCTGAATCTTCCAAATTTGAGTCATGACATATAAAAAACACAAGCTTCCACTCGTTTAGATTAAAACAGATTACAATTTACTCAAGAAAACTTGCCATTTTGCGCTCACAGATCACAATTGTGATGGATTCGGTAGCCCGACCAAGAAATTTTCCTCTACCCACAGCAAAGCCAAGACGCAATGGCCCAAGACAACATCAGAAACAATCCAGACAGTAAATCAGCAGCAAGAAACGTCAGGGGAATGCAAAAGAAGAATGTAGCGACCTGCATGGGGAGCGCGTCCATGTCGGCCCGGAGCGCGACGAAGGGCGGGCCGCCGGTGCCGACGGTGGCGACGACGCCGGTGACGGCGAAGGGGTGACTGTAGGGGATCCCCATGGCGTCGAGCTCCCGGCGCACAAGCTCGCTGGTGGCAAACTCCTCGTAGCCGAGCTCCGGGTTCTCGTGGATCCGCCGCCGCAGCCCCACCATCCAGTCCATAAACTCCGATTCCTTCGCCCGCTGCAGGAGCCCCGCCGGGTCGTCCAGCGCCACACAGCTCCCCACGGCGGCCGCAGCGAGGACGGCGGCCGCAAGCAGGAGGAGGGATGAAGCCACGGTGGCCATGGCCAATAACAATTTCTTGGGTTGTTTACTTTGGTTCGCTCACAGACTCAGGCGAGGAGCCTGTTTTTAATGAGCCAAACGCGCACGTGCGGATATCTATACTCCTTTATAATACACCTAACCAATTTTTCCTACGTCCACCCTAAATAATGCACCTTATTAGAGATGATACACAATGTTCGTGCACCCAAGAAAACGTCCCAGAAATTTGCATTCATCAAAATGAGCGTCTCGAGATCTTTCCTCGGTTTTACTCACCCACATCAGATGGCCATTATTTAGTGTGTCTAATCATCACTGTGGCCACAAATGACCTCCCCACCTACATATTTGAAAGGAGAGCGAATCAAACAAGGAAATAAATAAGGAGGATCCATGCAAGAAACCGGACTTTAATTTTTCTTGGCCAAAATTATACGTACTACATATTTGGAAGGATGGTGAATCAAACAAGAAATAAACAGGGAGGATCACATGCGAGAAACAAGACTTGAATTTTTATTGTTACGCCATTGTGATCATATTTTTTTTCGAATATGACCCTTCTCGAGACTTTTTTACGGATCTAGCCCCATAGAGCCTAATTTCAGCACACGAAGAGCGTTGAATTTTTGTTTTTATTTTTTATCTAAGGAACCAATGGTCCGTGAGTCTTTGCTTAATTTTTTTCAATTTTTCTCGTGGAACCGGTAGTGCGTGAAGCATCTGTTTAATTTTTATCTTTTATTTCCTTGAGGATCCAGCGGTCGACGAGTGCAGTTTATTTTTCCGAAATCATCCCTGTGGCCCACAACAGACCTTCCCTCACCTCTAGCATCAACAAGGAAAAGGAAACAAACGTCTTGGAATCAAGGAAAAGGAAACAAACGTCCTGGAAAAAGAAATGACCATACATTACGTCTTGGGAAAGGAAACGGGAGATGGGGCAATGAGAACAGCAGTCCGCAATGGCTCCACTGATGCCGCCATTGGTGGCTTCTTAAACCGGCGAGGTTCTTTGGTCGGCGACCTCGTGGCCGCCGTGCCTCGGCAAATTTATAATTTAAATTTTTTAAAAAATAATTTTATTAAGTACAAAATAATCGAAAGTTTTTTTGAGAATTTTTTAGAATTTTTTAACCTAATGTGCTATCTTTTCAAAAATCCTTCTATATTTAAAAAAATGAAGGCAACTCACTTGTAGTTTATTCTAGCAGCCTCTGACACAGGAAGAAGCTTCTTCTCTTCCTCCTCCATTAAAGCAAGAAAGAAGCTCTAAAGCTCCATCAATCCCGCACCAAATCTCCTCTTTCCATCTATGGTGTTAATTCCCCAAATTTCGTGCTCTATTGCCAAAATTTCCTCCCAATCTGATTTGATCCCAAATTATGGTTTCCATAAATATGCTTATTTCGGGGCTATAAAAGCCGACGAGCTCTCCTCCACCCCATCGCATTGCGTAAATCCCCAAGTGCTCCCTCTTGTATGCGGATCGTCGGATTTTAGAGGTAACCTGCCATCATCATCATCTTTCCGTGAAATCGCCGCTGATCAAGATCACCCATCATGACTGCCAGCCACCCCTGGCCTTCCTCCCCTTGCCTTGGCAAACCCAGAGAGCACACTGTGCTCTTATTGGAAGCTGCAAAAAAAATAATCTAAAATCAAAAAATTCTTTTTTCTTTCTCTTTCTTGATTTAAAATCTTTTGGGAGCCCGTTTTCGCCCATTCGACCTCCATTTAATTCCGTTTTTCTTTCTAAATTCATTTAAAATTCTAAATTTCTCTTTTATTATTAAGTGTTGTATTCATACTTATCTTCTTATTTAATTGATAAACGGGTGTACTGCCGTCGTAGCGTTAGCACAGGCACTATACTAGTAGACCATAGAGGTCGCAAAGACACTTGCACTGGTACATATCTAGATAATAATGTTTAAAAATACAGTTTTTTTATTAAAATACATTGTAGCACACGAATCTCAATGATTAAGAAAAGAATTGATAATTAGTGTGGAAAAAAGTCGTAGAATACCAAGAATCTAAATGAAATGTTAGTACTGAGGATGATTTATCATGCTCTATACATATAGACTGCACATGAATCTTATCCATAGAGGGTGGTCTAGTCTAGGGCTATAGGCTATTGAGCCTTTTTTTTTCCCCTTGATTACCACAATTTTCTTCTGTTTTTCCTGTGCATTTCTGCATCAGTATGCTGATGTAGTATGGATTTATGATTTGTCTCCTTTGTTTATCTATACCTCTTTATAATGCACTTAAGCATTCTTTTCTACGTCCACCCCTAATAATGCACCCCACTAGAGATGGCCCAACCTTCATACACCCAGCGAAATGTCCTCAAAAACTTGCCTCCATCAAAATTAACCTCTCAGATCTTTCCTCAGCTTTACTCACCCACATCCGATGGCCATTGTTTAATGTGTCTAACTCATCCCTGTGGCCCACAACAGATCTCCCCCCACCTCGAGCATCATCTCAAGGAAAAGGAAACAAATATCCTGGAATTAAGAAAAAGGAAACAAACGTTCTAGAAAAAAAAAGATCATATATTACGTGCTGAGAAAAAGAAATCGGAAGACAGGGCACTATACTATAGTCTTTTGTTTCGAGACCTTTTGGTTGTTGTCTTTCACTACCCATTTGCAGAAACACGGGCAAGTTGTTGCCCTTTGCCATTGCATAATAGCAGGTGAAAAGTTACTAGTAAAATTCTTCTACGTTTTAACATCTTCACAAAGGCATGTTTGTTTAACATATACTTGGAAAGATTTTAGCTCTCTCACAGTCTCACTGAAACCATGTTTATTGAATGAAATGATTTTTTGCTTGTATGGTTTTATGGCATCGATATTAGGTGGAAACTGTTGGGAAACCTGATGGCCCGTTGAGGCCCATGCTGGTCCCTTTAGCCAAAACCCTAGAGAAGCGCTATAAAAGGAGGAAGGGGTCCCCCCATGTACCAGAATTCATTAGCAATAAAGAATTTCCGCTTTCGCTCTCCCTAAACACGTCTCTCTCTCTTTCGTTCTCCACTTCAGATCTGTTCGGGAACCGGACTATTCGATAGCGAGGTTCCTTAACACGTTATCGGACGAAGCTTTCAGGAGTTGATTGAAAAGGTGAGAAAAGGTGGGAATTGACGATTGAATCTAATTGTTGTTGTTTTCTATGCATGCATCTAACCTACGCAATGCAGATGATGCTGCGTTAAATCACGTGGCAAGAAGCTACATTGACACGAAACAACAGTGCAAATGAAGAATATTACATCCAGAAAAAAAAAGGGCTGTCGCCTTGGCATGCACCACCTCACGCCGCAGCGCCTTGCCGCCACCAATGTGTTTCGGCACGTAGCCTTGCCGCCGCCGCGCACGAAGCGCCGTCGAAGCCTCGCCGCCGGTGATGCGCTCAGCGCCGCCCAGCCCGCCTCGGACCTTGCCAGCGTCGGCCCTCGTGTGCGCCGTCGCCGGCTCGGCGCGACACGCCGACGCAGCAGCGCCCAGCCTCTGCCGTGTGCGCGGCGTCCGGCGACATAGCTCCACGGCCGGCCGCGCCCGCCTCGGCGCTCCTCCGTCGATCGCCGGCTCAGCCCTCGCCGCGCCACGCCAGCCTCGGCTTCGGCAAGACCGCCCGGAGTAGCGTGCGGCCGTCGTCTGACTCCACCGCAGGCCGGCCGGCCGCGCCGATTTGTCTCGCTGGCCGCCTCTGCGCATGAACCAAGCGCGCCGCCGCCGCGCCTCGCCTGACTGCCCGGCGAGCTTCGCTCGAGGCGCGACCGCGACCCGAAACCGGCCTTAAAGCATCGGCTTAGCCAATCCGCCGCCGCCGGGTGCTGCGCGCCCGCCGCCTCCAGGCAGCTCATACTGCCCGCCTTAGCTCTGGCCTGGCCCCGCCGTTGCGACCACCTCACTTCTGCCCTGCACCGGTCTGCGTGCGTCGTGGGATGAAGCCGTGAGTAGTGGGATGAAGAAAGGCATGGGGAAGAAAGAAAAATAGGAAAAGCGGCGGCGGCTGGGGGGCGGCTAGGGGAAACCCTAGCCGCGCGAGTCATGAAATTTGGAAGGAAGGCCCAGTATGGCTTGAGTTGTAGGAAGAAAAAAAAAAAAAGAAAAAGAAGAGAAAGAAAGAAAATTTGCAGAAAATTTTGAAAAAAATTGCCAGAAAATCAAGAAGATTTATTTGGCTCTGTTTTTAATTTTTCTTGCTTTTTTCCTCTGTTTTATGAATTTTCTTTATGAAGTTTGAATCCTTTGCTTTATTTTATATAATGCAATGCATATGAATTTATTTTTCTGCACTTTATGCCTTTTGCAACCATTTTCTATCAGATTACACGCAGTAATCTAAACCAGAATTTTGAAATCATGCAGATGTCCGGTATTGTGAATCGTGAGTTTGAAGAACGGCCCTTGCAGTCGAACTACCTCACTTGGGCATCGGATGTAAAGATTGTTCTTGGGGCAAGAAGCTCCGTTCAAAGAATTGGTCTAGGGTCCTCGCGGGGCGCAAAACCTACCACGAGCGAACGATCAAGCTCGCATTTTCTCGAGCACCACCTCTCACCACTCTAAAGAATGAATACATGGTGAAGAGAGTGCGCATGAGCTTTGGACCGCACTCGAGCGATTGAAAAGCTCAAGTACACCATCTTGCCCCAAGCACAAAGCAAGATTGGGTGCGCTGAGGTTTGCGGACTTGATCGATGGCGAGTACAATTACGCCTTGCGTAATTTGTACCAATCTCTCTCTATGTGGCAAGAAGATCAGCGATGAAGAGAAGATTGAGAAAACTCTCTACCTTCCACCTAATGCTATCCAGAGTGCACGCAGCTATCGTCGGGACGCATACAAGGAGTATAGCGAACCGATTGATGTAATGCAAGTTGTGGAATCGCAAGAGCGATGTTCTACGCAAGAACTATGTCTCATGACCACTGGAGACGAGGCATCGCACGTAAGTCAATGCCAATAGCTACAAGGTGAGAAAGCCCACTCATAGAAAGAAGGGCAAGCAGGGTGGAAAGGAGAGGCCCCAGGCCAAAGGAAAGTCCAAAGCCCCTGTGAAGAGGGATGACAAAGAAAAGACGCACGCCAAGCCGTATGGACAGCAGAACCAAACGTGCTTCAAGTGTGGCACTTGGGGACATTGGTCGAAGATATGTCGAGAATCCAAGGAAGCGATCAACGCATATCAGGCTAAGAAGAAGGCAAAGGAAAACGCCCGCATGAGGCGCACCGCCAACATCGGTGAAGATGATGTCATGGATGTAGACACCCACTTGCCTCATCCTCACATAATAGCACGGACATCGATCTGCAGCCATTATTATGGCAAATGAAAGAAAACTTCTGCAGATGACATAGAAGCAGAAATTAATGCATATTTTACAGATTCTGTTTAATGCATTTTCTTTTTAGATTATGGTTGTTAGCATTTTTCTTTGAATAAAGGATTGTAAGCTCTAGAAGAGCATACTTCTTTCATGAATAAATACGCAATTTATTCTTTATTCCAGTATTCTTCAATTTTGCAAGTAATATTTGGATTGTTTTTGCCTCTATCTGATTAGAATTATATTTCTTTTATCTAGAAATCGTGTAGCGCCCAAATGGAAGAGATATGCATTGTTGATAGTGGCACAACAAATACCATCTTAAGAGAGTCTAAGTATTTCCAGTCGATCACGAAGAACGCTGGAAAGATTACTACGATCGCAGGAAGCGACTCATATGTAATCGGCTCAGGAAGAGCCACTATTATATTGCCTATGGGTACAACTTTGGTAATTGAAGAAGCCCTTTTGTACCCTGAATCAACACGCACTCTCTTAAGCTTTAAAGACATCCGCGCCAATGGTTTTCACGTAGAAACCAATGAAGAAAATGGCAAAGAATACTTGTGCATTGTGAAGCACGCGGTATGTGGAAAAATGGTATTAGAAAAATGTCCCTCATATGAATCTGGGTTGTACTACACGAATATCCATGCACCCGAAGTGTATACTTCCTTGAAGACTGTTTTTAGAAGCTCTGAGTTATTCTCCTTATAGCATGGTAGATTAGGTCATCCTGGTCTTAGAATGATGAGAAATATAGTGAACAACTCACAGGGTCATGGCATTAATGTTGAAAATTTCCCGAATCATGAAGATTTTGTGTGCCTGCATGTGCCACGGAAATTAATAACTAGACCCTCTGTCATGAAAGTGCAAAGTGAAATCCTGCATTCTGGACGCATCCGGGGATATTTGCGGTCCGATTCAGCCCTGTCGAGGTCGTTCGTTACTTTATGGTGCTCATCGATGCTTCCTCGAAATGGTCACATGTATGCTTGTTGTCAACAAGAAACCATGCTTTTGCAAAGCTGATCTCGCAGATCATAAGAATTAAGAATGCTTTCCCTGATCATCGCGTGAAGTCCATTAGAATGGACAATGCCGGAGAATTTACTTCAAAGGCATTTGATGATTATTGCACCGCAATGAGGATAGCGATTGAGCACTCATCGCACGCGTTCATACGCAGAATGGACTAGCAAAAGCACTAATAAAGAGGATTAAGTTCATTGCCGGACCGCTTTTGCGAGTTGTAACTTGCCCAACACTTGTTGGGGACACGCGATCTGCACGCAGCAGCTCTTATCAATTTGGACCATCGGCCTACAACATCCATTCCCTATGCGGCTTGTGCATGGGATCATCGAAGATCTCCCATCTTAGAAAATTTGGGTGTATGGTATATGTACCTATACCACCCCCTCGGTGATCGCAATGGGCCCTCTCCGCAAGTCCGGGATATCGTTGGTTATGAGTGCATCCATAATCGGTATTTGGAACCCATATTTGGAGACTTGCATCTGACCGATTCATTGATTGCATTTTTGCGAGGATCATTTCCGTCATTAGGGGAGAAATCAACCTTTGGATGAAAAATACCGGAAATCATATGGCATTCCTTTGGGATCCCGCACATGACCCCGAACTAATGAAGCAAATCAAGAAGTCCGAAGATAATTGATTTGCGAATTTAGCAAATGAACCGCCGATCATTTTGTGATCGAAGGCGTGGTTAAGTCGCATGTACCCGCAAGGAATGCACCGAGAGGGTGGAAATACCAAAGAAAATAGAAGGTATCCCTCAACCTGCTCAGAGGCCTCAAAGAAAAAGAGCGGTGTCGGCTCCTCAAACCCAAAGTACCGGAGGCGCCCGAGAAAAGCGGGCGAGAGGACTTACCACAACCAATCACGAAAATGCCCTAAGGAAAGAAGGGGAGCAGTTGAGACTGCCTTTGGAAAGAAGCCAACAGAAAGGCAATTCAGATTTGAATCTTCCAGAAGGAAGCCAGGAAATAATGTGTGCGCACACATAGGCGATGAAAAGCTAAAGGAACTTGCTCTGCGATAGGGAAAAGCAGTGAAGAGCAAATAGAAGTGCATGAAGCACCCCATGAAGAAATGGCCATAAACTTTGTAGTAACAGGAGAATCCCTGAATAGAGCAACAACCAACGTTGATGCATACTTCGCAAAGAAGATTGCCTCGATCATTGATCATGATCCGAGCTCGCATCTCGCGAGTGCAAGAAAAGGCTAGATTGGGAAGAATGGAAAAAGGCAATCACTGCAGAGTTAGTCTCTCTGAACAAGAGAGAGGTGTTTGGGCCCGTATGCCGCACACCTCCCCATATAAGCCTCGTAGGTCACAAATGGGTCTTTGTTCGGAAGAGAAATGAAAACAACGAAGTTGTAAGGTACAAAGCAAGGCTTGTAGCTCAAGGTTTCACTCAACGTCCTGGAGTTGATTATGAAGAAACCTATTCTCCGGTCATGGGAGGAATTACCTTTAGATATTTGATCTCAATGGCGATCAACTTGAAGTTGAGAATGAAGCTAATGGATGTTGTCACAAAGCATACAGTATGGAAACTTGGATTCGGAGATATACATGAAAGTACCGAAGGAATTCCTATCCCGAACCAAGATGGAGCAAATAGAAACACTGCACAGTGTGAAATTGGAGAAATCATCTTGTATGAAATTTGAAGCGATCGGGAAGAATGTGGTACAATCGCTGAGTGATTTTCTCTGCAAGAAAGGCTACACAAACAGTGAAGATTGTCCATGTGTGTTTATCAATGATCCCGAATGGATTCTCGTATAATCTCCGTCTATGTAGATGACTTGAACATCATTGGGACGGATGAAGAAATTGAAGAAGCATGCTCATACTTGAAGTCGAGTTTGAAATGAAAGATTTGGGTAAAACCAAGTTTTGTTTAGGCTTGCGGCTTGAACATGTCCAAGGAGGAATCTTGGTACATCAATCAACCTACACGCAGAAAGTGTTGGAAAGATTTAGCTTTGAAAAGCATATCCTGCGAAGACTCCAATGGTGGAAGGTCACTCCAAGCGGACCTAGACCCATCTGAGACCAGAGAAGAGGGGAGGAAGTCACGGGAGCAGAATTCCCATATCCGAGTGCAATTGGAGCGCTCATGTACCTTGCGAATAGCACTAGACCGGACATTGCGTTATTGTGAATTTGCTAGCTCGATGCAGTCGAGAACCCACCAAAAGGCATTGGAAGGGGATCAAGGACATCTTCCGTTACCTCCAAGGAAGCAAAGACCTCGATGCATTCTTTAGAAGAAATAATGAATTGAATTTGGTTGGCTATGCCGATCTTTGGGTATTTATCGGACCCGCATCTTGGCAAGTCACAAAGCGCTATGTTTTCCTATGTGGAGGAACAGCAATTTCTTGGAAGTCGTCTAAGCAGACTCTTGTCTCGGCGTCGACAAACCACTCGAAATCATCGCTTTGTATGAAGCATCACGTGAATGTGCATGGCTCAGAAGAATGGTTCACCACATCCAGAAGTCATGTGGTTTGAACATTGAGCAAACTCCCACAATCATTTATGAAGATAATACAGCTTGTGTTGCCCAAGCACAGATGGGTTATGTGAAGAGCAATCTCACGAAACATATCAACCCCAAGTTCTTCTATGCTCATGAATTGCATAAGATGAACGAGATCAAGATATTGCATACTAAGTCATGTGAAAATCTTGCAGATTTGTTCACTAAATCACTCCCAGCATCTACCTTTGAAAGGTGCGTGAAAGGAATTGGGATGATGAGACTTAGAGAAGTGCAAATTTCAGGGGGAGATATTTCACATACTCCCACATAAATCTTGAAGATGAATTATGAATACCCAACATGAATCTCGGAGATTAGCAATTGAAGTTGGGAGAATTGTACTCTTTTTCCTTAGCAAGTTTTTCATGAAGTTTTCTTGCATAAGGTTTTAACGAGGCAATTCGTGCAACATAGTAAGCGTATGCTATGTACTCTTTCTCCAAGTATTTTTCCCACTGGGTTTTTCCGGAGTTTTAATGAGGCATATGCATCTCGCGGCAAAGGGCCCAAGGGGGAGTGTTGGGAAACCTGATGGCCCGTTGAGGCCCATGCTGGTCCCTTTAGCCAAAACCCTAGAGGAGCGCTATAAAAGGAGGAAGGGGTCCCCCCATGTACTAGAATTCATTAGCAATAAAGAATTTCCGCTTTCGCTCTCCCTAAACATGTGTCTCTCTCTCTTTCTGTTCTCCACTTCAGATCTGTTCGGGAACCCCGGACTATTCGATAGCGAGGTTCCTTAACAGAAACCACCCTTCCCCGTTATGTGTAAACTCCATAAAAATCAAGCTTAGAAGTTAAAAAATTATAAAACAAATACCATATGTACGGAGATGATGTTCAATAACAATGTAGAATCTCAATATCGAACTCAGTTGCATTTAAAAGTTATGGAGTTGACAAGTAGCAAAATGAATAATGACCAACAATGAAAAATAGCTGCTGAATTGTTCTCCACCTGTTATTTAGCCGGTTTTATGTTGTTGTGTTTGTTGCTTTTAGTTGGTAAATGAACCATGGTTTCTAACATGTCGACGATTGTATAAGACCTACGTGAGCTCCAAATGTTACTATGATAACTGACGCATAGAGATTAGACGGAAACTGTAACTTAAACAGTTTTTACGGAACCGTTCAATCTAAATGGACAGTCTGAATCTCCCTAAAGTATTGTACAAAAAATTGTTCCGAATTATTACTGTAGCAGTTATTGTATTAATTCGCTCATCCGGACGATTAGACGGTCCGTATCTATAGAGACGGATTGTACCTTATTCTTGTCCGATAACTAACATATCAAATTAATTGAATTTAGAGTTTTGCCTTGAAAATGATTGGACTATCCAGTGGTTAACGGCGGACAATCCGCGGGTACCAGGGCGCGTGGAAAGAGGTTTGGATACCAGGGTTTGCAGAACATTTGTTACTGTTTTAAGAGATTTTTGACGACACAACTTTTGGAGGCAGCAGCCGCAGAACGTCTGCCATGGAGCCACGGACCGCGAGTTGGGCCCGGGCAAATCCTGCAGGATGAATGTTCGAGGTGTAGGATAATCTCAGCAGATTGGAATGTTCGAGGTGTAGGATAATCTCGTCAGATTGTCCGTTAGTGCTGATCTTGCATTTCTACGTGTTTGGCGTCGAAAAATAAAACGATGGATTGATCAATCTGTTAAAATACATGCGAACGCTAGGTTCAAAAGTTCAAGGCGTGTTAGCCGATTTGATTTTGCAATCAGCAAGATAGATAGAAAATACGCTCAAAACCAATCTAATATAATAATCGGCAAGAATCTAAACAACTAGTCAAAGCCGATTAAATTGCAATTAATGATAAGTATAAACAGTTTGTTAGTCCTGATTAGATGGTTGATAAATATATATTTTCCCAAAAAAAGGCGATGTGCAACAAGATCGGAGAAAACCAAACTTGACGTAATCGAAGAAGATCAACATCGGCGATGTGCATCTTTATTGATCAACGACGAATTACAAAAGATCTAAATTACAAGACTACTCCTAATTGATAAGAAAAAATAGATAAAAAGTCGATGCGAGTTGTTTGATTAATTGTCCATTTTCTACTTGCCCTTGATCCCCTTGTTATAGTGCATAGGCCGATCGTATCCTTTCCTAATGCATTTTCAGCCATGATCCATATCGGCCTTTGTACAGATAAAATTTCATCTTTGAATCAATACCGGGCACAATTCTATCTTCAACTTACCTTTTTTTCCTTTTTAACCGACATCAGCCAGAAACATCTAATTTTAATCTTATCCTACCAAATTGGTCATGCTTTGCTAAATTTTGGCGCCAATATATATCCTCTATTTTTAGAAGATAATATTTTTTGGAAAAAAAGTATATTATCTTTCAAAAATCTTCTTCGTTTGCTTCAACCACCATCGACTTAACTATGCTTTTCACAATACTTTTACCACTGTTTTTTTGTAACTGTTCCATTTACTGTGCCATAATTCTTTAAACACACTGTTTTCACCATAACCGCAGGAGCCGCTTCGGGAAAATTTTCCACTTCTTACTGTTCCTTTTACCCCTTATAAATATGAGTTCACCCTCTTGTCATTCTCACGCGCTCAAGCTCTCAAATCTCTTGCCATCGGCTTCATTCTCAATCCTGAACCTCAAGCTTCCTGTATACTCCTCCGACTTCCATCGGCTTGACATCTTCCAATTGGCCTCAAGGAAATGGATTTTCAGTAGGTATTTATCCCTATTCCCGATAGCAACGACCAGTATTATTTAGGACCGATAGGAGATTCCGATCTATCAGTCATTATAGAGCGAGAAATTCCTCGTCTTCCTCTATCAGCTCCTGAGTATAACATAGAAGGATGAAGTAAAAGTTTTAGAACCTGACCGACAGCGCTGAATGGCTGGAAAGATTGGTACAATCAACTAGCAGTGCAAAAAAATGGTTGAGTGGGAGAGGATGGGAATAGCAGAATGCCTCCCCTTATCTCTAGCCGATCCAGAGGCTAACGAGTCCCTAGTGGCCACGACATGTTACTTCTAGTCGAACACGTTCAATACTTTTATGTTTAGAACCGGTCCCATCGGCCCAACACTTTTGGACATGGCTCAACTTTGCTGCTTAAGGCCTTGATGGGGACCAAGTATCGGCTTTTAGCGCTAAGCCCCAACACAAACTTATTCACGCCAAGGGAGAAGGCTGGAACAAGTATATCAGCAATAACAGAGGAGTCGGCCTAGTGTTCGATAAGGAACACGTAGCTTTTCTAAATCTGTGACTTGACAGATTTCTATTTTGTGGCGCATCACTCAGGCCGACACAAGTATACCAAGTTGTAGCAGAGCAACTGGTTGGAGGATGTTAGCTAGCTCTAGGAAAAACATTCCTCGAGGCTATCTATCAGATGATGCACATCATACGTAGTCGGCTTTACACTGGGATGGGAGCCTATACAGTTGGCAATGTGGGAGGCCCACTATGGTTCATCCAAACCTAGCTCTACTGTGTATTCAGCCTATCATTTCAACTTAGCTCAGCCAATTCGTCATCCTTCCCCTGAGAAGAAACACCATAAAGCCAAGATGTTGAGTATAGAAATAGTCGATCTTTCGGGGAAAGGTTTATTCTATGTTCTGGCAATGATGAATGCAAGATCGCATCCATCAACTCAAGAAAATTTCTAGCCTTCTTCCACTAGCTTGATAATGAAGATTTCGATCAGCCTGATTTTTAGCTATTTGGAAGCCGAAGACTACCCACCCATGTCCATCTTTTCTTCGTCTATCGGCCATGTCCATCTTTTCTTCGTCTATCGGCTGACAGTAACATGTAGGAAGAAACCCTTTGACTTATACAAAATTTTCTTCTCCCCAAGTGTATTATTTGTCGGCTTACATACCATAAATCGGACCTACCAGCCTTCTTATGAATTCTACCACCCATCAGTGTATGCTAGGTAGTTTGGATTTGAGAAAGTCCCCCTAAGTTTTCAATTGTTTAATCGGCTTGAACCAAGGGAACATAGCCACAGTGCTGCTAGGGCTAATATTGTTTTACACTTGGCCGACGATTTTCAACTTCAAAAACTGCCACACTTCTTTTTGCATACTCGGAGGGTAGGAAATTTTTCCACATGGTGGTCGGCTATTTCTGCGGCTTTGTACTCTGCAGAAAGAACTTCATCGACGGTCATCGCCAGATTCTTCCCAAACCTTCTTGAAGAGCTGACAAAAATGACTAACTCTCCTAGCAATAGCTCGAGTTCTAGCAGTGAGGCAAGTTCGTCGGGCTATACTAACACAAGCCTCGTAGATATTCTTGGTGAGGTATCGCCTAAAATAGGCTCTTCTTTTTATCTCCGCACAACTAAACACCCTTGAATTTTAGTAATCGTCTTCTCCTTTTATATTGCAGACCAAAGCAGCGGGGAAGAAACTTGTCGACTCATTAGGAATCGACCAAGGTTGCAAGCGACCATGCCCCACTGGATCGCCCTGGCAGGTTATTCTTATAGCACCTTAGGGATCCAAGCTCCTTCACTCTCCGATTATGAAAAACAATAGCCAAGTAAGCACATGTTTATCGGCTATAATTTATATTCTACGTAGCTTTTGTATAAACAAACACTAATAGCTGACTTCTTAACATAAAAGAAAAATGGCCAACTCAATAAAAAGGTGTTGGCTAGTAGGGGCAACAAGCCTCAAGAGCAATCGGGCGAAAGCTCTCCACATGCTTCTGGCACAGGCTAGGTAAAACTTCTCTCTGAAGTAAATTTAAGCCTAATGCCAACAAATCGGCTAACAGAATTAGCGATATTCTTTGCAGCCCACTTTCTCCACATCGACATCTGTGGCTGATATCTTGGCCGATCTTTCACCAGAAGCAGATCTGCCTTCTCCACCATCACAGTCGACACCTGAAGCTCAAGCTACTAAAAATGCGATCTTCCACCAAGCCGACAGATTCCCTTACCGATGGACTGGGTTTCACTTTGTCAAACTTAGAAGATGACGAGGAGGTGACAATGGACACTTATTCTGAAGAGATCCAATGGATTCTTTGTGTGTCCAAAGGCGCATCGGCCATAGTGGTGTCGGTCTAGGGTGTAAAAGAGAGGCTAGACAAATTTTTTGAACGTTTATCCACACCCTCGGTCAAGCTTCTTGAAAACGCCCAACCGCTTCGGGACGCAATGGCCGCAGTCCAAGCCGATCTATACGAAGAAGCAATGGCTGTATTATTAAATGTATGCCATCTCGACGAAAAAAGGGAGACAGTCAATGCCGCCAAGGCAAGGCTTACACGTCGGGACGTCTAACGAGAAGACTAGTAAATTCTTGATCAAATGATAGCCGACACTAAAGCCAAATATGATGAGAATGCGAAGTTCCATAAGCATACCAAGGAGGCAACTCTAAAGCTGGAGTCGACTAAAAAATTTCTTGAAGCAGAACTGGCCAAAATTAACAAGTAGATCTCTGAGGGCCATCAAATGCTAGTGGACTCCTCATCGGCTTTAAAGACTCAGAAGGTCAAACTTGGCCTGGCGATAATAGCAGCAAAGAAACAATCGACCAAAGTTACTCCCGTGCCCAGAAGCACCAAAGAGGACAAGAAAATCCTTGAAGATGTGGAGAAAACTATCGCCAAGGCCGTCGCTGTGTTGTTGGGTCTTGGAGCCAAGCTCAGTAACTCTGGGATATGATCGACTTTGATTTAAATGCACATTTGTAATGCCATGGTGTTAAAACAATCACTGAATGTCTTATAATGTCGGGACCGGAATATGCAAATCCAAACCCTCTGTGTTTTCAGCACTAGTCCAGGATCACGCTAGTGCACACAGGCACAACATAGATGAATATCACAATCATACTCATCGATATCATAATAAAGACTTCATCAAATTAAATATAACTTGTTAGATGACCTTATGGTCCACTTTACATGAATATGCCTTGCAGGGCTAACACTGAAAAATAAATAAATTGCAGCAGAGATAAATTTATTCATAGTAACCCTTCAATTTGCCATAGGCAATTGACAAGGTTCACACTTGGTTCTTGCGCTAACTCCTCGATCATAAACTCACCGGGTAACTCGACGTCTACGTGAAATGAAAGAGAAAGCAATAAATATCAAAAATAGAGAGTAAGATCAACTCTAAAAATTAAATAAGATTCACCATTAAATAGATCTTGATTTAATAAATTTTTAAAAATTGGAATCACCTCAATCGGAGTTCATATGAGCAAGAACGCGCTAGTTAAAGATTGAAATAAAATAAAATTCATAAAAATAGAAAATATGAATAAACCGAATTAGTTTTGTACTGAAAAATAGCATTTATGATGTCATGCTGATGTCAGCACAGAAATCCATTTTGGTCAAATAATTTTCTGAAGAAAAACTGGTTCACGACGTCAAGCTGACGTCACGGGACACGTGGTAGCTTCACAGCGCGACATGTGTGCGGCGCATGGACTGGTTTCACTGCTGGGCTCGGGTCTACGGTGGACTCGATGCACTATGCTCATGCGTTGGTGATGCAAGCTGACGCAGGCAGCCCACGTGGCATCACCAGATCGATGACACGTGGCACAAGATCGACAGCTGTGATGAGGACACGCGGCGGCAAAATCTAGACCTTTCATGCTAGATCCGACGGCGGACACTAATAGTGGCGACGTCATCGGGACCGGCGGTGGTGACTCCTCGATTCTCGCTCGACACGTGGCAGCATGAGACTGGCTCGGTGCGCGATGCAATTGCGGCTGCACAGTTCAAAACCGACGGTCAGGATCCTTCAACACGGTAGCAACGGTGGTGGACACGCGTCACCAGATCGGATCGCTCAGCGCAGATCCAACGACAAACGGCGGGTGGCGTGATGCGGCAAGATCTGTCCGATCAACAGGATCCAACGGCGGGCAACGACGAAGCGATAGCGCATATGCGGTGAGATCAGGACCGCACAAGATTGATCGGATTGCTTATAAGGCTCGCGGGGACGACGATGGTGTGATGGCTTGGAACGGCGAAGTTCTCACCAGAGAGGGAGACGGTTCAGCGGAGAAATAGCGGCGGCTTCAACACAACCCCGATGAGCTTTTGCAGGACAACGACGACATCTCGGCGTGCGTGACTTGAAGCAAAAGATGCGGTGTAGGGTGGAAAAACGAGGGTGGTGGCGGCGCATTAAATAGCGGCCTCGGCTTCTGCGTATCTTGCGCGAATCGAGGTTTGCTCAGATACGACGGCAGAATCTTGTGATGACTCGGAAAGGTGATGTGGTGGCATCGCAGACGTCCTAGCGATGATGATCCGACGGCTCACACGCGCAAGCGACGCGGCGCAAAGGTAGCCGATGGATCAAGATCCAACGATCACCAAGCTTAAGGTTAGGGTTTCGGTTAGAACGAGCCGGGATGGGCTGGCGACGCGGAGGGAAAATGGGTTTAGGCGAATTTTTAAATTGTTTTTGAATAAATTAAATACCAGAAACTAGAAATAGCCAAATAAAATAGCAAAAATATCAGGAAAATTCCAAAAAAAATCCTGAAAATATTTTAAGGTATTTAGAACTCAAATAAAATATTTCCCATAAAATTTTATTTAAAATTTTCACATTTTCCAAATAACTTTATAAATAAGCCATAAGTCAAATAATACTACTTTAATTCAAATAAATTCTAGAAAATTCATAAAAATATAAAATGCATATTAAATTCAAGAATGCAAAAAATTGGGATGTTACAAACCTCCCCCTTAACAGAATCTTGACCCTGAGATTCAGGGTTGACTAAGGAATAGGTCGAAAAATTCTAACTTCAGATCCTCCTCACGCTCTCAAGTGGCTTCACCTTTTGAATGATTACTCAATTGAACTCTGCAGAAACGCGCTGACTTATTTTTGGTCCTGCGATCAGCTACATCCAAAATCTTGATTGGCTGCTCCTTGTAAGTCAAATCCTCTGATAGTTCAATTGACTCCAATGGTGTTTTCTCTACGGGCACTCGAAGACACTTCTTCAATTGAGACATATGGAACACATCATGCACTCCCGCCAATGACTCGGTAATTCTAACTGATAGGCAACCTCTCCTCTGTAGCTCAATATTTTAAACGGACCAACATATCTTGGGGCAAGCTTTCCTTTGGCATGAAACATTTTTACTCCCTTGAGAGGGGTCACTTTGAGATACACGAAATCATCGGGCTCAAAGCTTAACTCACGACGACGATTATCAGCATAGCTTTTCTATCTTGACTGAACAATCCTTAGCCCCTCTCTGATCATAGCGATATGTTCTTTGACTTCCTTTAAAATATCTGGTCTAAAAACCAAACGCTCTCCTGTCTCATTCCAATTCAGCGGGGTACGGCAAGATAGACCATACAAAACTTCAAATGGTGACATCTGCAAACTTGCTTGATAGCTGTTATTGTAGGTAAACACAACATACGATAAACACTTATCCCATGAAGCGGCATAAGCTAGAGCACAAGTTCTTAACATATCTTACAAAATCTGATTTACTCTCTCTGTCTGACCATCTGTCTGCAGATGATAAGCTGTACTGAAATTTAGACGAGTCCCTATTGCATCATGTAGTTTATTCCAAAATCTTGAGGTAAATTGGGCACCTTTGTCCGACACTTTCTTTTTGGCACTCCATGCAAACACACAATTCTTGACATGTATAACTCTGCCAAACGATCTTCTAAATATGTTGTCTTTACCGTTATAAAGTGAGCGACTTTTGTCAAGCGATCAACTATGACCCATATTGAATCATATCCACTCTGAGTTCTGAGTAAACCGGTAATGAAATCCATACCGATCTCCTCCCACTTCCATTCAGGTACTTTCAATAGCTGTAACAATCATGCTGGTCTCTGATGCATTGCCTTCACTCTCTGGCATATATCACACAAAGCGACATGCTTAGCTACTTCACGCTTCATATTAGGCCATTAAAACCTTTCCTGTAAATCCTGGTACATTTTCGCACTTTTTGGGTGAATAGAGTACTTTGAATCATAAGCTTCATCAAGAATTAACTGCTTTAGCTCCATATTATTTGGCACACAAATGCGACTCTTCATCCATAAAGTATCTTGACCATCTAGCGCAAAATCCTTAGCCTTGCCTTCATCCATCTTGGACTTGATTCTATTTATTTTAGCATCATCTTTCTGTCCTTCCCTGATTTGTTCTTCCAATGTTGGCTTTACCTCTAAGGTGGCTAAAAATCCTCTAGGTATCACTTCCAATTTCAGTTCCTAAATTCTTTGCACAAACCAGACTGACTCTCCTGAATTAACAGGTTAACACTGTGACTTTTTCAGCTTAAAGCATCGGCTACCACATTAGCTTTTCCAGGGATAATGAATTCCCAAATTATAATCCTTGATCAACTCTAACCATCTTATTTGTCTTATATTAAGGTCTGACTGAGTGAAAATATACTTTAAACTCTTGTGGTCTATGTATATCTCACAACGGTTCCCAATAAGATAATGACGCCATAATTTTAAAGCATGCACTACTGCAGCTAATTCCAAATTATGCGTCGGGTAATTCTCCTCATGTGGCCTCAACTGCCTTGAAGTATATGCGACAACTCTACCATTCTACATTAGCACACATCCAAGTTCTTGACGCGAAGCATCATAATAGATATCAAAACTGCTATGAATATCTGGCACTACTAACACTGGTGCTGATGTTAATCTTTTCTTCAATTCTTGGAAACTCTTCTCGCACTTTGGCATCCATGCAAATTTCTTTTCCTTTTTCAACAACTGCGTAAGTGGTCTAGCAATTATCGAAAATCCTTCTATAAACCGACGGTAATATCCTGCCATTCCAAGAAAACTACGAATCTGGGTTACTGTCTTTGGTTGCTCCCAATGCAACACTGTGTTCTACTCCTTTAGCAGTCATTACGTGACCAAGAAATTCTACTTTCTTCTTCTAGAAATCACATTTACTAAATTTTGCATATAATTGCTGCTCTCGAAGCTTTTCAAGAACAAGCCTCAGATGTTCTACATCTTCTTATGTCTTGGAGTAGACAAGAATGTCATCTATAAATACGACAGCAAACTTATCCAAATATTCCATGAAACCTTATTCATCATATTCATAAAATATACAGGGGCGTTAGTCAATCCAAATGACATGACCGTGAACTCATAATATCCACATCTTATTGAAAATGCCATCTTGGGTACATCTTCTACACGAATCTTCAACTGATGATATCCTGATCGAAGATCTATCTTTGAAAAATTCTTGCTCCTCTTAACTGATCAAAGAAATCATCGATCCTAGGCAATAGATACTTGTTCTTTATTGTTACTTCATTAAGAGCTCGATAGTCGATACACGTCCTTAAACTTCCATCTTTCTTCTGAACAAACAACACAGGTGCTCCCCATGGCGATGAACTTGATCTCACAAAATCTTTTTCTAACAACTCTTCAATTTGCTTCTTCATTTCTACTAGCTCATATGTAGGCATCCGATACAGTCTCTTGGCTATTGGGGCTGTTCTAGGCACCAAGTCAATCACAAACTCAATTTCTTGATCGAGTGGCATTCCAGGTAAATCCCATCAGAACGTCGTACAACAACTTTTGTACTTAAGGGTATCGCAGCTAGGCGTCATGCAGAACATCGCTCACGTAGTACACCGGCTTCTAGATCTTGGCCTTTTTCTCAAAGCAATCTCGCTTGACCACCAGGATTGTGCTTACTACTTGAGGGGTAGCTGCAATGTACAAAAAGAGCTTGTCTTTTTTGTTAGGTGAGGTTAAAACTGATAGAGACGATAAGTACCTTTTCAGATCTCGAAAAGCTTCTTCTGCCTCGTTGGTCCACTCGAAAGTGTCCTGCTTCTTGAGCAACTTGAAGAAAGGCAATCCTCGTTCACCCATCTGAGAGATGAATCGACTGAGGGCAGCGATACATCTCGTGAGCTTTTGCACTTCCCTCAGTGTCCGCGGAGAATGCATCTATTCAATGGCCTCGATTTTGCGCGGGTTGGCCTCGATGCCTCGACTAGACACTAGGAAACCAAGAAACCTATCGGACGGGATGCCGAACGTGCACTTCTCGGGGTTAAGCATCATCCGATACTTCTTGAGGTTGCCAAATGTTTCCTCGAGTTCACTGATTAAGGTGTTCCCGGTTTTCGACTTGAATACGATATCATCGACGTACGCTTCCACATTGCACCCGATTTGGGACTTCAAGTAGTTTTGAATACAGCGTTGATACGTAGCACCAGCACACTTCAAATGGAAAGGCATCTTAACATAACAGAATACACCAAAGGGCGTAGTGAAAGCGGTTTTTTCTCATCCTCTGTAGACATGCTAATTTGGTGATACCCCGAGTAGGTATCTAGAAAACTTAGCAGCTGACAGCCCGCAGTAGAATCCACTATCTAGTCGATGCGGGGGAGAGGAAAGGATCTTTAGGACAAGGTTTGTTGAGGTCGGTGTAGTCGACGTACATCCTCCACTTGTCGTTGGGTTTCTTAACGAGGACAGGGTTCACCAGCCACGTCGGGTGATGGACCTCTCGAATGAAGCCAGCCTTAGCCAACCTCCTCTTGTATGGCCGGTTTCCTGTCTTCCGCAAATCTACACTCCTTCTGCACCACAGGCCTGGCGCTAGGTTCCACGGCTAGTCGACGCTCAATCACCTCCTTGAGGACCCCGGGCATGTCGGATGGTTGTCATGCAAACACGTCGCGGTTTGCCCGAAAAAAGTGACGAGCTCGAGTTCCTATTTGGGGTCAAAGTCTGCGCCTACCTTGATTGTCTTGGAAGGCTCTGACGGGTCTAGGGGTACTGTCTTGACGTCTCTGTCGATCTTCTTATCATTCTTGCCGTCGTCGACTGAGTCTTTGGTGGTACTGTTGGACGTAGACGCCTTGGTGGTGCCCTCGGACCTTTGGCGCTTAGCTCCCTCATTGTCGGCACTGGTTACCGATCCGCAGAGATGCTCGGTCATCTCTAGGCTCTTCCTGTAGCACTTGACCACAGCGTGCTGGTCCCCCTTCATTGCGAGGATTCTCTTTGGCCCCAGAATCTTGACGATTTGATACGCGTAGTGCACCATGGACATGAACTTGGCTAGCATTGGGCGGCCTAGGATCACGTTGTAGGCGGTCTCAAAATCCGCCACGTCGAAGAGGATCTTCTTGGTGCGAAAATTGTCTGGTGTGCCGAACATGACTGGCAGCTCGATCCAGCCAAGGAGCATCGAAGATGATCGTGGAGTTATGCCATGGAACGGCTCTAATCTGGCCCTGATCTCTGTCCAGGGGACCCCCATGTTCTCCAGCGTTTTTGCGAAGATGAGGTTTAACGAACTCCCCCCATCGATCAAGGTCCGAGCGACCTTGACATTGACGATGGTGGACTCGACCACCACAGGATATCGAGCTGGATGTGTGACCATGGCTGGTTGATCTGACTAGTCGAAGGTGACCGGTACTTTTGACCACTTGAGGAATCTGGGGAGAGCTGGTGTGGCCAGGTTGACCTCCCGCTCGACTGCCTTGTACTGCCATTTGGACTCGTATGTGGCAGATCCCTCGAAGATGTGTGCCGGGTTGTGATCAGCCTCACGGTATTCGGGCTCGTCGTCCTGGGGATTCTCTTTGGCTTGCTCAACCCCACACTCGGTGAGGGTAGTTTTGAGTTTCTCCTGGACCTTCTTGCTGATCACCTGACATTCATCGAAGTCATATTTGTCCGTGTGATGGACTGGGCAGTATTTGCCTCCCCCACGACTTCGACCCTCATTGTCACCAGTGTTACGTGCCTTGCCTCTTTCAACTGTGGCTACGGTGGAATCACCTTTGCGCTTCTCCCTGCGGTTCTTATTCCTATTCACCCCTTGCTTGGACGACTCGAGCTTGTCATTGCTAGACTTGGGGTCATCGAGATGGTCTCGAGCCTCGGCATGTATGGCGTATTTATCCACCAACTCGAAGAGCACCTTGGTGGTTTGTATCTTTCGAGTGGCCAGCTTTCCTTTCAACTCCCTATCCTTGACATCGTTCTCGAAAGCGACTATGATAGCCTCGTCCGAGATGTCAGGGATCAAGTTACGTCTATCGCTGAAGCGTCGGATGAAGCCACGCAATGACTCACCTGGCTTTTGTATCACTCGATGCAAGTCGCTATGCGTTCCGGGGCATTTATACATGCCTTGGAAGTTGGTGATGAACTTGGCCCGTAACTCCGCCCATGAGGATACTGACTGAGGTAGGAGGTTGAGTAACCAAGACCTCACCGCACCATCTAGAATGGTGAATAGGTAATTGGCCATCACCTTCTCGTTTCCCTCAGCAGCCCTCATGACTGTAGTGTAAAGCTGCAGCCACTCGACGGGGTTGATTTTTCCGACAGGGCCTGGCTTGAATTTATTCGGCCACCTTACTGCGTGTAGCTAGGGGGTGAAAGCCCTTACACCCTTCATCGATATCCTCCGGGGTCACCTGTCACGGACTTTGTCGAGGAGGGAGCCTGCGCCGTGCAGGCGAGCGGCCCCTCGAGGGCGGAGATCCGCCCCATCAGGCTCGACGCGCAGGAGATTGGGCCCTCGAAGGTGGGGACTCATTTTCCCATCGCTCGTGGTCTTCCCGGTTGTGTTCCTCACTTCGATCATGAAGGATGTCTCGTAAATCACGCTGGTCATGAGGAATACGATCTCGAAGATCCTCGGGACGTCCCCGATAAGGGTTGGTGCGAACCGACCTGGAAGTGCGTTGGTTGGAACTAGCCACCGCCGATCCTACTGCTCGATGGCGGTGGAATGGTCCTGACCGCTGACTGCGGGCGCCCTATTGGCTGGGGCATCCAAGCCTCGAGTTGGCTGCTCAAGCGTCTGGACTTACGCTGCATCGAGCAGCATCTTCATCTGATCAACACTGGAGTCATCGGGTTGCTTAGATCCAATGGCGGAAGAGATTTCAACAACATGTGAGCGCACTGGACATTTGCCTCAGGGGTGCTGAAGATGTCGCTGTTGTGGCTTTGGTGAGATGCTGCTCCTCGAGTACGGCTGGTCCTGTCGTTGTGGTCGAGCTGTCGAGGAATTTATTGTCCCCGAAGGCGATCTCAGATCTGATCGCAGGTGCTTGGTCGATGGCGGTGACCGAGCGAAAATTGTCGCACGAGCAGTCACCGAAAAATCTAATGTGAGCACGCACTGAAGATATGCTCGATCTGCAAAAAATAGTTGAAGGCCTCTACCTAGCACGCCAACTATAGAAGGTTAGAAATCGATAATAAACTTATACTTTCGGGTACCTTTGGGTTAGCAAAGTCAAGCATAAAATCAGAGGCACACGATGTAGACGAGTTTGGGCCCCGACGGAGTAACACCCTACTTCCTGTATGAATGATATGTATATGGTGGATGAAATACAGAGCAATATGTCTAGCCCTAGTTACAAGGAAGATCGAACTCAGGCTAAGGCTAAGCTAAGGATGGAGGTTGACGAAGCGTCGGGTCGTCGACTCCTGGTTGCTCTGCGCAAAAGCTCTCAAAGTCTTCTCCTTGTCTTGTCTGGAAGGCTCTTCCCTTGAGGACCCCTACCCCTAGCCTTATATAGTCGGGGTAGCCTGGCCTCAAGTTGAGTTGTAGTTGGTTTGAAGTACCAGATCATACCCGATGAGGAATCCATCGTCACGTGATCTTCGTAGCATATCCAAACTTCCCTGAATATCAGGCGTACTCGAGTTTGTTTCCTCGTAATAGGAACATGATCGAGTCCTTCCTAATATGGAATTATCCTTTTCGCGTATATCTTATCCCACAGAATAGGCCTGAGATATCCGGAGTCTCTGTACGTCATTAGAAAATATCCTTCGCGTATCCTGCACATGCTCATACCCCATATTTAGATATTCGACAGGTTGATAAAGGTAGATTTTTCCGAAAAAGGCGATGTACAACAAGATCAGAGAAAACCAAACCTGGCGTAATCGGAGAAGATCAATAATTGGCGATGTGCAACTTTATTGATTAATGACGAATTACAAAAGATCTAAATTACAAGACTACTCCTAGTTGACTGGAAAAAGTAGATACGAGTTGTTTGATTGATTGTCCCTTTTCTGCTTGCCTTTGATCCCCGTTTTATAGCACATAGGCCGATCGTATCCTTCTCCAATGTGTTGCCAGCCATGATCCATATCGATTTTTGTACAGATAAAATTCCATCTTTGAATCAATATCGGTCACAATTCTATCGTCCACTTAACTTTTTCCCTTATTAACCAACATCGGCCAGAAATATCTAATTTTATTCTTATCCTACGAAATTGGTCGTGGCTTGCCAAATTTTGGCGTCAACACTACCCCAAATATTCCAAAATGCATACGAATTTTATGAAATAGAGAGCATGCACTCCCAACAAGAATCAATGAAAATATCTAGTTTTGGACCTACAGTATTGTAAGGAAGAAGCAATGGTTTTTTTCCGAAGGCAAACACCCCCAGGTGGCTTAGCTTTGGATTTCCATTACTAAGTTGGTACCACCTAGGCCTGGAAAAAAAGCTTGAGGCTCGCGAGCCAGCTCAGCTCGAATCCAGCTCGAGATGGATTGGCTCGGGCTCGTAGTGTAAACAATCTGAGCCAAACTCTCTTCCCATCTCGTTCAATTTTTGAGCCGAGCCCGAGCCGGCTCGCGAGTGGCTCATGAGCTCAGTAGCCCAGTCAGGCAGTCGGCCAACCCATTGAAAAAAATGACCACCCTGTTTCCACTACACCTTTCTCACCGGTCTCCACCAGGCTCACCCTCCCGATCCATTTCTTAACCCCCGCCTGCAATTCTCAGTGGCGGCAGGAGCGGAGGAGCTAGCTGCGGAGGCGAGCGCCACGACGATGGTGGCGGAGGTCGGCACGAATCCCTTCGCCATGCTCTTCGTCTGCCTCGGTAAATCCCGAATACCCTTGCCTCTCCTCATTTCTGGGCGTGCAATTCGAGCAGCTTGATCTTCGTACCAATCTCCATGCGTGCTTGTGGATTGAACTTACCTGTTGTTGTTTCATCTCGCTGCTTTCGAATGCTTGTGTGTGTGAGCACTAGTGTATTGTGTCCGCAGCATGCGTGCGCTGATTTGGGGGCCAGCATTTGATCTCTTGAATTCTCCCTCCCCCACACAGCCGCCCTCTGCTCCGCATCCCTCCCTCCTACATCCTCCTCCACCCTCGGCGCCCTTCACTGTGTCCCCTCCACCCCAGTACTCCCTCTCGGCCTTCTTTGATGTCTCCTTCTGCTCTGCCATCGAAATCTGGCCCCCACTCCCTAGACCACATCATTCCAACTCCCTCGCGTCCACCGCCCTCCCCAGCGTGCCGTAGTGCTTGCTGACCGTCGCCATCCTTACCATTCGCGCACACACCGCCATCCTTGCCATTTGGATCGCGAGCCCACAAACCAGCTCAATCCTAGAAACAAGCTGAGCCGAGCATGACTTCTGGCTCGTTCCCAAAACAAGCCGAGTTGAGCCAAGTCGTATTTCAAACGAGCTTCTCAAGCTTGGCTCGAGTCGACTCGGCTCAGCTCGTTTCCACCCCTACTCGAGGCTCTCGTTCTCCGCCGAAGACACCTCTCCCCTCACCCTACGGATTGAGATACTTTGAGAAGCGAAGTCAAAAGATACAAAATGAATGGTCTAGAGCTGACACTACAGTACATATATCGGTCTCGCCCTCCGTTTTTTATCCGGTGGCTAGGAAGAAGTTATGGTACTGTAGCACATGACTTTGCTTCACAAATTCGAGGATGCGGTTCCATCTCCTATCATATGAGTTCATTGTAACATTCTGATTTTTTTGCTTTTGTTAATTTATTATATTATTTGTGCATTTTTTGAATTCTGGGATATTTTTGTATTTTCTAGAATTTATTTATTATTTTTGAATTATGTTCATATGGATATTATTTAAATATGTGAGAAAATTAAATAACATTTTGCCAAAAATATTTTATTTGAGTTAAAAATGTCTCAAAATATTTTTAGAAAATTTTCTAATATTTTTTCTATTTTATTTGGCTTATTTTAGTATATGGAATTATTTTAAATGATAAAAGTTTTAAAACTCAAAAGAACAGTGGTGGGCCAGCCCGTTTTCTAGCATTGGTTCGGCCCGACTGAGGCCTGGTGCTGTGTAACCCTGGTATGCAGACCGTCGAATGTGGATCGAATGATTTGGTGGAGATCTGGTAACCCTAAAAGTTTGAGCTGTTGGATCGTGTGAGCGTCTGGCTGGGATATGGCCACGTTTGATGCATCAGTGACCATTGGATCTCGCCACGCATCAGTGTCAGGGTTATTGTCTCCGTGCCATTCCCGAATTGGACTCCTGTTCTGAATCGGCACCATGCTGCCATGAACTCAAGGTCTGAGTCGACAGGAGCTAGGACTTTTAAGGGCACATCTGGATCGTCTTGAGCCCACTAAGCAAAGCCCTAGGTTGGTTGGTCGAAAAGCACATCGGTTTTGCTAAGATCTGAGATTTTCGTCAGCGCTGCCGCAACAGATTTTCCTTCGATTCGTCACCGTCAGTGCCTTCCGAGGATCGTCGCAGGTGCCGTTTGATTCGTGTCATTGGGATCTACAGTGTGCGCACCTTGGTTTCGCCGAAAGACAGCCAGAGCACCATCTTGCCGGAAGACCTGAAGCCGCTGTCGCACAAGTCGTTTAAGATGTTCTAGGGCGCTATTCGTGAAGTCCTCTACGTCACTAGGTAGGCGACGTCGTAAGCTACCCGTAGATGCTCT
The DNA here is from genome assembly GCA_036346275.1 of Otatea glauca. Classification (NCBI taxonomy): domain Eukaryota; kingdom Viridiplantae; phylum Streptophyta; class Magnoliopsida; order Poales; family Poaceae; genus Otatea; species Otatea glauca. The sequence continues at coordinate 43,099,632 of CM070711.1, forward strand.
CCATGGTTGCCGGCGGTGACCATAGGTTCTGATGCCTAGCGAGCCAACGGTCATGCCTCGGTCACTGACACGTGTTGTCCGCGTGGTCGCCATGACATCGGCTCTACTGAGGTGTGCGTCTGGTCAACGCTCGCGTGTGTATCCCAATTAGCTGTCGTTGGGCCCGCAAGTCGGTTAGAGAAACCATGCTCCTGGTCCATCATGGACCGTTGCTGTGTTATGGACTCGATCTATAGACCGTGGGTCCCACGTGTCGGGCAAAGAGGGTTTTCTAGGTTATTTAATTAGTTGCTGACGTCAGCAACGACGTCATGAATTATTTTTAAGTATAAAAATAATTCAAGAAAATAATGATTTTTCTTTTATTCAAATCTTTTGAGAGCCCATTTTTCTTTATACGAGCTCTGATTGAGGTAATTCAAATTCCTAAAAATTTATAAAATTGAGATATACTAAATAATGAATTTTATTTAATTTTTGGAGTTTGTTTTCTCTCTGGTTTGATATTTATTTTTGTGTTTTGTCTCGATTCGCGTAGAAGTCGAAGTGCTCGGATCGTGCGAGAGTGAAGAGTTAATCCAAGACCAAGGTCCAGAGTAGGAACAAGAGCTATTCTAAGGCAAATTGTGCTTTGATCATATTGAACAAAGTCTCACAAATGCTATGTTGATTTAAATTACTACATGATATTTTATGCTTAGAACTATTTTTAAATTAGTTCGGGATCTAGTTATTCAACCCAATTGGATTAAATCTACATTGTCATTTGTATACCATGATTATTTGTCACCCTATGATGGTTCATTATTAGTTGGTTGCTAATAGATGCCAACGTGGGTTGGTTAGATTGTGCTTGTAGTCTACTTAGCCATGCAACAACCTATTGATATCATTTTGGAATATCAAAATTAAGCTTGATTAATAGAATATAGAACATATTTATGAAAAGGTATGTCATGTATTGTCACACAATGATGTTGAGTTGTGGTGATATGTGTTGTCTCGCAATGATGTTGACTTGTTGATGGTATATGTTGCACGATAATCAACTGGGGTGATAAATAATTTAGACTGGAGCATGTGGCAAGAATTGTGAGCTATGGTGGACCTCTGTGGCAATGAGTTGATATGATGACATGATGATATAGAAGTGGATGTGAGGTGGTTCTTATTATTTGTTGGAAGTCTTGCCTTAGTCAATTAAAGACTTAACCTTGCAAGCTTTTGAACTGAGTCAAACATGCAACCACATGTTTGAAATATAATAGACCTAACTAAGTAAGTTATTGAATCTTAACATTAGAAGCCTTGGGAAGATAACCAAACTCAGTGTGTGGTTATGAGGGGGACTTGTGGTGTGTTGTTCACATCTGTCCAATGGTAAGTTTCACCTATTCTTCTGCTCTTAGTGAGGACTTAACGGCAGGGTCAGTGTTAAGATGGAGTCTCTGAAAGGTTTTGTTATGATCTTCTAGCTACACGTCAATAAGTACGTGACATATCTTGGCTGTATAGTTTGACCATTTCATGTGGGTAAAGTGCATAACCTCTATAGAGCGTAAATCTATTCGGATAGCCGTGTCTGCGGTAATAGATAATACTCGAGAATTACAATCAAGTGTTAGATTTTATAAAATGAAACTTAGGAAGAGAGGCTTTGTGGCATTGGAAAGTTTGAAATGTGATTTAGGGCTTTATGCCAGTTTACTCTTGAGAAATACTTGAACGTTATTATTACTGTTATTTGTTTTACTGTCATTTCAATCTATTTATTGTACTCATTTGTAAATACTGTTTTACTAGAAAATAACCATATTAGCCATCCATGGAAATAAACTTTGTATATAGTTATGTTAGAATTGCTTTCTGTGCACAACTTCTTGAGTGCTTTAAGTATTTACCCTTGCCACAACAAAATCATCAGTTGAGGAGGAATCTACACCAAACTGGACGAGGAGTACCAGGAGGAGACGAACGTTTAGGGTGCTAGTCTTGTCAGTTGCCTGTGGTATACTGAGAGGTTGATCTACGTTTTCTTTCCGCTGCAGTTTCTTTTAATATTCATAGTTTAGTCCTGCGCAGCAAGGTTATGTAAAGTCGATTATAAGGTTAGTTAACAGGTTTATATATTTAATATATTAAGTCTTTTATTATGTTTCCGTTGTATATGATTGTGATATTCATCTATATTGAGTCTATGTGCACTAACGTGATCCTGGACTAGTGCGATATATACAGAGGGTCCGAATTTAGGGTCCCAACCTTTTGTACATAGGTAGCAATTTTTCTTCTAGAATTTTTTTAATAGGTCCTTTGGCCTTTAGCTTTACCTTGGTGATGGATTTGGTGGTGGTGGTGGCAGAGACCGGTGCGGGAGAGTCAACCCTAGCTCATTTTGTTGTCGGCTTGTTGTCTTTATGGCTGAAATTTTTGAAAATACTGTAGTAATTTTAATTTTTTCAAATTTTTCTATCCGATCAGGATTTTGAAACTTGTCTCTGGCCGAAATCCGAAATCTCAAACGAAAATTTTTGAAATTTCGCACGGATTTTGAACTATGGTCGGCATTGACAGCAAGGTATCTCCTTCCACCAGGAATAAACTCCCACGTTCACTTCCCGTTGCGGGCTTGCTTATGTGCTACCCCTCTTATGTAGCCATTGTGTATCTTTCCTTTTCCTCCTCTTCTCCAACCTCTGGATTCAAGCACCATCTAATCCGATCAGCATGAGCAATGCCACCACTAGGATTGAGGATCCGAACAGCTTTTGTTCCTGGTAGTGTTTAGTACGTAGTTCTCCTACGTCGATCTCTACTCGAGATTCAGGGCTCAAGTCGCAAATATGCAGGGTTCTCCTTCAACCTCCGCTTGAGAATAGGGGAGGCCCTTCTACTCGGAGAATAATTGTATAGCACCAGTGCTAGAGAAGTTATATGGCACCCTTGCCAATAAGGCAACACGTGGACGCACAGATCCTAAAGCTTAAGTCTTCTTCCTCCATATCTAGCTAATCTTTTCGCACTGTCAAGTCCTGGGCACCATTGATGTTGACGCCAACACCACCGTCGTCGTGGTCATCGACCAACGCTGCGGGTGTCGACTGCGCCTCCTCACCGCGCTGATGATGGCTGTGACACGGGAAAGTGGCGACAACCATGACTATATCTACGGAGAGGTGAGTGCTACCAGTAAAATTTGACATTTCTACTATTCCTGTGTTGAGAACGTTCTTTCTATAAAAGTTTAGGTGGTACTAGAGGTGAAACGAGCGGAGCCAAGCCAGGTTGAGCCAAGCTCGTTTGAAATACGGCTGGGCTCGTTTTGGGAACGAGCCAGAAGTCATACTCGGCTCGGCTTGTTTCTAGACTCGAACGGGCTCATGGGCTCGTGAGCCAGATGGCAAGGATGGTGGTGTGGGCGTGAATGGTAATGATAGCGACGATCGGCCAGCACTGCGGCACGCTGGGAGGGTGGTGGATGCGGGATGCGGAGGCGGTGAACTCGGCGAGGGAGTTGGAATGATGCGGTCTAGGGAGTGGGGGCCATATTTTAGCGGCAGAGCAGAAGGAGACATCAAAGAAGGCTAGGAAGGAGTACTGGGGTGGAGGGGGCGCGGTGAAGGGCGCCGAGGGTGGAGGAGGATGCAGGAGAAAGGGATGCAGAGCAGAGGGCGGTCGTGTGGGGGGAGGGATAATCCGAGAGATCAAATACCGGCCCCCAAATCAGCACACACACGCTGCGGGCACAGTACACTAGTGCTCAAACACACAAGCATTCGAAAGCAGCGAGCCGAAACAACAACAGGTAAGTTCAATCCACAAGCACGCATGGAGATTGGTACGAAGATCAAGCTGCTCGAATTGCATGCCCAGAAATGAGGAGGCAAGGGTATTCGGGATTTACCGAGGCAGACGAAGAGCATGGCGAAGGACTTCGTGCTAACCTCCGCCACCACCGTCATGGCACTCACCTCCGCAGCCAGCTCCTCCGCTCCCACCGCCACTGAGAATTATAGGCGAGGGTTAAGAATCGGATCGGGAGGGTGAGCCTAGTGGAGACCAATGAGTAAAGGTATAGTGGAAATAGAGAGGTTATTTTTTTCAATGGGCTGACCGACTACCTAAGCCAGCTCGAAAATTGAACGAGTTAGGAAGAGAGTTTAACTCAGCCTGTTTACACTACGAGCCAAGCCAAGCCGACTCGAGCCTACCTGACTCACGAACCTCAAGCTTTTTTTTTTCCAGGCCTAGCCTCGAGCGTGAAAAGGTTCAGCAGCGAGAGATTGGATCAATTGAAGCAATGGTTATTGCGGCTCAACTCAAGGCAACTAAAGAGTACTAATCAACAGCCATAGACTGAGACACCGCTTATACTTCTGATAACTTGCGGCAAAGATACAGAGATCAATGCGACACAGAAACATATCCACCTGGTCTCATGCAAAATGCCTGACAAAACAGTTCATGCAAGCGCTAAACATAGGGTATATATTGTACGATTCCATCGAGTTAAACCTAGCTGATGCATCTCACTAGATGGATATGATAACATTCTGAATTTTGGCAGACAACTTGAAAGCCGAAGATCATGGGTATCATCAGATTAGAAAAGAGAGGTTCCCTTGCCCTTCTTGTCTCCACCGATTTCGAAGTGCTTGCACCTCTGAAAGTTAGATTGCAAAGTGGGCGTCAGACACACGTAAATAAGGGAACACAAAGAGAGAACAAATATGAGATAAAAAGACCTTGATAGGGTGCTGAGAGTAGTGCTTGCAGCTCTGGCACTGCAGCTTCAACACAATCTTCTTTGTCGTCTTGGCCTGAAATGCATCAAAGTATTGAACAACCAGAGGCAAAGATAGGTCAAAGGAGTAACATTTGAAGATTCTCCAATCAGTCTGTAGTTCTCCTTGGAATATGCCAATAATAGGGAATTAGGATCAAACCTTCTTGTGGAAAACAGGCTTTGTCTGCCCACCATATCCTGACTGCTTGCGGTCATAACGCCGCTTCCCCTGAGCAGAAAGGCTATCCTTTCCCTTCTTGTACTGGGTAACCTTGTGAAGGGTGTGCTTCCTGCATTCCTTGTTCTTGCAGTAGGTCTTCTTGGTTTTCGGAACGTTCACCTACAAAATCAATACAACATACTTAGTCCAACAAGAATTAAACGGATAGAGGGATACCATAATAAATAGACAACACATAATCTTGAGAATAGTTTTCAAATACAGATGGATTTCATATTACAGCCCTGAAGTGAGCTAACGAGTTTTAAAAACATCATTTACTACAATTCACCGATCCTTCGCAAAATTGCCGTACCAGTACCAGAAACTTATTGGGTATGGCGATCCTCCACGAATCGGGAAGGATCGGTGAAATTCAGCATTTAAAATTAATAAAAATAATCCCGATCCTTCTTCGATACTCCGCGATACTCCCTGATACTTCCAGGCCAAAAACACAAAACAAGCCTAATCCAAACCATCTCTCCTAAGCCTAAAATCTCTCTCTCTCACTCATTCCACCTAGTTATCTCTTCTACCACTGACTCCCCTAAAATCCCTAAACCCGGTAGCAACTGCCCTCTACCCAGCCGACCGATGGCTGCTACTGGCCACCACCTCCTCTCCAACCTTCACTGAACCTACGGACCACCACTACCACCTCTCCTCCCTTCTCCCTCTGGAGTCTCGCCACTGCCACGCGTCTACCTAGCCCAACAGCCGCCGCCACCTTCTCCCTCTGCAATTTCGCTGCTGTCGCCTCCCTTCCCTTCTCCTTCTACCGCTAGCCCGCCACCCCTGCTAATCGCCGTCTTCCCCTCTACAATCTCGCCACCTTCTCGCTTTGCAAGCCGCCGTTGCCTTCTCCCTCTTACACTTCTTTATTTTTTAAACACATATATACTCACCATATCGCCGGATTCTTGTTTTTGTGAAATTGCGTATCACCGTACCGGTATCGCGTATCGCCGTACCAATATCGCGTATCGGTGATACATAGATCATTTATGTGGTAGCCTAGTAGGTATCAAAGATTAACTTCTTTTAGTTAATTAGAGTACCTGTTCTTTGCATATAAAAAAATCATGTCTTCATTTTTAGGCTGTTATATTCAAAGCAAAATTAGATCATAATAACAGGGCAAGATAGTGGGATAGATGCATCCAATTATATTATCAGTTAGTTCTTTTAATTGGTAGCCAAGGAGTTCTGGACATGATAATACAAAGCTTAAATATAATATATATCGGAAATGATGCACTTCTTACAAAAGTCAAGAACCATGTAGATGCTCAAGGCCAAAAGAATAAATCCAATGAAAATGCACTTATAAGTTCTGATGGCTACGTACAAGTGGATAAAAATGAACATAAACAATCACTGCAATATGGATAAGAAAATGGATTCCTTATGCAGTTCTGCCCCATATTGAACAAGTTCCAAGACGAAATTATAAATATCAGAATATCTAAAATATCGGCTACACAAGTGAACAAAAATGAACATAAACAATCATTGCAACATGGATAAGAAAATGGATTCCTCATACAGTCCTGCTCCATATCGAGCAAAAGGGCCAATATAAATTCTCTGGTATCTTGCATTCATCTCCAGAATAGCCTATTAAGTCTCAACTACACGATATGTCATAAACCCCAACACGCTGGTGATTGACTTCGCAACTTAGCGCATACACTTTGGCTGACTCTAGATTGTAATAAAGTTCCTGGATACAAGCAGTCATTTGATAACACATGTTACATGTAATTTACATCAGACCATGACAACGTGGTACACGTCCATTAATTAAGCTTTAGCTCCAGCGCTCAACATCATAAGCCTATCCAACCATCACCTAACAACTTCAATCCTCATAATACACGAACTTGACGGTGCTAACTAATACTCACATGAACTAGAAGCAGTTTCGCTCATCAGAAGCTTTCTAACTCAGTTGTAATTCGACGCAACACAAGACAGAACCAAATCAAGAAGGGAAGTAAATTCCACTGCTACCGACGCATCGAAGATAGTGAACGGTAACCGCGGCGACAGAAATGGCGAGAGGCAGCCGGATAACAAGGGAGACAAGACGAGGACGAGAAGGATATGGGGAATTGGGAATCACTGACCATGGCTGCCGAGTTGCGGGTTCCCTCCTCCCCTGGCTGCTGCTTCCACGGCGGCGGCGGCGCAAAGCTCTTCGCCGAAAACCCTAGGCACGTGCTACCGTAGTGGGGACTGGGGAGATATATCGAGCAGGGTTGGGCTACCGGGCTGTTAGGCCTTTGTGAGTTTCGGCCCACTATCCATCCGTGGGCCCAGCCGTCTCCCTCCCCATCATTTCCGTTTCACGTTCCTTCGTCCCGACTCGTCTCGACTCGAGTCTTGTCGGAAGGGAGGAGGAAGATTTCGAAGGTTTTTAGCCGGATCAGATCATCGCCATGAGCGAGGTGTTCGAGGGCTACGAGCGCCAGTACTGCGAGATCTCCGCCTCCCTCTCCCGCAAATGTACCGCCGCCTCTGCCCTCCAAGGAGGTCGGCCCAAGAATCATCTCCCAATCTTTCTTTCCTAAATCTTAGCTTCTCGCTTGGAATTGTCTAGCTTTCTTATGATTTATCGGGATCTTTGTTCATCTTCTCTGCAGAGAAGCTGAAGCAGAAGGCGTTGGAGATCAAATCCGGCATCGATGGCGCCGAGGCACTGGTAGGAAGCCCCTTCTTCTTTGTAACCAACTAGAATAATATCTTCTAGATTCAAACATATTTGCCTAAGGACTTGGATTGATTTATGGTAAATCAAGGAACGGTTTGTATTCTGTACCGGTTACGGAAATATTTCGATTTTGCAGGGTTAATTATAGTGTAATGTGTAAATCAAGGGAACATTCTGTTTTTACTTTTTAGGATTTGGTTTGTGCACAAACGAATAGTTCTTTTCTAGGATTAAATTGCTGTATGAATCGGTAAGAGATTACTTGGTGGCAATCGGCTAGTGTTTGTGTAATTCAGTAATTGGATATGTTGGAATGTTGAAAATGTGCGTTTTCTTTTCCAGATAAGGAAGATGGATCTTGAGGCAAGGAACCTCCAACCAAGCGTGAGGGCTGGGCTCCTGGCGAAACTGAGGGAGTACAAGTCGGATCTTAACAACCTGAAGGGAGCGTTGAAGAGGATCGCTACTGGTAACGCCCAACAAGGATCAAGAGAGGAGTTGCTTGAGTCAGGAATGGCAGATACATTGGCGGTATGTTGCTTATTCTGAATTCATGAATGATTCCTACTTTGGAGGTGAATTGAGTTTGTTGATTGATGCATCTATCTGTGAACCAGTATTTTATTGCTTATACATGTCGGGAATGATAAACACTAAAGACCTGGCTGGTCAGGTCTAATTTATGTTAATTCTCCTCAAAATTTGTAACATCCCAAAAATTTGCCTTTAATATTATTTTATTGCTATTTATGTGTTTTGTGATTTTTCTGAATTTATTGGATTTTTCTGGAATTTATTTGAATTTATTTTAAACTAAGTATATTGGTCTTTTAGAAAACTAAGTAAATATATATAAAGTTAATATAAAGTTTGGTAAAAATATTCTGTTTGAGTTTAAAATGTCTCAAAGTATTTTTGAGAATTTTCTTGAATTTTTCCTAGTATTTTTAATGCCTAAAACTAATTAAGTGAATTCTCAAAATTATTTTAAAGGAAAAACTTGTGAAAAATATAAAAAAAGTGTTGGGCCGAAACCCACACTGTTACCGCTCTTGGTCCATTTTCTGTGTGCAGAAGATGGCCCAGTTCGGCCTGGTTTCTAGAAGCGTTAGCATCGGCCATTATATCGCTATGGAGCGGTGGACATTTATTCGGTTAAGTGTCCCAGTGGGAACCGCTGATCTTGACGTGTGGTTCAGATCGTCTTATGTGAAGCGCATTTCAGCCGTGAATCAAGACGGATGGACGGCTTTGCGTCATCTTCTCCGAGCCGTCTCCGAGTTGGAGTCTAGCGCCGTCGCCGTCCAGGGCACGGACACCGAGATTCATCGGTTGAATCACGGGCTCTCGCGGCTTTATAAGGAGCGCATCGGGTTCGCATTGAGGAAAAGAACGCAGGCCCTAGGTTGTTCAAGTTCAAGGCACCACAGCTTCGTCGCGATTTGAGCTTTTGTTCGTGAGTAGCCGCAAAGGGAAAATAGGCAAGGGTCACGTGGTGCGCGCGTTGGATTGGACCAAGAGACATCAAGTCGCCGGATCGTTTAGAAGACCGTCGCCGTCGAGAAGGAAGATCGTTTAATTGGTCGCCGTCCCTGAAGCCCAGAACTTCAGACTTGTCGTGTTGGACTCGCCGTCGATTGGTCTAACTCGTGCGCTCGCAATCATCGCTAGGGAGGAGCTAGCTCGCCGTCGCCACGAGAAGCCGCCGTTGCTAGAGAAGACGCCCGTGCCGACGTCGTTCCAGTGCCCGCGCAAGAGATCTGATCGCGTCAATAGATTGGCGACGTCAGGGTGAGTATGTAGAGGCGCTTCCTGTTCGTTGCCGGTGACCCTAAGGCGCTGCACCGCCGCGGACGAGGTGGCGAGGATAGATGGGCGACGCGTGGCGGCCAGCTCAATGCCAAGCAGGCGCGCGGTGCTGAGGTGGCGTCGCATGGACATCTAAGTCATCGCACGCGTGTGCGCACACGTCAGCTTGTGCGGGCCCGCATGTCGGTGAGGTGGATCGGTGCACCGGGTCCATAGTGGACGAATCTGGTCCCATGGACCGGGTGCATAGACCAGAGGGCCACATGTAAGCACCGTAGCAATGATGACATCAGCATGACGCATTAAATAGAATTTCCCGTATAAAGATAATTTGACTAATTCGGTATTTTCAATTTTCAGGTTTTTATGATTTTTGAATCTTCTACGGGCTCGTTCTCCCTCATACGAGCTCCGATTGAGGTGATTCAAATTTATAAAAATTTGTAAAATTGAGATCTATCTAATGGTGAATTTTATTTGGTTTTTGGAGTTTGTTTGCTCTCTGTTTTGGTGTTTATTTGCTTTTCTTTTTCGTTTCGCGTAGACGTTAAATTGTGCAACGCATCCGAGAAAGATTCGTCGACTCAAGACCAAGGTCCAGAGCAAGAATAAGGGTTTTTATAAGGCAAGTTGTGCTTCGATCATGTTGAACCCATGTTTACAAAATCGCTATATTGTTTTACTCTATTGCATGATATTTCACATATACAATTGTTTCAAATTAAATTGGGACTTGGCTAATCTACCAATTTGATCTATACCCTACCTTGTCATTTGTATGCCATGATCTATTATCACTCTAGACTGGTTCACTATAGTTGGTTGGTATTGAAATCAACATGGGAAGGTTAGAACGTCATAGTTGCTTAGCCATGCCACGCCATCACATGTATTAATCATCAATGTTTAATCTTGACTAATGGAATATGGAACAGTGATATAAACTTGTATGTCATGTGAGGTTATACAATGAGATTGAGTTGTAGTGGCGAGTCATGTCACGCAACGATGATGGCACGTGGTGCTTGGTAATCAACTTAGGTGGTAATCATTTAGATTGAGGCAAGTGACAAGGGGCGAGTATGCCAAGGTGGGCCTGATGGCAGAGGGTATGTGGAAGTCTTGCTTTGATCACCCTAAGGATTTAACCTTGCAAGTTTTTGACCTGAGTCAATCATGCAACCACATGTCTGGTATAGGACAGCCTAGCTGATTAATTTGCAATGTCTTAGTTGGTACTATCAATGGCGGTGTGAGTCTCGAGTTATGGATCAACTCACATGGCGCAAGAGGGGGGCCCTAGATGTGGTTTTTAGACCCACCAGTGTTGAAACCTTAGCGGGTAGTACTAGGTTAAGGTAGTGCATTGTAAAGACTTTGTTATGAACTCTCCGCCGACATACCAAAGGAAGTGTGTTAATTGCATGGCAACAAGAGACGATAATGTCGTGTGGGTAAAGTACATAACCTCTGCAGAGTGTAAACCTATTTGAATAGCCGTGCTTGTGGTATTGAGCAATGCTCGGGAATTACAGTTAAGGGTTTGTTTGATTAAATGGAAAACTTGGTTGGGATGGCAGGATTGCCATGTGAAAGGTTGAAACTTGACTTAGGGTTGGAAACCTGGTTTTCTTGAGAAATGTTGAATCTATCTATTACTGTTATTTGTTTTACTATCTTTATAATCTATTTATTGTATTTGTTCATAAATACTGCTTATTGCAAAATAGCCATAATAGCTTTTTCCTTTGGAATAAGTCTTGTATGTAGTTATGTTAGAATTGCATTCTGTGCACAACTTGTTGAGTGCTTTATGTACTCACCCTTGCCCACAACAACATCACCAGTTGAGGAGTCTGCATCCATGCTAGATGAGTACCTTGAAGAGACGAATGTTTAGGGTGCGAGCCTTGTCAGTTGCCTGTGGTATACTGAGGGGTTTATCTACGTCTTCATTCCGCTGCAGTTTAATTTGTTGTTTAGCCTTGCGAGGCATATTCATGTAAGTTCTACCATAAGGTTATATAACAAGTATTAATCAATATATTAAGTCTTTTATTATGTATCCGCTGTGTATGATTATGATATACATCTATGTTGAGCATGTGTGCACTAGCGTGATTCTAGACTAGTACAATATACACAGAGGGTCCGGATTTGCATATTCGGGTCTCGACAAAATTGCAACCTCAGAATCAGATTACTGATCCACTCTATGGCTTTGTCTTGATAGAGGAGCGAGTGAGGTATTAAATCCCCTAATCTAGAGCTAAACCAAGCCCCAATCTAGAGCTAAACCAAGCCCCAATCTAGGAGGTTTCTCATCTCTGTTTTTTACACGAGGTTTCTCATCTCTGTTTTTTCTTCCTTTTAATTCCATAGTATTGGACTATTGGGTATGCCCTAAATATCCTAGTGGATGTGCTGATGTAGTTTCTTTCACTATTTTTTTACGCATGCTCCAAGGAATGCCGAGTAGATTATGTTAGGATATGCTTGTAGGATGTTTCATTGTGAGTGAATGCATCATAGACGCTTTCCGAATGACGAAAAACATATGTCCCAATGCTGTTCGTCAATATATGTAGCATCAACATTTGTTGAAGTAGGTTCATGTCAATTTACAAATTCTGAAGAATGCTATTGTTTAGCATGACTATGAATGCCTACTTGCCTAGTGTATGTTAGTGATTTTATGCCTATGTGCGCAAGGTGCTAATATATGCTATAGTATGTGCTGTCCAGACAACATGTGATATATCTGAGAAAGAGCTGAGAACCTGAGAGGATAATATGAAGCAATCTAACCACATCATGTTGCAACATTCATATTTTGATCAAATCTGATGTTCTTGTTCTAACCATATCATCTTGCGACCTTCATATTTGATCAATTCTAAGGTTCTTCTTTCCCGCGTGCATATGTAGAGTCTTTAGTCTTGGGCTCTGTTTGGCATTGCTCTTTTGAAAAGTGCTCACTTTTTTTTTCTAGTTTTGGATATAACATTTAGCCTGAAGCATCTTTTTAGAGCCCTAACATCAAAGTCGTTCTAGAATTGGTAAGGATTCCCATAACTTACTAGATTCCACAGCGCAGCACTACCACCACAAACTGGCCCTTAGTTTATTTTACATGTTAGTTATAGCCATTTAATTTTACATGTTAGTTATAGCCATTTAATTTCACATGTTAGTTATAGCCATTTAACCTTCGACATTGTTAATCAATAGTTGTCCATGCCAGGAAAGTCCAATGTTGTATTTGGATGTTCGATGTTCAATAATGCAGGTATCTGCTGATCAAAGGTCAAGATTGCTCAGGACTACAGAAAAGCAAAACCAAACAACTGATAGGATCAGAGATAGCCACGGAACTATGCTGGAGACTGAAGAGCTTGGAGTCTCCATCTTGCATGACCTGCATCAGCAGCGTCAATCTCTCTTACATGCTCATGATACAGTAAGTAACTATTTATTTTGTTCTCCTTGTTTGACCCGATTGGTTTGTTTTGCATCTCATTTATTTTATCTCAAAATATTTCTAAGCTGGAGTGCCATACAATGTGCATGCAATTTCTTAAAGGAAATCCTGTTGAGATCATTAACCCAGTGTGTCTCTACCTTAAATGTGTTTTGTATTAAGTGAAGTATGGTTTTCTGTTGTAGCCTATTGACAAACAAATATTTATGTGTACAAGTTTATTTTTATGCTTGTATGTATTAAGCCTTTTCATATCAGTAAACGAGATGCTAGTGCTAGAACTACAACCTACCTTGTTTAACTACTTTTACAGGTTCCCTGTCAAAAAAAAAAACTACTTTTACAGGTTCCTTGCAGTTTGTACCTTGCTTGGATTTTACCGAGTCATTGTTTTGTCGTGGATGAACCCTTAGTACTGTTCTTCATCCCTCTTTCCTTCTTATGAACTGTTTTATTTTGTGACTGATGTAGTGGAGAAACACACACACACTTTGGAAATTGGTGAACCACTGAAGCAGTAATGTTTACACCCAAAGGTCAAATATAGTTTGATGAACCCCTCTATAAGTTATTTTATTGCATTTTTCCATCCATAACTTTCGTCCATTTTTGAAATAACCTCCTACTGTTTTGCTCTGTGTGGGTTTACCAAACTCAATTTGAGTTGTGGGTGTATATTTGCAATATTTCCCTGATGTTTTGTTTGATGCTAGATGAAGAACCTTATCAGTTTGCAATTAAAATATCAGTCTTTGTTGTGGCGACCCGTATAATTAGCCTAGGGTTGCGACAGTAACACTGCCACATCCCTAGATTAATTACACGAATCTCGGCACAGTCAACGGCAAAACATCAGAAAGTTCGATGCTTTATCGGCTACTATGCCGTGTTCAAAGTTGCAGCAGAACAATAATTAGAGACTGAATGATAATATATTCATTCCAAACCACGCAGGGCTATATGTCCATTACAATATAATATTACAGCGATCCCTGGATACAGCAAAAGATAAAGCCACTGCCTTCACATACTAAATACCTCCTACGAGCATAATATAGCCTATAGAATCTCCTAGCTCTCCTGATAGTAGTCGGAGTAGTAGTAGCCCTCATCCGAATCATCCTGATAACCCTGGAACTGAGCCTGAGAATAGGCCTCCTCGCCGGTCTCAAACGCGGATCCATCAAGCTCTCCTTCTAGAAAGAGGGACATACAAGAGTGAGTACAAAGTACTCAGCAAGCATTATATCACAAGATGCAAAATGGATTTCTCCCTCCAACTCATCTTTTACAGAAATTAGGTTTTTGGTTTTCTTTAAAAGTTGGCAATTTTAATTATTGAAATTCAACTACTAGCACCCGTATATGAGACAGACTTAGCTTCCGTAGCCTCCGATCCAGGAGACAGGCTTGAATTCAAGCTTTTGACCCTGCGCAGGTTCGTACCACTTTACCCATAACGGCCCCAACAGGTGAGGCTCCAGAACATTTATCACTAATCCAGTATTAGATCTCTAACCCTGTAGTCGAGGGGAATCCTTATCCCAGGCGATTCACCACTCGCCATACAGTTGTACTCCGATATCCAACCGGAGTAACTCCACCGTGGCTTAATATATATATCCACATTAACAGCTTTCTCATCTGGGCATTTCGGCATACCCAGACTTTGACTCTAGTAGCTACTCTTAACCAATGTGGAGATCATAACACTTTCTTAGGACAACCTTTTCTGACAGCGATTTATCTCGCTATGGTTGGTACTGAAAATACGGCTCATTGCTCGAGTGTAGGTGTTTGACCTTATGTATTATAGCCTATGTAGAGGGTCCACCGGCAGCGGGTATCACCACACCCAGGCATTACCATGCCATCTTTCCCCTGCACCCTCTACCCACCATAATTAGCTCTAATATATTATCCACGACTCCATTCGTGGATATCTAAACCACTCACACCCACTTCCTCCACCACAACCACATCTCATTTAGCATTTACCAAAACCACATAACCCATTCCATTCCAATACCAAGATCACATATCATTTCCTTCCATTCATCACATTACCATTCCCATCACATACCATTTCTGCCATTCATTCACATCAATTCTTCCATCCAATTTCATCTCCACATTTCCATACCAAAATTAAATTTTCATGTAGTGATGATATGATTAAAATATATAAAAGCATTTAAAAAGCATTTCACAAAGATGCTCAAGGAAATCTTGCCTAGAATAATATTTGACTGATCGACCTCGCTCGAAGGTGGATTCTGGTTGGCGGGACGATTCAGGTCGAACCCTGAAAACAGAACATATACACACTAAGGCCATATCACTTGGATTATTTTATATTGGTGTCCAACCGATTTTTACTCTGACGTTCAGATTTTATATTGGCGCCGATTAAAGAAATACATGTTGACGATTTTTAGGCGATCCGCGAGTCGATCACATAAATCGACGCGGTCCGCAACACGACTTATTTTCCTACCTCTATTTTCTCTTTTTCTTCTCTTCTTTTCTTTTCTTCTCTTCTTTTCTTCCTTTCTTCTTTTCCTTTTTCTTTTCTTCTCTGCCTTCTCTCTTTTCTTTCTTCGGTCTAGCCGAACTGGCCGAGAGCCATTCAGCTCTGCGCCATGCTCTCCCTCTCTGGACCAAGCTACTCCCACGCGCCACCTCTCCTCTCCGCCATGGCGCCGCCTCTGCCGACCTCACCTCTTCCTCACTCCGGTTGTTGGCTACTCCTCCCACGCACGACGCCGGCCCTACCTCACCTCGGCGTCGCCTCCCAGACGGCCTTGCCATGCCAGCGCCTCCGACCCGAGGCGGCCGCGGCTCCTCCTCGCGCACGGCATCGGCCCTACCCGGCCGCCTCCTCTGGCCGGTTCCATCCCCTGTGGCCAAGCCTCCTGCTCGCCTCCCTCCTCTCAGCTGCGCACTGGACCACCGGTTCTAGGGTTTCTACCCACATTTCATTTTCTTGATGATTTTGCTTTGCTTGCTTATTGCTTATACTACAAATGTGGGGGTCTATGATGATGGTTGGGTGGCTTGAGCTAATCTATGAAAGAAGAACAAGAACAGATACTACACTTATGGTGACCCAATCTACTGAGACCGCACGGGAATGACCCGATCTACCCCTTGCCATACTCCATTTGCTAGCCAAACTCCCGATCTACCCACTGCACATACAAACCCGCACTGTAGCTACTCTAGTACTACTGGTATTTGCACCTGGGTTTGATCGGCTGGGTGATGAAGCTAGCTGCTGATGAAGTTGAGGAAGCAAGGAAGAAGAGATGCTGCCTTCTGGCTTCGGATGACCTCCTCCTCCTCTTCTGGATGGTTCACCTCCTCTTCTGGATTGCTTTCTCCTTCACTTCTGGATGCTTGTCGCCTCCCCCTCTTGGTGCTGCTACCTCCTCTGGCTTCGGCTAGACACTAGGGCTTGCTGGTTTTCTTGGATGGAAATGGGGAAGCACTGGCTGCTTTGGCTTGTGCTACTCGGTTTGGGTGCGAATTGGGAGACACCAACGGGCTAGCTGTCTTCTGGTTGGCTGGAGATGCACTGGCTTTATGGAGCTGGGCATTTCGGCATATGACCCTTTTGCCCTTAGGTTTTCACTGTTGGCTATTGGTCTAAAGGGCATTACGGTCATAACTCGCTCATTTCGCTAGCGGTACCTGCATACCGCACCAGGTAAGTTCTAGAGCGTCGAATGATGAACCCCGAACTAGCGAGAGGTACCTGTCTGGGTCCCAGACAGGTCAGGTGCCTCGATGAGCAAAACATTCACTGCGAGACTGACGGCACTCTCTAATCCTTACATTTTATTTATCTTTGCTTAATCACTTTTATTACTTTAATTAATTCTTTAATTAAAATGATAACCCCCGGATTATCACATTTGTATCTCAACAAACGTAGGTAACATCCTCATGCTTGAGTAGGTTAAGTCTTCTCTCTCTCTCTCCGTTTCCTCGGTGTCTTGTAGAGCTAACTTCTGTGGTGCTACAGAGCATGAACTAGAAGAAGTAAACCAACAGTGCAAGTGTATAAGATCATATAATGTTTCAACTTAGATTATTTACCCATGGTATAGACTTGTTCTTCAATATAAACTGGTCAGAGTACAGAATTTAAGTTCAAACAAATATGGGCAACATGATGGTGACATAACCCATAATGTTGCACAGCAGTTAAATATAGCCACCATTACCAAAATGACTTACTTATACCATATTGCTATGATGCACAATACGGATACGTCGACATGACACGATACCGACACGGGGATTCGTCATTTTTCCAAAAAATACCGACACGGCTATATATTAAATAATAATAATATACATATGTATTATTTTTTATTTTTCTACTTGTTTGTCAAACTGAAATAATGTAAAAGTGTAAACTACGAATATGTACCTCAAAGATGATCTATGCCTCTTGCTGCCATTTTCTAAAAATCAAGAGTGAAGCAGTGACTACTAAATACCGAAATACTACTACTAACTAGCAAAATTACTAAGTACTACTAACTACTATAACTAGCAGTAGGAGGATGCAGAGCAGTAGTATACTGCTAACTACTAACTAGCACAACTAATAAGTACCACTACTAACTAGCAGTAGGAGAAGTCGGACACAGAGCAGTAAGTACTACTACTAACTACTACCTAGCAGTAGAGGGAGGATGAATCAACAGAGCTTATACTTTGGTGCCTCCTGAGCGCGAGCAGAGAAGGAGGATGCAGAGCACTGAGCATGGCGCCGTCGAAGGATGCAGAGCATGGCGCCGCCGGAGGAGAGCAGATGCAGCGCAAGAGGATGTAGAGCAGCCGCAGGAGGATGCAGGGGAGGGCACTGCTGGTAGAGCCCTAATCGACGGCAGGGACAGGCGGCCAAACCGACGGCGGTGAGAAGTGCGCGACGCCGGTATGAAGAATTTGGCGGTGGGGATGGGTGATCTCGCGGCCGAGATGGCAAATCTGGCATTAGGGGGATCAATTCAGTGGAGTGGGGGCCGATTCGACCGGCGGCGGCGGCGATGAAGGTGGCGATAGGGAGACTCCACTCCCACACGAACCCCAGGTGAGTGCTCCAACCTTTCGCATAGGCACGGTTACGGCTCGGGGCTCGGTTTTATGTTTTGGGCTAGCACTGTGTTTGATACGTATCGAAGAAGTATCGAATACGTATCAGAAAATAAAATAATTTTTTTCACAATTTAATTAGCTGATACGTGACTGACACGTATCGGCGACATATCGGTATACGAAAGCAAACACAAGTATTGGTGCATCATAGCCATATTGTACTACTGTATGTGACGTTTTTTGGGGCTGCACATAACTTCGTTTTTACCCTTGTGAATAAAATCTTGCTTGGCATTGCAGTTGCACAGTGTGGATGACAGCATTAGCAAGAGCAGAAGGATCATCGGGGCCATGGTGAGGAGGATGGATAGGAACAAGTGGATTATCGGTTTCGTTATAGCTCTTCTTGTCTTAGCCATCCTAGTAATCCTGTATTTCAAGTTTGTGCACTGAGGAATTCCTTTGCATGGGACAGTGGTTTTCTACTTCAATCAAGATTGAGGAATATAGCTGTGAATTTTAGCTTCTATCTGCAATCTTCAACCCGTGTGTGTTTTTCCTATTTTCCTTTTTTACCTTTTGTCGAGAACATCATTATTCTATGGTTGTGATGAATGTGCCGTGAAAAAACAAAACGAAGTTCAGATGATAGGACCGAGTTTTGTAAACCTAATGGATTTTTATTTTGAGTCAGACGAATTACAGATAAGCAGTTTTGGGGATGTTGCTTTCATTTCTTGTGTACTAGAAAAGTATGGGAAGCTTCAGCTCTGAGTACGAATACGGCAAGCTTCCTTGAGAAGCTTTAATAAGCTGGTTTGGAGGGGTGTTGCTTTCAATGGCTTAAGGTGAGGGCTGAGCTAAAAAAAGGTCCAAAATGGGGGGCCAATGACAAATAAGATCCACTTGTGCTTCATGGGAGAGAGCCAAGCTATCCGGCTGCCAGGCATCAAGCCATGGAATTCCTTTCGTGCAAACCATCATGATAGTGCAGGTGCATGAGCTTAGTTCAGATACGGGATTAACAGACCCATAAATTCCTGTCAAATCTCTTAAAATTAGCTGTGGGCATCTGATGGATTAGGTTCACGAAACCATCGAAAGATTTGCCTGTTTTTGTTGAGAAAATGGTCCTAGCAGTCCAGGACTCCAGGTGGCTTTTCGTGGCCTAAATGGCAACATTGAATCAATATTTTTGTCTGAATATATATGCTCTGTTAGATAGACCTTTCCGCTGCAATTGGGAGTGTCGGGCATCCCATGTAACCTGACTGATGGAACGAAGGAGCAAGCCCAGCCCACGCTTCACTTTCGCCCGTCAAATACTCGAATTGTGTCTCCATTTCTACGTGGTTTTCCAGCTGAAGTAATTGTCTCGTCGTCAGAATCACTAACCCAAAGAAGAAAAAGGAAACGGACAGAAATTTCCCCGAACAAGGCATGGATGTACGGATGGCCACGTCGCATACTCGCGTCACTGCATAATTCGTTGACTTCGGGTTTAATCCTTCCTTGTCCATGTGGGTCCTAGGCCCCTAGCTGGCCATCCAATCACATCGACCCCTGCTTTTTCTGAATTGCGATATGCAGCCATTTCTCTCCCTTGTTGTGCCTGGCGCCATTTTGGGCCTACTCGGCAAGAGTCTATCGTGCTTCGTGCTAGAATCATATCGGGTCGCGACGGTCCGTCGTGTCCATCGTGTCGTGCCGTATTTGTCCGACTCATCTTCGGTGAGCTTAGGCATGATCCATTTGCACTCTGTGCCTGCTTCATGCCGTGTCGGCCCAGGCTCAGCCCATTTGCCCTATTGCGACGAGAGGAAAGGACCTGGAGATGCCCAGAGCTGAGACAATGAATACAAATATTAGGGAAAAAAGAAGTAAATTTTATTCATTCTTAAACATATATAGAGTTACTGGCTCGTTAAAAACCTTATACTACGATATGGGGTACCCCGATAAGAAAGAGTATAGTAACTACGTACGTATACATAGACTACTCGAGGACGAGATAGTCAAAGTCGGCTATCGCGTCCGTGATCTCTGGATCCTCAGACTGATGTTGTGTCCTGTCATTTGCACGCTCCCAATTTTTAAGGCATGTAATTGCCTCAACCATATCAGGTCTGAGAGACGACCTCCTTGGCTCAAGTATCCTTCTCACCAAACTGAAAGTGGATTTCGACGAGATAGTGGACACCAGAACCACAAGTACGTCCCGTGCAAAATACGATAGTACGGGGTAAATACATTAGTGGTTCTTCCACCACAAGAGCAAGCTAAGTTGATTGTCCTCATCCATGTCAAGTCAGGTCTACATGAAAAGTGTGTCGAGATAGTGATTGATCTCTACTCATGGATTCCATAGTGACCTGCTCGGCGCTTCGGAAGACGAAACAGACGCCTTGCCTTTCAGCTTCTTCCATATGTTTAAAGCGGTCAAACTACCTCGTGTTTGTTATGTTGTTAAGGTAGATCTTTTTGCTGGTCGAACTACCTCGTATTTGTTGTGTTGTTAAGGTAGATCTTCTTGTTTCACTTTTGGTGCCAAACTTTTCAAAACATTTTATCGAAAACTCTGAAAAACTCGTTATAAACATGAGTATAGGCCTCAGAGAAATCAAGATCGAATGCCTCACCTATTCCCTCGAAGGCGCCGTGCAAACAGATAATTTTCTCCGAGGATCTAAAATAGTAGCAAAACAGTGGAGATGTGGAATAACTTGAAAATATTTTAATTTTTTTGGTCCATTTGTTGTATAATAGGCTATAAAATATAATTATCTCTATTTTCTTTAAAAGCATTAGCAATAGTTAAAGACACTTGATGACTAAGCAAGAAGTTAGGTAGTATACACTAGATAACATCTTAGTTGCATTGTAATTTTTTTAAAAAAATTACGAAAATAATGGGCAATTTCCCAATCCGCTTCAGTAACCAACAGCTTACCATTATTGCAATTGATGAAGACAGTGATAATGTGCTCGTAGTCCTTGCACCGCGCTAGTATAGTATACGTCGAGTTCCATCTAACCTTCATATCAAGGTTGAATCTTCTTAGTGGCTTATTGATGGCCTTGTAGTACTCCGAGAACTGGACATACTTTACAATCAAACTTGTAGCAAAATTGATAACGTCGCGTATGTTGTCCAAACTGAGTTTCATTACATGCAAACCTGCCTGCACAATAAGATTAATGATATGGCATACTAATCTCTAGTGGAATACGAAACCTACCATATTGAAAGACCATGTGGAGGTCTATCCTTGTTGGTGATGAGTTATTGACTATGTTTGCTCTTGTTTGAGTTTGATTTGAATTGGATTCTCACATTTGAAACAATTTGAGTTGAGTCTGTAGGAGTGGCACTACCGGCCTCTGGGAGCGGTAGTTATTTTATAGAGAAGGGTTTTCACGAGTTTTCAATGCGAGCAGCACTACCGGCTTTTGGGGAGCGATAGTGCCGATCTTTAAGCGAATTTTTGAAATTTAAATTTTAAAATTGTGGGTAATACTATGTGATGTATTTTTCTTGTTTTTGATGGTTGCAGGACGTCGGGTTTTGATCATTGTGAGGCGAAGGATGATCGGGACTAGGCGAAGTGCGTCGGAGGTTCAGACGATCGGGGATCGCCGGAAGATGATCGAAGACGGAGTCGTGGCAAGCCGTGAAGACAACGAACAGACGAGATGCTAGCTAGGCGCTGCATGGATCAATGAGGCCCATTGGATCTTGGTCTAGTTGATAGGTTAGCAGATCTAGTTAGTACACTTTGAAAACCGTGTAAGAAAACCCATTTGCTTGTTGGGTTTTGGGTTAGCCCTTGCATGGCTGTATGAGTGAGTCAATCCTAGCCCTTGATGGTGTGCCTTAGGGTTTAGGACTCATCCAAGGGTGGAGGATGACCCAATAGTAGTATAAATATAGGTGTAGGGGTGCCTTCCCCTCTTTGAAGGTTTTAGAGGTTTTGATGCTCCTTTGAGCTTTGCCTATTTTGTTGTGATGCTTTGTAAATCCCCCTTCCAGAAATAAAAAACTATTCCTCTCAATTCTGAATTTATTTTCCGTATTTACATTCCGCACTTAAATTCAATCTTTACATAGTTGCAATTTACATTTATGCAATATGGATTTGCCTCCCCTCCTTCTACATGCTTTTGGATCTTTTGCTAAGGATGTATGATTGATGGATGAGTCTTATTTAGACCATATCCCAATCATCTAGTCAAGTCTTGAGTTCTTTCTCGAAAGAAACCGATTTTTGTTCTTGAGAGGATCGATCTTGGAAGAATGAGTTTTTGGGTGTTCTTGTCTTGAGTTCTAGCTTGCTATGACATGTGAAAAGCCATCTAGGATCATCTTGATCATCAAGAACTCACGAGCTAGCTGAGAGACAATTTTTTGTTCTTGAGCCCGTTCTTGTGCACCCTTCCATAAAATTGAAAAAGGTCATAACTTTGATGTCGATTCTTGCAATCGAGGGTTGGAATAGGTTCCTGACATCCATAGGAAGGTGTCCACAAAGTTGATTGAGTTTGAATAAGCGGATCAAAAGATTCATCAATTTTCCTTTTGAACCCGTGTTGAAATCACTGTTCATTCACATGTTCTACTATAGCTACAATACCCCTGTCACTACCGCTACATTACCCCGGTAGTGCCGAGTTTGTGGTAGTGTCGGTTTCAGGCTGAAAATTCAAAAAAACTGATTCTTCCGCTTCCATTTGTTTTCTAAGGTTTTTGACTTGGTTTCTTTAGGGGATAAAATTTATTTTGGGATCATTCACCCCCTCTCTGATCGCCATCTTGGTCCTTCAATTGGTATCAGAGTCAGTTTTGCTCTTTCATGGGTCTTGACTGGTCTTAAGAGTCATGGCGATGGACAAGTATTCTACCAAGCCTCCTATTTTTTCTAGAGTTGATTTTCCATTTTGAAAATCGTGGATGGAGTCATATATCACTACCCAGGGCTTCCTGATGTGGTAGAAGGTGAAACTCCCGTATGAGGTTCCTGCTGATGAAAACGTCATGGCCGGCAATATGGCTGACGTTGAGGTGAATGCTAAGGCAAGGAACATTCTCATACAGGGTCTTAGCCAGTGAGTATGATATAATTTCTCACCTTCGTTCCGCTCACGAGATTTGGGTGACCCTCGATGCTTACCATGAGGGCACTACTCAAATCAAGATCGTGAGGCAAGACCAGTACAAGCGTGAGTAGAACAAGTTTGAACAACACGCTGGTGATAGTCTTGATGAGTGTTTCAGTCGCTTTACCAAGATTTTGAGCGATCTCTGAGCAGTTGGTTGCATATACTCTGTGACGAATACTCATACCAGGGGTACCCCAACGGCCCAGGGTAACAAGCAGGTTGCCCCAAGCCTATTACCGACCAAAGGACCCGTGGGACCACAAAGGACGCCCCTCCCCGACCGATCAGGACAAGCGTCCCCGACCAAGTAGGGCTCCCGACCCCCGCGGTAGGTCGGGATCCCCCGACTCCGACCAAATTAAGGCAACCTCCGCCAAGGGCCGCGTGTCAAAGCCTCCACCGGTCTATTTACGCGTGCCCCACGGGACGGGACAATCGGCGGATCAGACGGAGCGGTGGCTCTTTCCCAAGATGGCATAAATGGCTGCTGAAGTCAAGCTTCCGGTCCCATCAACCGATCACGCATAATACGAAGGCACGCTCCTCCCGGCGGTACCAACGTTATACATCGCAACGCCCACACTCGTCGAGCTCACGTAAGGCGGTCGCCATTTCCCGACGAAGCGGCTAACTGCCCTGCCCAACGGGACTACCGACCCGGCGTGGGCAAGGCAGGCAGTGACCAGTCGCCAGAATGAAGGACCGAAGCTCTTAGCATAGGCCACCTCCCCTTTCCCAATTCTCAATGTAACCTGCCCTTTCCTACTATATAAAGGGGGGGCAGGAGCCCCTGACGAGGGAGGGGGACAGAGAAAAAGAGGAAAGACGAGTTCTTTCTTGTAAACGCTGTGCAGCCATTTGCACTAAAAGCAATACAATACCACCACACGAACTAGAGTAGGGACATTCGGTCCGAACCAATATACACCTTGGACTCTCGATTCTAACCATTCAGGGAGAGGGAACGCGTGGCCCCTTAAGACTTACAAATTTACTTGCCGGTGCTCTAAACACCGACAGTTGGCGCGCCAGGTAGGGGCTTCGCGCGTCTTCATCGACTTCTCCGGATTCCCATTCATCTCCCTGATGGCTTTCTTCACCGGCGATGGCGTGTCTACGTCGGGGGGCCGAATCCGCTTCGGCTCCCTCGACTTCATCGCCACTCCAACGGGTGAGCTCGCGCTCGAGCCCGTCGTCGTCGAGACCGGTTCGCCGAAGCCGTGGCTCCATCTCCGACAACCTCGCTGGCCTCCGGCTTGAGGCCCCCCTGCAGGCCCTCAGGACGGAGCCCAACGAGCGCCCCGCCGTCTTTGGCGGTAGCACCCGAGGGCTCGGGAGGACGATCACGTCGCCTACCACGAGCTCACAGTTCGTGGCTATGGTCGGCTATATGCCGGCCTCATCCTGAGCCGGAAGATTCTTCCAGCCACGACTCCAGCTCCGACACGGAGCAAACCGCCCGCAGACGGCACTCACGTGAGTGCAACATGGCGGGCACGGTCAACCTGACCGTAACCCCGCTGACTCGGGGCTCCCATCCAAAGCACTAAGGCGCGGAGGAGGAATACCGCCATGAAGCGAGCCGAGCGCTCAAGCTCGCCGCGCCGAAGTTTTTGGCGGCGCAGAAAGAGTGGAGGACCGAAGGCCGAAGCTTGATAAGCTCGGGCCGACTGAGCGGGATGAGCCCGAGCCCCATCGGTGCTTGGCGATGCCGCGAACGCACGACGTCAGATGCACCACAAGCTGGTGGAGGAATCTGATGGCCCTCAGTTCTTCCCCCACGCGAGTCAGAACGTGGCTGCAGCTGCGATGCTACTCCGAGGCCTTCCCGAGCCGGACGACCCGGAGGCCAAAGCCACGTACCAGAATCTTCGGGGGCTGGTGGAGCGTGCTGCTGTGCATCACATGCAAGCCTCCGGCCCTCACCATTCTGGCGCCACCTCGGCACGGACCCGCACCACCCTCGCCCCGGTGGTCCAGCAAAGGTGGCGGCATGTCAAGAACAACCCCAGGCCTCGCGCACCCCGGTGCGCGGCGCCTCGGCGGCGACTACGATGTCGCGCCACCCTCGGCCAAGAAAAGCGGTGGGCGGCGCCCACTCGCGTGTTGCGGACAGCGGACGCCGCCAAAATCGCAGCCCAAGCCCCGATGGTCCGGGACCACGAGCTTTCTGTCAAGGGATCCGCCATGCGGATTTCCCCGACAGATTCAGGGCACCGACCAACATAGCCAAATACACCGGGGCCACGAACCCCGGCGTATGGCTCGAAAACTATCGGCTCGCGTGCTGGGCGGGAGGAGCGACGGATGACCTCTTCATCATCCAATACCTCCCCATCTACCTCGCGGACTCGGCTCGAGCCTGGCTCGAGTACTTGCCCGGAAAGACCATCAGGAACTAGGCCGACCTGAAGACCCTTTTTGTCGGTAACTTCCAGGGCACTTATAAACGCCCTGGAAACTCCTGGGACCTGAAGAGCTACAAGCAGCAGCCGGGAGAAACTCTCCGGGATTACATCCGGTGCTTCTCCCGTCAATGCAACGAGCTCCCCGACATCTCCGACGCCGACGTCGTGGGGGCGTTCATCTATGGCACCTCTTGCAAGGCCTTGGTGCACAAACTAGGTTGCGTTAAGCCTAGAACCACCAAGGAGCTTCTGGACATCGCCACCAACCACGCCTCCGGCGAGGAGGCTGTGGGGGCCATCTTCGAAGATGGCAAGACTAAGCAAGAACCCGGGGTCCGAGCCGGGTCCCCTTCCGACCGCTCCGACAAGCGGAGGCGGCACGGAAAACAGGTTCGCGAGGTCCAAGTGGTTGTGGCCGTCGACCGCCCTGCCAAGCAGCAGGCGCGACCGGCCGTCGTTCCCGACCACTTCGAAAAGTTGATGGACAGCCCGTGCCCACACCACGGATTTCCCGTCAAACACAAGTACCGGGACTGCGAGGTCTTAAGGCGTTTCCTCTCTGGCACCCCCACGACGCCGCGGGACAAAGGAAAGAAGCCGGCCCCGGCCCTACGGGCCACGGAGAAGATGGCGGACGACGAGTTCCCAGAACCCGACGGCTGCCTCATGATCTTTGGCGGACCGGCATGCTACGCCGACAAGCGTCGGCTCAAGCTCGCCTACCGCGAGGTCCATACCGCCACACCAGCCGTCCTCCAATATCTTCGGTGGTCGGAGTCCCCGATCACCTTCGATCGGACTGACCACCCGACCACGTCCGCGGTAGGGAGATACCCGCTTGTGGTCGACCCCATTGTGGGGAAGAAGCGCCTCACAAAGGTGCTAATGGACGGTGGCAGCGGTCTCAACATCCTTTATGTTGAGACGCTCGACGCCATGTGGGTCCCCCGCTCGAGTCTCCGACCGAGCAAGACGCCTTTCCACGGCGTCATCCCTTGCCAGCAGGCCCAACCGCTCGGGCAGGTCGACCTGCCCGTCACTTTTGGAGGACCGGAAAATTTCCGTACCGAGACCCTCACTTTCGAGGTCGTGGATTTTCCTGGATCCTACCACGCCATCCTGGGGAGGCGTGCTATGCCAAGTTCATGGCGGTCCCCGATTACACCTATCTCAAGTGAAGATGCGGGCCACGAGGAGTCATCACCGTGGCCGTCCTTATAGCTTGCTTACAACTGCGAGCGAAGCAGTTGCGAGCTAGCCTCAGCGGTCATCGCGCCCGCCGAAGTTCGCCAACCCCGAGGGAAGCCTCGAGTCCGCCCGAGTCTAGCAAGTCGGGGCGGGATCCTTCAAGTCGCCGAGGACACGAAGAAGGTTGCGGTCGATCCGGCGATCGACCAAGACCGTGCGGTCGGAGCCACTCTCCCGCCAAATAGGAAGCGGCTCGTCGACTTCCTCGCGCCAACAATGACGTCTTTGCATGGAAGTCCTCCGACATGCCAGAATTCCGAGGAAGTCGCCGAGCATTTCTTAGGCATCCGACCGGGCTCAAGGCGGTCGTCCAATGCCCGCGCGCTCGACGAAGAGAAGCGCAGGATCATAGGGAGGAGATCGCCAAGCTTTGGTGCGGGGTTTGTAAAGAGGTGCGCCACCCCGAGTGGCTCGCCAACCCTGTACTTGTGAAGAAGAAGAATGGGCAATGGAGAATGTGCGTTGATTATACGAGTCTGAACAAGGCATGTCCCAAGGACCCGTTCCCCTTGCCCCGCATCGACCAAGTCATCGACTCCACTGCAGGGTGCGAGTTCCTTTCCTTTCTGGATGCCTACTCAGGCTATCACCAGATATCGCTAAAGGAGTCCGACCAGCTCGCGACCTCCTTCATCACTCCGTTTGGCTCGTTCTGCTACATGACAATACCGTTCGGTCTAAAAAACGCGGGCGCTACATACCAGCGATGTATGCAAACGTGTTTCAACAACCAGATCGACCGCAACATTGAGGCGTACGTCGACGACATCGTTGTAAAGACCAAGAAGGCTGACGACCTCATCACCGACCTAGGACAGACTTTCGCAAATCTCCGGCAGTTCCACATAAAGCTCAACCCCGAGAAGTGCGTCTTCGGGGTCCCCAAGGGAAAGCTCCTCGGTTTCATCGTCTCTGAGCGTGGCATCGAGGCCAATCAGGAGAAGATTTCGATGATCACAAGGATGGGCCCGGTCGGCAACCTGAAAGGGGTCCAAAAGCTAACCGGATGCCTTGCAGCCTTGAGCCGTTTCATGTCTCGCCTTGGCGAGCGCGGGATGCCGCTCTACAGGCTGCTTAAGAAGTCCGACCGCTTCAGCTGGACCCAGGAGGCTCAGGAGGCCCTCACCCGCTTGAAGGCTTTCCTGTCCTCACCCCCAGTCCTGGCTGCCCCGGCACCGGGCGAATCGCTGCTCCTCTACATCGCCGTCACGACCCAAGTTGTCAGTGCGGCCCTCGTGGTGGAACGAGCGGAAGAAGGCCGTGAGCTCAAGATACAACGGCCGGTCTATTTCATCAGCGAGGTGCTTTCCGAGTCAAGGCTCGGTACCGCAGTCGCGAAGGCGCTCACGCAATACTCATCACAAAGAGAAAATTGGTCCACTGCTTCGACCAACACCCCGTCACCGTGGTGACCACGTCGCCACTCGGCGAAATCATCCACAACCGCGACGCCTCAGGAAGGATAGCCAAGTGGGCACTCGAGCTCAGTAGTCACGGCATATCATACGTTCCTTGAACGGCGATCAAGTCGCTAGGCCCTGGCCGACTTCGTCGCCGAGTGGACCAAGCCGAGCACCACCGGCCTTTCGAAGACCGAGTCTTGGGCGATGTACTTCGATGGATCCTATACAAAACGGCGCGGCGCGGGAGTTGTTATTGTTTCCCACTCGGGAACAAACTTCAATCGTGATCGTTTGCTCTTGATCGACCAACAACATCGCCGAGTCACGAGGCTCGTCAGCGGTCTCGGATCGCTGCCGACCTCGGCGCTCGCCGACTCGTCCACGGGGACTCCAAGCTTGTCGTCGACCAGATCATGAAGGTGCGGGCCCGAGACACCGGATAGCCGCGTCTTGTCGAGAAGCGCGCAAGCTCGAGAACGGTTCAAGGGTTTGAGCTCCACCATAGCTACAAGCGCTACAGCGGTGAGGCCGATTACCTAGCCAATCTTGCCTCCGGTGAGCCGATCCCCACAGGATCTTCGTCTGTGACCTTCTGCTGCCTTCTGTACGGATGGACCCAGTGACCGAGCGGCCTTCCGACCAGCCGGGCGCGGCTACTCCGATCGCCGTGCGGTCGGGCGTAGATCCGGCCGGTCGGACCGCAAAGTGTTAACGACTAAATCCGACTGGAGGAAGCCCTTCATCGACCGTCTGACGAACGGATCGCTTCCCTCTGACCCGACCGAGGTCCGGCGCCTCGCCCGTCGGGCGAAATCCTTCGTCCTGGTCGGGCCAAACCTTTACAAAAGGAGTCCCTCCGGAGTCCTCCAGAGGTGCATCCTGGCCGACCAAGGGAAACAGCTGCTGCTTGATATCCATGGCGGGTCTGCGGTCACCATCTTTGCGCCACGGTCCACAGTAGGAAAAGCCTTCGAGTTTCTCTTGGCCGACCGCCGTGTCGGACGCCGAGCGGTTATGCGCACTGCGAAGGATGCCAATTCTTCGCGGCGGATGCATCTGCGGCTCGAGCCTGCGCACGCGATCCCCATCACATGGCCATTTGCGGTTGGGGACTTGATCGGTCGGGCCCTTCAAGAAAGCGCCGGGGCTTTACTCACCTCCTTGTCGCGGTGGACAAATTCATCAAGTGGATAGAGGCCAAGCGGTTGTGGCGCCACGTCGGTGCAGCGGCCACCTTCTTCCGCGACATCGTCTTCGGTTGAGTCCCTAACTCTATCATCACCGACAAGCCGGACGCGATTCACGGGAAGGAATTCCTCGAGTTCTGCGACGACTTCAACATCCGCGTCGATTGGGCAGCCGTGGCCCATCCGCGGACTAACAGCCAGGTCGAACACGCGAACGGCATGATCCTCCAAGGGCTCAAGCCACGGATCTTCAGTCGACTGAAGCATTTCGCGGGGCGATGGGTGGCCGAGCTACCCTCCGTCCTTTGGAGCCTGCGGACCACGCCAACTCGGGCGACCGGGTTTACGCCATTCTTCATGGTGTTCGGTGCCGAAGCTGTCTTGCCAACCGACCTGGAATACGGCGCCCCAAGATTACAAGCCTTCGACGAGGCTCGGGGGCTCATCTCACAACAAGGCGCCATCGACCCGGCTCGGCGGCGCGCGATGTGGCCATTCTACGATCGGCCAAATATCAACAAGCTCTACGACGTTACCACAACCGTCAGGTTCGAGGGCGATCCTTCAACGCTGGCGACCTGGTCCTGCGTCGGGTCCAGACCACCAAAGACAGGCATAAGCTCTCGCCACCCTGGGAAGGCCCCTTCACCGTCGTGGAGGTTCTTCGACCCGGCACCTTTCGACTCAAGGATGCGGATGGTCACGTCCTCTCTAACGCATGGAACATAGAAAAGTTAAGGCGTTTCTATCCCTAAGTTCCTTCCTTTTTCCTTGCATCATCTTTACCTTTCCTTTCGAGCACACGGTCGCGTGCGGACTCGGGGCTGCCGTTAGCGCCCGTTCGGTATTTCGGTCGGCGCTCATCGGGTAGGTGACCCGGCCCACCACGTGGTCCTTCGGCGGTAACCCTCTCGACCGAGTGCTACGGCCTACGCCCAGCGGCTATGGTTGCAGTAGCACTTCGGAAGAAGGAAATACCGGCGGGCGACCTTTGTCGATCGGAACACTCCTCCAGCGCAAACCACGGCTAACTCTCGCTTATGCGGGTCGGTGACCCGACCAAATCACTAGGTCCTTCTGAGCGGTAACCCTCTCGACCCGAGTGCTACGGCCTACGCCCCAGCGGCTATGGTTGCGAAGTAGCACTTAGCGGAAGAAGGAAGTACCCGAGCGGAACAAACTTTGGTCGGTCGGGAACACTCCTATCCCTTACTAGTGCGTGTGAATGCTGCGTAGCCAAAGTTCTTATCCTCTTCGCCCTTCCCGGAGTGACCCGACCTACGCATAAGCGACCTCAGCGGTCCTTAAGGCTATGGCCGGTCAAGCGCTCACCACAACATAAAAGAGGGCAAGAGGCATACTGGAACTTGCTAAGTTTTAAGATTATTTACATACAATAGTCTTTACAATAAAGGGGGATGTATCTAACTTCTCCCTTTTGGAGGGCACTCTGCGACGAGATGTGGCTGGCGATCTCCCGGGCGTGCGGCTCGACTTGGAGCTCGAGCCTGTCGATCTCGTCATCGGTCCGATTCCCGGCAACACCGCTGCTCACCATCGCGAGGTCGATGCCATCGTAATGGGAGATGGTGTTGACCAACGCCGAGGAGGCTCTAAGCGTGGCGCCCGCAGTCACCGCACTCTCGACGTGCCCCGGCACTCGAGCCAGCACGATGGCAAGTGCGCTCGAGCCCGCCACGATTCCGAGCACCCGGTCGCAGACATTCTGGCCGACCCTTCGAAGGGCCTCCAGCTCCGCGGCCAACTCGGTCCGGCCACCCTCGGCGTCCTTCAGCGTCGCCTACACTGCGTCCCGTGCCGTGACCGCCACGTCACGAGCCTGCAGAGCATCCTTCCGTGCCTCCACGGCGTCACCAAGGCTTTTTCGCAACTCTGCGGGTCGGGGTCGAGTCAGAGAACGCGCCCCACAAATTACTGATGCAGAATCAACATAAAGATCAGAGCTCTTACCGCCCGCGGAGCTCTCCAAATCGCCAAGATCGGCCACTGACTTGGCCAGTTCCCGCTGGGCGGCGTCGCGCTCGCGTCGCACTAGCTCGGCAGCCTCCCGGACCTGGGCCATCTCGCCCCGAAGGTCGGCCGCCTCCGACCGCGCAGTCGCCTCCCCGGCCACGGCCAGATCCTTGGCATCGCTCGCCCCCGCCAAGAGGGATTCGAGCTCTGCCACCCACGCGACCAAAGGCGGCTCGCTGGCGCTCTCGAGTAGGACACAGGCGATCGGGCCGGCTCTGGCGAGCCTCCTCCGCGCCTTTGCTCACGGCCCGGGGCCTCCCGGCGTCCACGCGGCTCGGGCGAGCGGTCGCACGCCTCCTCGGCGGCTAGCCTCGGCCCGTGCGCGCTTGATGAACCGCGACTTGTCCCCGAAGGGCACGCAAGCGCTGCAAGGCGCAACACTCCATTAGCTCACGACGAACCTGTCAAAAGTCACAAGAGACAAGTCTCGACGACTTACCAGGCTAATCGGAAGAATCTTGTCGGTAACCGTGTCCAGCGCCTCGCTGGAACTCTCGAGGGCGAGCGAGGTCCTCTGGATCCGCTGGTCTCGCCATGGCGCGCTTGATACCATCTCGAAGGGCGCCCACTCGCGGCCCTCGCGGTCGTCCATCGAGATGGTCGGCCCGCCGAGTTGGCCGTCCACCGGCCAAGTGCGTGGCGAGGCGGCGAGTTAGAGCAGCTGGCCGGCCCCGGCGGCTTGCGCATGAGGGATGTCACCCGGCATCTCCCCCCGCGATTCTGGGAGGATCGAGCCGGACTCCTGGATCGCCCCTCGGTAGCCCCGGGCGGCGGGTCACCACCGCCGGGAGCCGGATCGCATCTGCCGGCGGGCTCCCTGGCGGCGGCGATGGCAATTCCACCCGACCTCCCACGACCAAAGGAGGGAGACCCGGCTCGCCGAGGACGATCGGGCCGTTTCGCCCGCTGCACGACCAGACCGGGAACCGTCGTCCGCTCCACCGCGGCTCAGCGCCGCGCTGCGGAACTTCAACCTGGTCGGAGCGGCGGCGTCTCCCGACCGTGCTCGCTCTCCTCGGTTGGTCGCGCCGATGCTAAGCAGGGTCGCGATTGCGCGCTTCGAGTAAACAACTGCGTGCCACGCGATCGATAACAATGCCGGACTACCCTACTATCACCAAAGTCGAAGAAAGGACACTTCACTGCGCCGGCCGGACGCTGCGGCGATCGTGCCCTCTTCGTTGGTCCTCCTGCGGCGAGTCGGCCTTCCGCTTCCCGAGGGCGATCCGACCGGGACATCTCGCAGAAGTGCGGCGTTGACGGCACTTGTGCGCTCGCTCCCTGCTGGACCCCCGACCGGATCCCCGCCGGTCGGCGTATCGGACAGATACCCGTGGTACGAATTTACGCCCCAGTTTCCACTGTTGTCGGTGGAGGTCGGCCCCGCAGCAGTGGTCTCCGATTCGTCCTCGCCGCGCACGGCTCTTGCCGCACGCTCCTTCTCCCGCTGCCTCCTCTTCTCCCCTTTGCGCTTCTTGCGCTCCGCCTCAATCTGCGCAAACTTTGCGCGGGCCTCTGCCCTCAGCACCTTCTTCCCTGGCAGCACTGCCCAGGAGACCATCCCGCCGAGCCCCTAGGGAGCGTAAAAACCTCGATCAGGCAAAAAACGCCAACACTGAGGGGGAGAAGAAAAAAGGAGAAAGAAAGCTACACTCAAATTACCAGGTTCGGCAGATTCGAGGCAGCGGCTCGGGGTGGCCGGCCACCACATCGATCAGCGCTTCCACCCATAGCGGATACCGCGCACGACCTCCGACGAGGAGTTCCTCCACCATCATCCTTGCGGGTCGATCGGTCCCTCAAATTTGAACATCGGAGCAGCCGATCCATGAGAGGTCGCTGCACGCGCATCTTCATGAATGCGCGCGACAACGACGTCACCGATAAGACCCGCTTCTTACGGGCCTCGATCAGTCGTTATCACCTCCACTCGGTTCCTTTCCTTCCGTTCACCCCGGCCCCATGAGGGCTTCATCTCGGGAGCCGACCGGTGTGGCGGAGCGCCATCCCCAGTTCTTGGCGTAAAGCCACTGGAGTGCCACCCCGGTTGGGCGAGGTAGCTTCACGTCAATATAATCATTGCGCGCCCGTGCGCGGTGAAAGCCACACCTCCGCGAGCACCGATACATCCGAGGATTTGTCTTTCCTCAGTCGAGCCTGGAAGAAATACCTCCACAGCGCCCAGTGGGGCTCGATCCCTAGCTAGGCTTCACAGGGTGTGATGAAGATAGCGATATGAAGGACCCCGTTGGGGTTGAGATGATGCACCTCCGCCTCGTAATGGTGCGAAGCCAGCGCCGCGAGCAGTGCGGCGGAGCCCGAATCCACGCTCGAAGAAAGAGGCGGGCACCACGACCTCGCCGTTCTCCGGAGCGGGGGCGGCGGCCCCGGTCGGCACTCTCCACCCCGAGATATCCTGCAGAGGTAGGAACCCCTTCTTTACCAGCCCGAGCGCGCGGCTGGCCTGGATGGAGCACGCTGGCCACGACATCTCCGAGAGAAGTGGTGAGATGATGAGAGGAGAAAGTTGGAGGTTCCCTCCCTTTTTTCTCTCTTTTGCTCTTGCGATCTTTTTTCTTGATTCAGGCAAATGCGGGAAGACGGGGAAGGCAAGGGCAAGGGGTTTGCTCAAATGCCCCCGCACCCTATCTATAGGAGCCGGGCGGACGCCTAGCCAAACAAACGCCTGGCCAAGCGGGCGACAGCCGAATAAGACGCCTCCTCGCATGAAGCGTCGCGCATGCCCTCGTTTGCCATGCCAGCCACCGAGCGAGCGGCATCGACCCGAGCGGGCGCCAATCAAGCAGACACCCCCTCGCGTGAGGCGTCGAAAACACCCTCGTTTGCCGTGCTAGGTAACGCCCCGTTTCCAATTCCTCTCTGCATTTAATCCTGACAAGACCGCAAGAATCGTAAAGACACCGCCTCGGGCCGCGCATCCTGAGACCTCTTGGTCTCCACCTTTTGGCCAGGACGGTTGCCCTGGGGCACGTGCGAGAGGCCCCTTGGGTCGCTGAGGCCTCAAAATGGCAAGAGCTCGATGGCTCACGCTAGGGCCCACCAAAGTCAGGATCTAAAGGTGATCCCACCAAGTGGGCATAAGGCCGCCCAATAAAATTGAGCGAGGGCGAGTGTGGCGAGCCCAGTGGGCCTCGGTTGGGGTGTGAGCGGCCCAATCGCCAAAACTTCGCGTCGAGACCATACTTCACACTCTCCGGGAGCCCATCGATGGGCGACAACCGGTATGCTGCGGGTGTGACGACCCGGTCCGTCACGGATCGAGTAAAGAAAGGTTTTATGGGTCGCCCCACGCGGGCTCGGACACCTACTCGGGACCGTCCGCTCGGAAGGGTCCCCCTTGGGCGGGACCTCCGGGACCCACTCGGACCACCCGTTATTTAGCTCCACGAGCACGGCGTTCAAACCAGCGGAGTAACGCGCGTCGCTCACCCGCCCGAGTCCCACACTGCGGGATGTATCTGGCGTGGGATAGGCAGCGGCCACTCCTCTCGCAGCTACCCTCGCCAGACGAGGACTCGGGATGGATGCCCCACGTCCAGCTACGACGTAAAAAGAGCGCCGTCCAGCTACGACGTAAAAAGAGCGTCGTCCAGCTACAACGTTAAACGAGCACTCGGACATCCGAACCTCATGGAGAGGCATCTGGTCGTCCCTGCCAACCAAGGCACGGTCTAGCTACGATGTTAAACGAGCACTCGGACACCCGAACCTCACGGAGAGGCATATGGTCGTCCCTGCCGATCGAGGCACGGTCTAGCTACGACGTTAAACGAGCACTCGGACACCCGAACCTCACGGAGAGGCATCTGGTCGTCTCTGCCGACCAAGGCACGGTCTAGGTACGACGTTAAATGAGCACTCGGACACCCGAACCTCACGGAGAGGCATCTGGTCGTCTCTGCCGATCGAGGCACGGTCTAGCTACGACGTTAAACGAGCACTCGGACACCCGAACCTCGGAGGCATCGGTCATCCTGCGGTCGAGGCACGGTCTAGCTACGATGTTAAGCGAGCACTCGGACACCGAACCTCACGGAGAGGCATTTGGTCATCCACGCCAACCAAGGCGCGGTCTAGCTACGACGTTAAGCGAGCACTCGGACACGAACCTCACGGAGAGGCATCCGGTCGTCCCCGCCACCAAGGCACGGTCTAGCTACGACGTTAAACAAGCACTTTCGGATACCCGAACCACACGGAGGCATCCGGTCATCCCTGCCGACCAAGGCACGGTCTAGCTACGACGTTAAGCGAGCACTTTCGGACACCGAACCTCACGGAGAGGCATCGGTCGTCCCTGCCCAGGCCAAGGCACGGTCTAGCTACGATGTTAAGCGAATACTCGAACACCGAACCTCACGAGAGGCATCGGTCGTCCCTGCCGACCAAGGCGCGGTCTAGCTACGACGTTAAGCGAGCACTCGGACACGAACCTAGCGAGAGGCATGCGGTCGTCCCTACCGACCAAGGCGCGGTCGCTCTGACGTTACGGTCATCACCCAGAAAGAGCGATCATTTGCGATTGCGGTTCTCGAGGCGGGTTAGTCGAAAAGAGCGCTGAGACAAACTCATCGCAAAGACATTCATAAAGGAAAAGGAGATTTCATTATAGGCCAACAGGCTCGAACTTTACAATGTTACATAAGGTACCCGGCAGGCTCGAACACTACGCAAAGCTACAAGATATGGTGGAGCTATTTCTGCACCAAGTATCATATCTTGAGCATCAATGCGGCGTCGATGCACTCACCGCGGCTACTAATTTCGGTCGTGGCGCCACCGCCGCCAAGATCGGCTGCAGGGGCGCTCGCGCCATCGCCTCTAAGAGGGCCCTCCTTACCACCTTGAGCCTTGGAACGGCCTCGAGCAGCGCGTCGACGGCGGCAATACCTCGGGCTACGGTTTCTTCCTCCTCCCTGAGCTCAGCCATCGCCTAGTCGCACTCAGCCTAGAGCTCGGCCATGGGATCTTCTTCCTCTACCTCGACATCATCGCCAAAGCTGAAGATCAGTGGATGCCTCGAAGCCATTTCGAGGATTACGAAAGAGGACTTTGGTTTGAGGGACAATTGTTCTAGTAAGCGGTGGCACCCTTATATATATACCCAATCAAAGGGAGATCAAACGTTTCCAAAATAAATGCGAGCACAGGAAAACGAAGCGCCCTTCACCAGAACCCGAGGCGGCCAAGAAGACGTACGGTCAAGGCACGCAAGCCGTGCGCGGCCCACACAATGAAGCGATCAAAAGCTTCTGGCGGTTCGAATGCCCCCGGCCAAGCTCCTGGGCAGCCGTCGGATGCGTTGGGGCACACCTGGCTGAAGCCAGCCGACCCAGTCGGTCGGACCAACCAGTCGGGGCCGGTCACCATTCGCAACCAAGTTCAACCCCCAACCGTATCTTACGAACTCGCTCGGGGTTGGGGCTGCGACGGATACTCATACCGAGGGTACCTAACGGCCCGGGGTAACAAGCGGTGCCCCAAGCCCATTACCAACCAAAGGACCGTGGGACCACAAAGGACCCCTCCCGGCCGTCGGGGACGGCGTCCACGACCAAGTAGGGCTCCGACCCTGCGGTGGGTGGGATCCCCGACTTCAGACCAAATTAAGGCAACCTCGCCAAGGGCCGCGTGTCAAAGCCTCCACGATCTGGACGCGTGCCCTACCGGACGGGACAATCGAAGTATATGACGGGAGCGGTGGCTCTTTCCCAAGATGGCATAAATGGTCTGCTGAAGTCAAGCTTAGGTCCCATCAACCGATCCGCATACAATACGAAGGCACGCTCCCCCGGCGGTACCAGCGTTATACAACTGCAACGTCAACACTCGTCGGAGCTCACAAAGGCGGTCGCCATTTCCCGACGAGCGGCTAATCGCCGCCTAGCGGGACTACCGACCGGCGTGGGCAAAGCGAGCAATGACGATCGCCGAATGAAGGACCGAAGCTCTTAGCATAGGCCACCTCCCCTTTCCCAATTCTCCATATAACCTGCCCTTTCCTACTATATAAAGGGGGGCAGGAGCCCCTGACGAGGGAGGGGGACAGAGAAAAAGAGGAAAGACGAGTTCTTTCTTATGTATTTGTGCTGACCATTTGCACTAAAAGCAATACAATACCACCACACGAACTGGAGTAGGGACATTCGGCCCGAACCAGTATAGACCTTGGACTTTCGAGTCTAACCATTCAGGGAGAGGGAACGCGTGGCCCCTTAAGACTTACAAATTTACTTGCCGGTGCTCGAAACGCCGACACTAGTTTTCTTCATACTTACTCTACTCCTTCATGTCAAAATTGCCCTAAACTTCTTGCTGAAATTAATGCCATGAGCGATCACCTTAGGAAGCTTTCTTCTAGAAACGATGAACTTGAAATGCATACTTCTAAGGACTCAGTCAGCTCATGTGAGGGCTATAGGCAACTAAAACTTGACAATAAATCTTTAAATATCAAGTGTGTTAATCTTGCTAAAGACTTACTAGCTAAGTCAAAAGAAAGTTGCTTGCGATGTGCTGAGATTGAGGGAGACTTGGATAAAATCCAAGTCGAACTTAGGAAGAAGCTTGAGGCTAGACCATTAGGATTAGAAATGCCCCTTGCGTTTCTTGTGAGGCCTTCAAGATTGAGACAGTCGTGCTGAGGAAGAAAAATATACGTGCTGGTAGTTCTTCTCTTTCTGGTTCTTCTTCCTCTTCTCTTCCCTATTCTTCATGTGCCTCTTTCTTCCGGTAGTGTGAGTATCTCATGAGCACTCTCAAAAAGATTGTTGGAGGCAAGAAGAAGCTCAATCTCATTCTAGACCAATCTAAAATTAGCCGATTCAATCAGGGTCTAGGATTTGACTACTTGGAGCACGCTAGGGCACATCCTCCCACCATTGTGCGTGGCTCAAAGAGTGGTGAGATCGTGGTAGCTCCTAGGGTGAGTACCACTGTGTTTAGATTTGCCGGAGTTGTCCATAGGATCTCTGATCAGAAAGTTGCTCCTCCTGCTACTTCCGCCTCTAGCAAGGCGAAGTACACTTGCACCTTCTGTCAGAAGGATGGACATTTGGAAAATTTCTGCTTCAGGTGCGCCAAGATCACTCGATGTGAGCGTGTTGCAGCTCTTAGGGGTATTCAGGGTCATCCCCAGACTCTGAGTGCTCCTAAAGCACACATTACTTCTAGATAGGTTAGAGCATCGCCTGTTTTTGGGCAGCGTTCAGGACTCGGTTTTCAGGCTGTTCATTCGAGTTTTAGTCCTAAAGCTGTTCGTGTTAGTATTTCCGCCGTCCTCTTGATATTCCTCGTTTTTCCTATCGAGGATATATCAGCGGCGTGAGGTGTTTTCTGGTAGGAGATTCAGGCAGCCTAACTGGGATGGTTTGGCCTTTGCACCATGGCGGGTCAACCTAGTTTCAGCTCCTAGATCTTCTGCTATTGCTAGTTCTGATCTCGTAAGGGTTGAGCGTAAGAGAG
Organism: Otatea glauca; assembly: GCA_036346275.1. Lineage (NCBI taxonomy): Eukaryota > Viridiplantae > Streptophyta > Magnoliopsida > Poales > Poaceae > Otatea > Otatea glauca. The sequence continues at coordinate 43,138,675 of CM070711.1, forward strand.
ATGCTAGATCCCAGTCTTCTTCCTTGGCTTGCACCTTTGGATGTCGTATGATTCAATATTGGGTTCCCAGGTCTTCACTTTATCCCAGTACTGAGTCATTTATCTCTTCTATGACTTGACCAGGTTCGTCGGATGGGGAAGGTAGATGTTTGGATTGTCGACGCCGATTGTTCTCGATATATGACCGGAGACTCTCGTTGGTTCTCTTCCCTAGTCCGAGCCCCTGGTGATGGGTTGATCACTTTTGGGGATGCTTCATCAGGTACAGTCATTGCTAAGGGTACTATTTGCATTAATCAGAATTTCATTCTTAAGGATGTTTCCTTAGTAAGTAAGTTGCAGTATAATTTGCTTCTGTTTCTCAGCTTATCGATGACTCTTTCGAGGTAAGCTTCAAGAGTAGTGCCTGTAGAATCCTCGATTCTTCAGAAGGGTTAGTTTGCGGGACTTCTAGATATGGGAGAGTCTTTCGTGCTGATTTTTTTGCTTCTTCTGGAGACTCTCTCAGCTGTTTGATTGCTTCAGAGTCCCGTGATCTCTCCTTCTGGCATAGAAGACTTGGTCACATTGGATTTGATCATTTGACCAGAGTTAGCAACCACGACCTCATTTGTGGTTTGCCCAAACTCAAGATGGTCAAAGACTTAGTTTGCTCTCCTTGCCGACATGGCAAGATGGTTGCTGCTTCTCATCCCCCAGTCACTGTTGTGATGAGTGATGCACCAGGACAACTTTTACATATGGACACTGTTGGTCCAGCTAGAGTGTAGTCAGTGGGTGGGAAGTGGTATGTTCTTGTCATTGTTGATGATTTTTTGAGGTACTCTTGGGTGTTTTTCATGACCTCGAAGGATGAGTCTTTTACCCATTTCAGTGGTTTGGTTCATAGGTTGTCTTTTGAGCTCCTTGGTGCCTTACGAGCTATACGCAGTGACAATGGCACGGAGTTTAAGAACTCCTATTTTGAGAGTTTCTGTGTGGTGTCTGGTTTAGAGCATTAGTTCTTCTCTCCCTACGTCTCTTAGCAAAATGGCCAGGACGATGCTAAACGAGTACAACACTCCTAGAAAGTTTTGGGCTGAGGCTATAGCTATTTCTTGCCATATTTCAAATTGCGTATTCTTGAGAGCACATTTGTACCGCATTTCTTACGAGTTGAGGTATGGGCAAAAGCCCAGTGTTTCTCATTTTTGTGTGTTTGGTTGCAAGTGTTTCATTTTGAAGTCTGGTAACATGGATAATTTGAGTTTCGTTCTTCTGATGGTATATTTCTGGGTTATTCGACTTCTTCCCATAGCTATAGGGTCTGGAGTTGCGATGCGCATAGGATCATAGAGACCTACAAGGTGACCTCTGATGAGGCTAGCCCAGGAGCTAGACCTGACATTTTAGGCTCTTCTTCCACCTCCGAGACCATCTTTGTAGAGGATGAGGATGATGGAGATGATGGTGTTCCACCTGATTCAGTCCTCCCTACACCTGAGGTGTCTCCTGTTTCCATTTCTGCACCTCAGGGAGACCAGCCCTTGCTTTCTGACTCATGCAGCTAGTGGCTCTATTCCTACCTCTTCTGTGCATGAGGTAGAGGCCACTTCTGCTTGTGAACCTCCCTGTTATATTCAGCATTCTCATCCACCTGATCAGATCATTGGCGATCTGTTTGAGCGGATCACTTGATCAAAATTGGGTTTGTCCAGTTTCTGCCTTCACTCTGCCTTTGTTGCCTCCTTTGAGCCGAAGGATGTTTCTCATACATTATCCGATGAGTCATGGATTAATGCTATGTATGAGGAACTTGAGAACTTCTAGAGGAATAAGGTATGGTAGCTTATCGAGCCCCTATCTGGTCATAATGTCATTGGGACCAATTTGGTGTTGAAAAACAAGCAGAGTGAGGATGGGGTTGTCATTAGAAACATAGCTAGACTAGTTACACAGGGCTTCTCTCAGGTTGAGGGTCTCGACTTTGAGGAGACTTTTGCCCCTGTAGCTAGACTAGAGGCTATTAGGATCCTGCTTACATTCTCTGCATCCAAGGGCTTTAAGCTTTATCAAATGGATGCCAAGAGTGCATTCCTCAATGGGTATATTGAGGAAGATGTGTATATCAAGCAACCTCCAAGATTCGAGAACCCCAAGTTTCTGAGTCATGTATACAAGCTTTTCAAAGCTTTGTATGGACTCAAGCAGGCCCCCAGAGTATGGCATGAAAGGGTCAAGTCTTATCTTCTCAGCCATAACTTCAAGATGGGCATAGTAGATAAGACTCTGTTCATCAGACACCATGAGTCCCACCTTCTTCTCGTCCAGATTTATGTGGACAATATCATTTTCGGTGGCTCATCTCATTCTCTTGTGTCTCAGTTTTCTAACGTGATGAGCACAGAGTTTGAGATGAGTATGATGGGCGAGTTGAGCTACTTCCTTGGCTTCCAGATGAAGCAAACTCGGGAGGGTACTTTCTTGCACAAGGCAAGTACACCCGGGACCTCCTGAGGTGCTTCGACATGTCTGACGGGAAGCCGATAATGACTCCTATGGCCACCACTGCTGTCCTCGACCTCGACGAGGATGGTGAGCCTGCTGATCAGAAAGAGTTCCGGAGCATGATTGACTCCCTCTTGTATCTCACTGCCTCGAGGTCGGACATACATTTTGCTTTGTGTTTATGTACTCGATTTCAGGCTTCTCCTCGTGCCTCTCACCGCCAAGCGGTGAAGCGCATCTTCCGATACCTTTGTGCTACCATTGACTATGGTATTTGGTACTCTTCTTCTTCTTGTCTATCTCTTCGAGCCTTTTCAGATGTAGACTTGCTGGCTGTAGGATAGATAGGAAGAGCACTTCTGGCACTTGCCAATTCATTGGCACTTCTCTTGTTTCTTGGTCATCTAGGAAGCGATGCAGGTTGCAGATCCATCCCGAGGCCGAGTATGTTGTTGCTGACCGATTCTTTGAGCTGAGTTCTCTGGATGAGATCGACCTTGCGGGACTTTGGGTTAGATATAGAGAGTGTGTCACTTTTTACGTGACAACATACGCTATTTGCATTGCTAAGAACCCAAGTCGACATTCCGAACCAAGCACATTGATATTAGATATCACTTCCTTAGAGACCATGTGGAGAAGGGTGATATCGTGCTTCAGTTTATAAAGAGTGACCTCCAGCTAGCCGATATCTTTACCAAGCCTTTGAATAGCTCCAGTTTGTTGCCCTGAGGAGTGAGCTTAGAGTCGTGTGTCCTTATGGCCTATTGTGAGGCAGAGCTAGTTTGTATACTATGTACTATATGTTTTCTTTCAATATTTTCTTTCTTTTTCTCTTTCTTGGTGATTATGGGATTATTTTCCTGAGTTTAGTTCACTTCACTTAGACTTCTGGCATGCTTTGCATGGACCTCTCATCTTGTGTTTTAGGTTGCTATCATGCGTGATTAGCTGTTCTCTCTTCTCTCTATGTTGAGTCCCTCACAATCTTATAAGTCTAGTAGGTGTTGGGCCCCCTGGGTAGATAGGGTCTGTGTGCACTCTCTTGTTTGGGATCAAGAGTTATCTTCCCTATGTCAGTCATTGGGGAAGATGAGAACGAGTCTGAACCGTAGTGAGTCTCTTCTATCTTCTCTATGCTCTATAGCCATCAAGTTTGCAGTTTTCTCGACTTCTCCTCATTCTGTATTTCTGGTTTCCATTGAGTTCATTTGGGTTCTTCTTCACCTAATTCTGCTAATAACTCATTTTAACCAGATTTGTGCTTAAATTGATTTACTTGCTAAGTTTCTTCTCTAGGAGTATTTGCCATGATTTGTGAAAATTTGGAATTCTCTAGAGTTCCTATAGCAACTTGGGTGAAACTAGTTTGTTTCATACTTGAGTCCTTCATTTGCTCATAAATTAATGTGCTAAAATAAAAAGTTAAGCAAAAATAACTCTATTTGTGCGCATTCGACTCAACACCTTGCATTCACAAGACCGCTTCCCATTGCACGTGGGATGAACTTGGAATGTATAGTGTATGACTGAGACCATCCTCTTTAGAGTTCATCTTGAGATGGTCGCATATGGCTTGAGTAAATTGCTTGAAAAAGAAAAATGCAAATAAAAAAAACATAAGTGGGTAAAGAATGCAAATAATATCAAACATTTGCACCCTACTATGTCTTTTAAAGTTCTTAAAGCAAAATTTGCATTAAGTGATAAATGAGCCCGAAGGACCTTGTATGCACTTCTAGATTCACCAAAGTGTTGAGTAGGTTGAACTCTAGATTTTCCTTTTGATCCTTAGAGTGGCTTTGCTTCTATTTTTTAAACTAATGCTAAGTGTTGCTCTTGACAAATCTTGCTAAAAATGAAATATTCAAAACTAAGCTTGTATTTGCACTTGGACATGTCTTAGACTAGTCTAATCTAAAATTGACTAGCTTGGTGTCATATCTTGTTATTATGATCACATGGATAATCTTCAAAGCTCTTTAGATGCATTTCATGCATACATGTTGAGAAAGGGGGAGACAATATGAAATCTTGATGTCTATATTGCCAAAAGGGGGAGAAATTGTAGAAAAGGCATCATTAAGAGATAAAAATGTGAATGCATCTTGGTTCTTATGATCTTGGTAAAACTTGCTAATTCTTAGGATCATAAGCATATTTGAGCTTTTGTGGGACTTTTAGTGGAGTTATAGAGCTTTTGTGGAAAACTTGTTCTTCCTATTGCTTTGCTCTAAAATTCTTCTTACCAACTTTGGTCATGATCTTGTTTTCTTCGTTTTCTTCTCTCTGGACCAAGTTTGGCTCTGCAATCAAATTGCTTTCTTCTTCTCTCATTCAAACTCAAATTTATGCCTTTTATGATGTTTGTCAATATACTCATCAAGGGGGAGATTGAAAGACCATGTGGAGGTCTATCCTTGTTGGTGATGAGTTATTGACTATGTTTGAGATAGGTTTGCTCTGGTTTGAGTTTGATTTGAATTGGATTCTCAAATTTGAAGCAATTTGAGTTGAGTCTGTAGGAGCGGCACTACCGGCCTCTGGGAGCGGTAGTTATTTTACAGAGAAGCGTTTTCGCGAGTTTTTAGTGCGAGCGGCACTACCGGCCCCATGGAGCGCTAGTGCCGGTCTTTAAGTGAATTTTTGGGATTTAAATTTTAAAATTATGGGAAATGTTATGTGTTTCCTTGTTTTTGATGGTTGCAGGACGTCGGGTTTTGATCATGGTGAGGCGAAGGATGGTCGGGACTAGGCGAGGTGCGCTGGAGGTTCAGATTATCGGGGATCACCGAAAGATGATCGGAGACGGAGTCGTGACAAGCCGTGAAGACAAGGAATAGATGAGATGCTAGCTAAGCGCTGCATGGATTAATGAGGGCCATTGGATCTTGGTCTAGTTGATAAGTTAGTGGGTCTAGTCAGTATGCTTTGAAAACTGTGCAAGAAAACCCATTTGCTTGTTGGGTTTTGGGTTAGCCCTTGCATGGCTGGTTGAGTGGGTCAATCCTAGCTCTTGATGGTGTGCCTTAGGGTTTAGGACTCATCCAAGGGTGAAGGATGACCCAATAGTAATATAAATAGAGGGGTAGGGGTGCCTTCCCCTTGTTGAAAGTTTTAGAGGTTTTGATGCTACTTTGAGCTTTGCCTACTTTGTTGTGAGGCTTTGTAAACCTCCCTTCCAGCTATGAAATACTATTCCTCTCAATTCTGAATTTATTTTTCTTATTTACATTTCGCACTTAAATTCAGTCTTTACATTCTTGCAATTTACATTTATGCAATTTCGATTTGCCTCCCCTCGTTCTACATGCTTTTGGATCTTTTTCTGAGGATGTATGATTGATGGATGAGTCCTCTTTAGACCATATCCCAATCATCTAGGTATGTCTGGAGTTCTTTCTCGAAAGAATCCGATTTTTGTTCTTTAGAGGATCAATCTTGGAAGAATGAGTTTTGGGTATTCTTATCTTATGTTTTAGCTTGCTATGACATGTGAGAAGCCATCTAGGATCATCTTGATCATCAAGAACACACGAGCTAGCTGAGAGCCAAGTTTTTGTTGTTGAGCCTGTTCTTGTGCACCCTTCTGTAAAATTGAAAAAGGTCAGAACTTTGACGTCGATTCTTGCAATCGATGGTTGGAATAGGTTCCTAACATCCATAGGAAGGTGTTCACAAAGTTTAATTGAGTTTGGATCAGCGGATCAAAAGATTTATCAATTTTCCTTTTGAACCCGTGCTGAAATCACTATTCATTCGCATGTTCTACTGTGGCTAAAGTACCCCGTCACTACCACTACAGTACCCCAGTAGTGCCGAGTTTGTGGTAGTGCCGGTCTCAGGCTGAAAATTCGAAAAAACCGATTCTTCCGCTTTCATTTGTTTTCTAAGGTTTTTGGCTTGGTTTCTTTGGGGGATAAAATTTATTTTGGGATCATTCACCCCCTTTGATCGCCATCTCGGTCCTTCAAATATAAATCTCCAGAAGCGGTGAGAGATACTCTATAGCCGTTGTCTTAGTTGATGCATTATCAAGAGTGATGGAAATAATTCTAATTCCTATTTTAAAGTCAGTAATAATATCAAGTACACGGTTAGCGATAGCCTCTTGATGTGTGCCTCATCGATTGGTCTAAACCCTATGACCCTTTTGTTTAGGACGTAATCATCGTCTAAGTAATGTGCAACAACACTATTATAGGCTATTTTTTTGTGGGAGGAAGTCCATATATCTGATGTCAAGGCAAAGAAAAAACTAACTCTCGTGAAGGCCTGTTTCAACATTTCTAGTTTATTTGTGTACATTGCATTATGTCACGTGTAGTTGTTCTCATGCTAACATGTTGGTATTGTGAGCAAAAACCACGTTACACCATCCTTTCAAAACTAGAGCTCTCACCCATTCTAAGTAGAAGATCCTCAGTAACTATGTAACGTGCAATTTCATCTCTAGCTACATTAGCGTGGTATACCTATGTACTTAATGAACCGTCGGTGTTGAAGTTGAGCTGTGTCTAGGCGCCCTCGCCTGGCCTTCGTTCGGATGATATCTTCTTCAAGTATGTCTCCACGTGTCATTTGAGATGACCTGTTTCTCCACATGCACATGCAGATAATTTAGCTTGATAATTACAAATAGCACACACTACGTCACGTCCGTCCACAACTTTAACAGTTCTATCCATATATTGCCAGCACCACGCCCGTCGACTGCTGGATATGGACGCCCGTCCCAGATACATCGATGTAGTGGCATCAGAGCTCGGTGCGGATACCGATGCCCACCCCTCTAGAATGTAAGAGGATTCCTCGATGCTGTTGAAATGCCCATTGCAATCAGGCACGAGATGGAATTAGGTGAACGTTAAAATCATCTTTATTTCTTTTCACGCATCACATCACTGTCAATTTCTATCATTCGTCGAACGTTACTTTCTCTTTCTCTGAGAATTCACCGAACGTTGGGCGAATCTACCCATTGAGGGAATCATTTCCTCTCTCTTTTCCCACACGCTCACTCTTTTTCTCTCTCTCCTCGGCTTTCGCACTTCTCCCTCTTTTCCCTCTCCCTCTCTTTTCTCCCTCCACGCCTGGGCTCCCCCTCTTTTCCTTCTCTCCCTCTCTTTTCTCTCTCCACGCCTGGGCCTGTCTCCTCCTGGCCTACTCGTGACCGCCCCCTTCCACGCCTAGGCCCGATGTCCCCTCGCCTCATCCGCCTCCTAGTCTCCATTCACCACTGCCACCCCGCGCCCCCTCGTCCACCGCCACCACTCGCCCTCCTCGGTGCCCCCTACCTCCTCCATACCCTCCTCGCCCTGGCAGTGGCCCCCTGGCCTCCTCGGACCCACCCGCCTCCTCTCCTCTCTCGGTCTCCTCGGCCCATTGCCGCCTTGGCCTCCGACCACCCTTCGGTCGCCTTCGTCCTCTCTGACTACCCCACCACTTGTCACATCGGGCGACCTCGGCTACCTCCCTCTCCCTCTTTAACCTCGGGCAACGTGGCGAGCGATGAGGCATGGCACTGGCAGCCATGGTGACGGCTAGGGCCTCCTCCGCCTATGGGGGTGGCTACAGCCTTATCAGGCTACAACTACCGGTGTAGCATGCAGGGTGCGGCACCCTTCTCTTCCCCCTCTAGCCAGGTTCATGTGCCCCTCCGCCTTCCCCTTCCCCCTTCCCTTTATTTCCCTCTCTTCCCTTCGTCGCTCCCTCGGCTCCGTCCGCCTCCTTGCCTCCCTCTGGCCCCTCCCCTTCCTCCTCCCTCAGCGGCCTCGGTGAGGCGCGGTGGGCATGGGCTTAGCACGATGCTAGAGAGGCGTGGGTGGGGCGCGGGCGTGGCACTGGCACGACGCAGGCTACGGCGTGCACGTGCGGGCTCTACCGCGTGCCGTGGCACCAGGTGCGTGCCTTGACACGTGCCATCATGCACCGTGCCATGCCCGTGCCGACTGCTGTGCATGCCATACCATGGCACGAGTGTCCTGTATGGGGCATGCCGGCTGAACAAGGCCCATCTCCGCATGCAGGGCCATGCCGCCCATTGTGCCCGGTTGGCAAGCCCGGCATGGCCCAAAAAACATGTCGGGCTGGCACAGCACGTTACTGGTACTGGTCGGACAGGATCTTGGGCCAGGCTGTGCCCTCCGTGCCTCGAGCCAACCCAAAAATACCCGACCTAGTGTCGACCTCTATTATCACCTCACAAAAGCTAATTGTTGCGTTGGCCGCATGTTATACTCGTAGTAATAAACAACTTAAGGCAAAAGGTCAACTACTGATGCCTTGCAACCTCTGCATTATTATATCTTCACTAGAATATTTGGCGCGCGTTGCAAGCCCTACCATGCAATGGAGAAAATATTCAAGAGAAATAGAAGAACTTGTTATCAAAGTAATGTAAACCACATCGTGTATGTTAGAGGCAATTTGGCAATATATCTATGAGGAAAACTCACAAAGGCACATATAATGACTTTATATTATATGAAATCACACGAACTTTCCGAGTGAAATGGATTTTCGAACATGAATATTCAATGTCAATATGAATACATAGTTTCACATGCAATTCACATGATCATGTATAATGAATGAATATTCCACATCAATCGTTATCAGCATCGCGGCACTATGGTCACTGCATATGGAAGAAACAAACAGGATAGTGTGAGTAGCTATAAATCAACATATAATTTTGCATACAAATAAAATGATGGATAGCATAAAAGAACACATTAGCACCAGTCTAAATTTATATCCCACAAAAGAGTTAAAAAAAACTATGCACAATTATCTAAGGGGAAGAATAAATCATTGCTGACCTATAACTAAATTGTTAACTATGAACACGAGTTAATGCCAAAGATGCAATCCCCATTCTAAACAGATTTGAGACAGATGCCATTCAATTATTAAAATGTGATGTAGCGCTTCACCTGAAGGAATAGTCATACAAACCAAGAGTAAGTTCAAACATAAGAATCATGTTTCACCCACAGAAGTAATCATCTCAACAGGTAGAGAGTTAAACTCTTAAACCCGATGATCAAATAAAAAAACCTTAGTAAAAGTGCATATGTCCCATATATATACACACACGAAAACGTTATTCTGCATCTGAGCTTAGAAAAATCGATTTTCTGGATTTTCTAAAAACTATCTGAGGCTAACATGTAGGCCACTGGTCCATAAACTAAGTCCATAGACTCACAGGCTTAGTCCACGGTTGACCTGGCTCATGGTACATCTCATTGACACGTGGTCCCCACACATCAGAGAGACACAACTCACGGAAGACTGAGTCTATGCACAGGTCTATGCTTGTGCGGGCTGCTGATCAGGCACTACGTGGCACCATGTGGCTAGCTACATCGACTACACATCGGCGCCACATCAGCATGGTCCTTTGGGACCTATGGTCACCGACGACGAACACTGGCAACTCCTGGCGGCTCCATGTCATGCCATTTGAAAGCTTGTGATGCGGCGAAGCTGGTGACATGAACACCATAGGCAACAGCGACCAACAACGACACGGGTGATATGGAATGTGGCGGTGGTGCGGCTTCAATGGTGACGGCGGCCTACATGCATGCTCCTATCGAGATGATGTGTGCACAAGCTAGAACACGATGGTGTGGACTAAGGGCACAAGAACTCACTAGTAGCAGTGAATCGAGCCTTCTTCTCCCACGGCGGCGCTCTCAAAACTTCTGAGATCTTCGTGAAACAACGACGACTCAAGGCTTCTTGGGTTAGGGTTCGGGTTAAGGGCTTCAAGGCGATCCTGATGTGCACCTATTATTGTCCTAGGAGTCCATGCTATGGATGGAATGATGACGGTGTCTATGGTGAACATGGCTCAGAATAGTGTCCAGGCCAGACATGGGAATGACGAATCTGACAGATGAGCCTCACCTGTTAATGACTCAAATGTGGGCCGCCCTAGCTAGACCAAGCTACGGCACTGGGCTGGTTAGCTATGCTGGGCTGCACAGCAGACTTGGGCCAAACTGGGCGGGTTTGAGGCCAAAAGCATTTCTAGGATTTTTATATACTTTTGTTTTTAGAAATTATAGAAAGTAAAAATTGGCTTCAAATAAATAGTAAATAAGCTTGGAAAATTCCCCAAAAAAATATGTAAAATACTTTAGGGCATTTAGAACTGAAATAAAATAATTTTGACAATTTTAACTTGAACATTAATCATATTAAATTTTTTATGAATTAGGAAAAATCAAATATCAATAGCTCCAAATAAAATAGCAGAAATTAATTAAATTTTTTAGAAAAAAACTAAAAATATTTTAAGAGATTTAGAACTCAAATAAAATAATTGCATAAATGTTAGCTCAAATTTTATCCATATTAAATACTTTTTTAAGAAGGGTAAATCTAAAATAATATTTAAATTGCAAATAAAATCCAAAAAAATCCCAAAAATAATGAATTGCATAAACATAATTTAAAAGCAAAAATTGGGATGTTACAGTCAGCGTGTGCGATTGGAGGCAATCGCGCCTGCAGTGCCAACGGGCAGGCGCTAGCGGCTTGCCATGGAACGTGCGGCTTTGAGCCAAAGTGGCTTGGTGTGTAGGGTGGACAGAGCGGCGGTGCCAAGTGGTGGGAGCAGAAAGCGCCGACATAAATATATTTTTCTATTTTTTTTGTTGAACAGAAAGTATTCAGGCCCTAAGTTTCCAATCAGATTAATCATGAAATCTAGGCAATTAGGGAAAATTATTCTATAGGTTTAAAAAAATATTCAGATGCGATTAACCTACGTGGTTCGAACTTACGTACGGCTCACAGTAGATATAATCGCTTGATGTTGGTCGAATTCAACATAGTATAGATTGATGCAGACAGACGATCTTAATCGGCCTCGGTGGAGCTTTGTGCCGATAACGTGTTGTAAAACAATGACGACCGTTATAGATCACACACAATGTACCGAACGAATAACAAGAACAATCACTTAGAGCACACACAAAATATGGAGTCAAAACTATCTATATTTATTAGATTGATTCTTTTATACAATAGGGTGCCATGTTTACAGTGAAAACCCATAAAAGATGAATTTGGATTCGTCTATAATTGGATAGAGTCCAAACATATTTAAAGAACTAGGATCCAGTGTTCTGTCATATCTCAACAAAAATATAAGTTAAAATACATGAAGAGAAATGTTCACCGTATCCAACCCATTTTGACCCTATATACAGCAACGTGAGGGCCTCGGTGTCTCGGTGCGTCTATGGCTGGATGGATCCATGGACCGAAGCAGGCCACAGAAAGAAAGAAGACTTTGGGCCGGGCTCGTCAGCCGTAGGCACGTCAGCACGCGGGAGACGATAACCAATCCAACGGCCCGGATCGGCTGCCCGTGACGCGTCCCAACCAATCAGATCGCGCGGGCCACGTCATCCTACCTGCCTAGATATCAGGGCACGCACGGGACCAGACGCGGACGAGCATTATTCAGCGCTAGGATTTCGGGCATCAGGGCGAAGGCGGATTGCCTTCATCAGGTGCGCGAAATCCTCCTCTATCCCATCATCAAATGACTCTTTCGTACCTCTCGGTTCGATTGCTCCTTAGCTGATTTCATCCGCGTTCTTGATGAATCTGTGCCTGTGAGTATATGCAACAGAGGTTTTACTGGTGTTCTTGGTTAGATCGCTTTGCCTGTTATTATGCTGAATGTTTAGCCGGTTGGAATTCACGAGAGTAGGGACGGGTGCTTTGTTCAAGATCTGGTTGTTCAGAATTCAGATCTGGCGCCATCTCGATGCGATCTTGGTTTTGTTCTGCGGCGATTCGATATACTTGTGGGATTCCCTAAAAGAGCAGTGCTCTAGTGTCCTGTGAGAAGAGGAAAACTGTTCCTCTGTGGATGAATCTTGATAGGATGGTCTGTGTTTCACAAATTGCCTGATAGATTACCGACACCCATAGCCTGCTCTGCCCCATGTTGTTCGGTGTGAAGAACCTACCTTTCTGCTTTGTATATTCCCTTGATTTGCGAAGTTTGGTCTATCTAGTTTAGTTAGTTTTGTATAGCACTCTTGAATCAAAATACGAAGTTTGGTGCTGTATTAGTGTACACGGGCATAAGCAACAAACACTGTTGCTTTTCCTTGGTTTTGCAATGCAAAGCCTATTGTGAAAACTTCACATGGCATACTAATGTAGATTTCCAAGATGTGCACTTCTGTGAGATTTTGCGGTTTTTGTGCTTGTGAAACGGCATGCTTAGCTGTTACCTTTTACTAGTTAATTAGCCTGCCAATGTTTCGTGGCATTTATCCTTTTTCTTTTTTTAAAAAAAGAGACAGTTGTTCTTTCCTATCATATCCAATCTATGCTTCCTTATTTTTGTATACTCCTGTAGTTCTGATGAACTTATTGATGATGTCTGCTACTTCATCATTGAACCCTGTACATGTGTATGTTGTTGTCTTTCACAATACTGGTCCTGCAAGTCTTATGTTTGAACCTCATGTCGCCATGCAGAGAGCTGAAACAAGATGGTGGCCAATGGTGACGCACCCGCTAGAGGGAGTGCAGCAGCAGCAGCTGCAAGCTTGCGCAGGCGTAGAACCAACAGCGGTGCTGCTGCTGGAGGTGGCGCAAGTACAATGCTGCAGTTCTACACTGACGAGACTGCTGGACGCAAGATGTCCCCGAACGCTGTTCTGATCATGAGCATAGGGTTTATTGCGGTCGTTGCCCTTCTGCATGTTTTTGGCAAGCTGTACCGCACCTCCAACTAGGTTGACATTACCATATATCCGTGCAAGCAAAAAGTCAACAGTATAGCCCGTAGACTGATTTCAATGGATAGCAAATGGCTATCAGATTATGAAAATATTTTGTAATTACAGAATTTTATATACCTTACAATGCTGAGATGTTCTGGTTGGATTGAATTCTTGCAAATCTTGGTCTGTCATTGCTTCATTATTATAGATATTCTTGCTTATGTTAGTTTCTTTCATTCTGCTATCCTTTCTATTCCGTCCTCGTTGTTTGCCTTTGGCTATCTCCCATTCTCTTATCGCCCACTTAATCCATTTGTTTATCTGTTTAAATTAAAGCTAGGAATCAATTCTCATTGTCCAATACAATCCAGAGCTATATGTTTGTTGGTTACCTGGAAGACATATTGGTTGTATTAATCTACTGTCCTTGGCCATGCCCCTTTTTAAGATCGAAATCCCATATTTTTGTAGCCTGACCCTATTCAGTATTCATGTTATGATAGTTGTTCCCGTTTTATGATTGGTGTTACCGTGGTAGTGAGTATGTATGCCCTTCCAGAATGAAAGCTGCCTCAGCTGGTTTGCCCCCATGCTAATGGTCGAAGTTGAACTCTGTCAAAAATTCTAGGGTTACAAATAAATGGTCGAAGCCTGTCAAAAATTCTATGGAGTTTAGAGAAGGGTTGTTATTTTTTTTATTGGTTTTGTTCTTCCTGTATTTATCATCTTCGGTTGGCAGCCATCTCAAAAAGAGGAAAAATTCTTGGGCTGTCAGGCTCTCGACCACACGCTGCCTCGTCCTGACACACAGATCATTGCCAAAGTTTGCTAGAACATTTATATGGAAAGATAATTGCTTCAAATCTAGTTCGGCATATTACAACCAATGCTATTCCCTCCTTTTCATAATATGTACTCCCTCTGGTCACATAAACATGTCACTTTGGACATCAACACGGCTCCGGTAACTTTAATCATAAATCTCTATTATAATATATTTGTAAAACCTAATAAAACTATAATATTATGAGTACTTTTCAAGATAAATCTAGACATATGGTTTTCGTGTATCTAATCTAAATATTTAAAAAGATATTGACAACCAAAGTTTCAAAAGTTTTGACTACTTGTATCGCAAAACAACGTGCTTTTTTTTACAGGATACAGTAATAATATGTACCCTCCATTTTATAGCCTCCGTCTTATTTTACTCTCGTATTTACCTTTTTTTTACAGTTGAATGAGCTATACTTAATGGACCAACAACTATTCAACGTATGAAAGGAAAACAACCTGTGTGCATACATGGCTTTACCCCTCACTACACAGAACGAAACAAAAAGTCTTGCAAGTTTTGGTCTGCAACGTGCAAACATTTGAACTGGCTTGAGCCCACAAAACTGAATTAGGTTAAACTAACTTATTGCATGATGGGCAGAATCCTAATTTTTATTAGAATCAAAAGATCACATATCCATTCAGCATATTGTCGTTCCACGTTCACAAGGCATACTATATTTCTAAGAACATGTTCTTTGTATAGAGTTCCTAAGAACATCTTCATTCAACGTATTATTGTTCCATATGAGCACCGTATTTTATATAAGGAGAATGCTTGAGTCCGGCCGTTCCAGACAAAACCATGCGTGTCGTACGGGCTTATTGTGCTTCGTGACTGAATCATACCGGACCGCGACGGCCTGCCGTGCCGTGTCGTGCCGGCTCGACTTGCCTTCGACGAGCCCAGTCACGGCCCATTTGCGCTTCGTACTTACTTCGTGCCATGCCGGCCTAGGCCCGGCCCATTTGCATTATTGCAACGAGAGGAAAAGAGCCAGAAACACATGGAGTTGAGGTAGTTGACACAAGTATTATGGAAAAAAGAACTAAAATTTATTTATTCTTGAACAATTACATAGGGCAAGGGGATGTGCTGAACATGGGTGAGAGAAGGGGCAATGGGCGAGAAAGAGAGTGAGGGAGATATGCGAAAAAGATTGAGAGAGACAGGCGAGAGAGGGAGATTGAGAGAGACGTTGAGAAAGAGAGTTGAGAGAGACTCTCAGTTCTCTCTCCCCTCTTGCTTGTCTCTCTCAGGTGTTGGCGGCGGGGGTCCAAGCTACTGAGTGCATCCATGGTGCTCATGCTCTGTGGGTCGGTGACCTTCATGCTGGGCTTCTTCCTCATGCCCTGGGTTATCGGGCCTAGTACGGCCCTTGCTACAGTGTGGTGCCGGCCGTGTCGCTCATTGTGCCCGGTTCTCGGGCAGACACGGCTTATGTCTGATGTCGTGCCGACCACCGCGGTCCGCCGTGCGGGCCATCGAAGTTTTAGACCGTGCCATGCCGCCATGCCTCGGACCGGCCCAAAAAAGTCCGACTCGAGTGCCCACCTCTACATTGCATGAGGAGGGGCCAGATCGCATACAACGCATGAGCCATGGGACTGCGCCAGGGATTCAAATTTCGTTTTTCGGATAAAATACCGCCCGGGACCGGATACCGAGATTTCGGCGAAATTCGATAATTTTGGACTAATCTCGTCCGTAATTTCAAATTGAAAATTTGAATCCGGCTTGTTTGCTACTGGGAAGTACCGAAATTCGGCAAAAAAGGCGAAATCTCGGCCGAAAATGGCGAGATTTTGGCCGTTTTGAACAGGCCGAAAAGTGGTCGAAACGACGGCGAAATTTTTCAAATTTTTTGTGGAGAGTTATGACATATTGTTAATGTTGTCATAAAAAGTTCAGAATTTTATGAAGCCTGTCGAATGTTTAAAAATTCAAACATTGCTACTATCCTAATAAAACTCGCTGACAGATATTTTTGAACTGAATGAAAAATGGGACAAAGCATGTTCGAAATATTTCAAATTTTGTTAGCATGATTCTGATATGTGAATAATATTTCCATAAAATTTTTAGTTATTGCTGAAGCTCGAGGAATTTTTAAAAATTCGGGTATCGGTGATATCCAGACGAAAAATGGTTGAAAGTACGTTAGAAAATTTCGAAATTTTTATTGGATGGTCGTGATGCATCGTTAACCTTGCCGTAAATTATTTAGATGATTATCAATGCGTGAAGTTAGAAATTTCGACAGCATTTTGACTGAAATTCGAAGATTGAGAGTCACAATTCGAAACAATTAATGTATATTGGCATGACAATTAATAAGCATGAAATAAAATCGATACATATAACAATTCTTCACATATTTGCATATGACAATTAAATGAATGTATATTTGCATCACGTACCTACGAGTAGTAGAACGCCTGTGGTGCAAACTCCACCTCCGTGTTATCGACAATGACCTCGTGATACCTCCTCTCGTGTTATTAATTGTATTCTTCTCGAGTCATGTACCGCGGTAGCCAGACAGACTTCCAATGTTCATAATGACTCATCCAGCCGCTATAATTCTTGGACTGGTAAAGGTAACTGACACTGACAGATGAGTGTCGTGTGTACAGATCGGCGCATGGATCATTGTAGTCAAACGAACAAGAGATGCTCGATCCGTCATAACTCTGTCTGTAACTGTACCCACCCTGATCTCATCCGTACGGCATCGAACCATACCCGGTATGCTCGATTGGAAAGCCCAAAATGGCTGGAAGACTCGCTGCTACACCATGATTGTGAGCCATCCTGTGGTTGTGCTGCCTGGCGCCCACCCCCACCACGCGACGTGCCCTTTGTAACATCCCAAAATTTGGCCTATAATTTCACTTATGTGCATTTTGGTGATTTTCTGAATTTATTGGATTTTCCAGAAATTATTTGAATTTATTTTAATTAAGTATATTGAACCTTTGGTGAAAACTAATTATATATAGATAAAAATAATATGAAGTTTTGTCAAAAATATTTTATTTGAGATCAGAATGTTTCAAAGTATTTATGAGAATTTTCTTGGATTTTTCCTGATATTTTAATTGCCTTAAATGAATTAATCTAATTCCGGGAATTATTTTAAATCGAAAAGCGTTGGTAAATCGAGTGAGCGATCTTGGGCCAAGCCCGACCTTGTGCGTCTTGTGACCATCGCGGTGCGGCTGTCGGCCCGTTCCCCGCCGCCTCGCGTATGGACCATTGGATCGGATCGGCGGTTTGTCTCTTTCGCGAAACCCTAAGCGCCTTGCCGTTGGATCAAGATCGCGCGGTGAGGATTCCTTGCGTCGTTTTGGAAAGATCTGATCGCATCCGTTGATTTTGGAAAGAGCGGATCGGATTGTATCGCGTTTGGGGGAATCATAGCCGTTCATCGCAGATCGAACGGACTGCAGTCATCGTCTCCAATTCGGTTTCCGAATCCGCCACCGCTTGCCGTCGCCGCCGCGTGATTTTAGAGTTGCCTTTTCTGGGCGTCCGCCAAGGCTATTTAAAGCGCGGACCGCACCCCGAGGATCGCCATCCCAGAGCGCATCCGCCAGTGCTAGCCTTTGCCGTTGAGTCGCCGCTGTAACCTCGCAAGAGCTCGCCGGAGCTTGCTCTTCACCGCTGCGGTTTTCTTCGAGTTCCGCCGTCGTCAAGCCGCCGTCCGTCGCAAGGGTTCCAGATCTGAGTTCCTCGCGTTGTGCCACGTCGAGTCTGCCGCTTCTTCTCGCCAGAGTCACGCCGAAACGCCGTTCAGGTGGTCGTCTTCCTCCGCTCCGGTGCAAGCCCGCCGCCGTGTCTCGGAGCTTTGCGCAGCCGTTGGATCTTCGCCGAACCATCCAGATCGCGCCGCGTCATCCTCATCAGCAGTGAACCTCTCCGGTAAGATGGACCGTTAGATCTAAGATAAGCGGTCAGGATAGTGACACGTAGGGGTAGATCGGTGGTCGTCAGATC
Source organism: Otatea glauca (assembly GCA_036346275.1). Taxonomy (NCBI): domain Eukaryota; kingdom Viridiplantae; phylum Streptophyta; class Magnoliopsida; order Poales; family Poaceae; genus Otatea; species Otatea glauca. Next base: position 43,156,768 of record CM070711.1, read on the forward strand.
GTCGCGTGGATGCATGTCGCGTGTCGAGCATCGCACGGCGGCGTCGCGACCGATCGATGGCGCGCGTGTCGAACGCGTGATGCGGAGGCGCCGTGAGCGCGTCCACGGTGGACGAGGCGGTTCCGTGGACCGGGTCTATGCGCCGAGGTGGCGTGTCGATGTCGATTGGCTCGGGGCAGGTGGCGTCGGCGTTGCGCAATAAAGATCTTTTCAATAGAAAAATAATTGAAATTCTATTTTCTGTATTTTGATGTTATTCAAACTTCAAAAGGCTATATCTTTTGCATTTTAACTCGGATTTGAGTGATTCAAATTTCTAAAAATTTGTAAAATCAATATCTATTTATTGGTGAATTTTATTTTATTTTTGGAGTTTGGTTGCTCTCTGTTTTGGTATTTATTTGCTATTTTGGCATCGTTTCGCGTAGACGTTGAACTGCTCGGTGATCCGGAGGAAGATTCATCGCTTCAAGACCCAAGTTCAGAGCAAGACCAACACCTACTCTAAGGCAAGTTGTGCTTTGATCATGTTGCACCTAATTTTCACCAAATTGCTATTTTGTCTCTTAAACTTTATGCATGATATTTTATGTGTATAAATGATTTCAATTAATCTGGAATTAGATAATATGCCTATTTGAATTAAATCATACCTTGTCAATTATATGCCATGATCTATTTGTTACCCTAGGATGTGGAACTATAGTTGGTTAATATTGATAATCAACATGGGCTAGTTAGACCGTCATAGATTGCTTAGCCATGCCACGTCATCACATGTGTCCGAATGTTGATACTTAATCTTGACTAATGGAATATGGAACAATGTTTATGAATTGGTGTGTCATGTCTTTGTCGCACAGTGATATCAAGTTGTCGTGGCGAGGAGGTCACACATCTAGATTGAAATGTTGATGGCATGTGGTGCTTGGTAATCAAGCCGGGGTGGTAATGATTTTAGATTGGGGCAAGTGGCAAGGGGCGGTGTGCCAAGGTGGGCGGGGTTGGCGGGGTATGTGGAAGTCTTGCCTTAATCACTTTAAGGACTTAACCTTGCAATCCTTTGACTGAGTCCTTCTTGCAACCACATGTGCGGAATGGGACAGCCTATTTGAATAATTTGTGAAACCTAGATTTCGGTACTGTCGTGGTGAATAGTGAGTCTCGGGTTATGGTTTAACTCACATGGTGCAAGAGGGGGGCCCTGTTGTGGTGGTTTAACCCTTCAGTGTTGAAACCTTAGCGGCGATCTTGGGTCTAGGTGTAGCATTGTAAAGGCTTTGTTATGATCACTCGCCTTGGTGGTGTTTGGTTATATCGTGTGGGTAAAGTGCATAACCTCTGCAGAGTGTACAATCTATTCGAATAGCCGTGCTCACGGTATTGGGCAATGCTCGGAATTCTGATTAAGGGTTAGACTTTTGTTAAACAAAAACTTGTTGGGATGGCAAGGTGCCATGGAAAGTGAAAAATGATTTAGGATTGAGAAACTTGGTTACTTTAGAAATCTGAATTTATTAATTCTTGTATTTGTTTCTTGCTTTTCAATCTATTTCTTGTATTCTTGTTAAATCTTGCTTTATTGCAAAATATCCTTATTAGCCATTCCTTTGGATTAAGCCAAGCATATAGAATATTAGACTTGCATTGTTGTGCACAACTTGTTGAGTGCTTTATGTACTCACCCCAACAACAACCAGAAGAGGAAGAATCTCGCCTTTCGTGGAGGAAGATTACTTGGATCACGAATGCTTAGGTGCGAGCCTCGTCATTTGCTGTGGTGGCTGGAGCGCCACTACGTTTATTTTATTTTATTGCTACTCATTGATACTTTTAATTAAGCCTGTGAGGCGGTATTCATGTAAGACAACAATTATTATTAATTATTGAAGTTATGCTATATTTATTTGTGTATGACTATGATAGTATCTATGTTGAGCCTGTGTGCACTAGCGTGATTTTGGACTAGTGCGGTATACACAGAGGGTCCGGATTTGCAAATTTGGGTCCCGACACCCTTCCCCTCTGCGGTGCGCTTGCTTTGGGAGTCACTTCTCGGGCGGTACCACGATGCAATCCTCTGCCGGTGATTGTGGTGTGGGCGGGTGGAGGAGTAGCGGTCAGCTTCCATCCCGTCATCGCCGGAGAGTCTGTCATTGTCATTGAGCTACTCTTGAGTCTCGCACATTATCAGAAGGTGTTGCCGTGTCGTCGCCACTGCCGATAATAGGCTCATCATCACTTCGGGCTTTTCCTTTTTCCTTAGCACTCTGGCTGCCCGATAACTTCTGCAACCCGCCTAAAGCTCCTACTAGGGTGTCGTCATCGTCGGCGTCGGTAGCACGCTTTCTCTTCCCTGTGTGTGTCACCGATGTTCCACTCGGCCTAATCTAGGAGGCTCTTCCCACCTGTGGCCAATTAGAAGTAAGGTTAACACTGTTGTGAGGTTTCGACATACATGGTTAAAAAGTAGAATGGAAAACAATTACATTATTTACCTGTTGCCTTATTCTCTTCCATTGGGATGGAGTCAACTACGAATCTCGCTCGGAGGGGTGGGTCGTACCCACTGTCCTCGTCGAGTAGAGGCTCCCCACTAGACCTGAACGAGTCAAACCACTCTGCAATTTATGTACTTACCTGCCGTCATTTGCTTATCGATAGCGCTAGTCTGTGCAAGCTGGGTGGCAAATCGTTCCCGTCTAAGACGGTATGTGTTAGCTTCCCGTAAAGCCTTCACCACGGTAGCGTCATCATCAGCCATAATGCCTAGTGCAATCGAGAGCGCTCCCATGTAGTGCGGAGTGTTGCATATGTTGTATGAGAACTGAGACTTTGGGTCCAGAATGGAGGCTGTCATTGATGAAAACATTGCATAGTTAGTACAATATATGCGAACATTGCATAGTTTGCATAATAGAACTGAACATATTAATTTCACTTACCAGCTTGCACAAATGTGGTTTCCCTTATTTCGGTGAATCTCTTTTCCATGACTTCCAGGAATACCCTATACTGTTCTCCGTGCTCCCGTAAGCTATTGTTGTACTCATTCTGTGCAATTGCGTACTGCATCATTACACCGCTGATTGTTGATAACTTATCTTGATCCGCGAACCTCAACAACTTGTACAAGGGTTCTACAGCACCGACGGTCCACTCCACCCAGTCCCAGAAGTCCCTACCCACGAGGTGGTCATATGCGTACTTGCCCTCCGCCATTTCAGCCCACCTACTACCTGTCCAGTCAGGATGTGTCATCCACTGCTGGAACTTTTCCTTTTTTTTATGGAAGCTATCGAGGAAAACAAAGGTCGTTTCAAACCTAGTGGCATTTGTTCTCACCAACTCTCCACCAATATGTTGCCTTATCTGCGCACGTAGATTCTTGTGGTTGTATAAGAATCTGCAAATTCTCTTGGCCTGTGTCACAATCTCTTTGATATGGTCCACCTCACACATGTCTTTCAGCATAAGATTTACGGTGTGTGCCAAGCACGGCTGCCATACAATACGAGAGTACTGCACTCATAACATCCGGCATGCTTTCTTGAAGTTGGCATCATTGTCAGTGACCACCTGCACGACATGTTCTACCCCAATCTCCTCGGCCACGACCTTTGCTATCTCGGCTATCAAGTATTTGTGGTTCTGGACCTTACCTACGAATGACCAAGCAAGAAGTTAGTACGTGTGGCATTGATGGTCTTACGAAAGAGAAAAAATAAATGAATTTTGTACCTGTGGCATTTACGGTCTTATGAAAGAACATAATCCCGTTACAGTACACCATGAAGTTGATGATACTCTGCTGAGTAGGTCCCGTCCAGGTGTCACACATGACTGTAACACCAAAGGTGGCCCAGTCCTCCCTGAACCTCCGAAGGTACTGCACAATCTCCTGCTCGTTCGCGTCCAAGTACTTACCGTTTATCTCGTAGCCCCGTGGTGCACGAACCCTTGGGCCTAGCTCCTGCGTTAGCTTGATTGCAGCTATGCACCGCATGCACAATAGATTAGTACAATCATCACACGACGTGTAACTTACAAACATACAATTGTTTCATACCTGTGAAATACGGGCAGTCCACCTTCCTTCTTGGAATTGCATTAGCATGTAACCACTTTGACCATCCCCTCCCTAGCTTCTCCCGCCCCCCTGCTTGAATGCAGTGTCAATACGAGTGAAAGACCGAGATGGCGATCAGAAGGGGGGTGAATGATCCCAAAATAAAAATATATCCCTTAGGAGGATCACAAATGCAGATTTTCACCCAAAGAAACCAAGCCAAACCCCTAGATAATCAAATGGAAGCGAAAGAGTCAATTTCCAAGAAAATCAGCCTGAGTTCGGTGCTACCGGTTTACTGTAGCTACAGTGAAATCAGGCAAATGAACAGCGATTTCAGCACGGGATCAAGTGGGAGAATTGATGTATCTTTTAATCCGTTGATCCAAACTCAACCAAACTTGGTAGATAAGGTCCTTGGGATGTCAGGAACTTATTCCAACCTTCAATCACAAGGATTGATGTCAAAGTTCCGACCTTTATGCCCGAGAACAAAGAACATACCAAGTTTCGACAAAAATCGAAAGAACTTCGATCAAGGCTTGCTTCGTGGGGTTTTGATGATCAAAGTGATCTTGAATGACTTCCCACACGTCCCAGCAAGCAAGAGAACACAAAGAAACTCTAGGATACGCAATCTACAAGATCAAACATTCAAGAACGCAAAAGATCAACTTCTTGCAACAAGAACACATGGATAGCCTAGATGATTGAAACAAAGATATAGAAGTAGAATCATTCATCAAACATCAACCTCAACAAAGATTCGTAAGCATGTAGAAGGAGAGGAGGTAAATCCAAATTGCGTAAATGTAAATTGCAAGAAAGTAAATACAGAATTTAAATTGCGTAATTTAAATGTGTACAGTAAATGCATAAAGTAAATGAAACATGAACATAAATAGAGAACATTTCATTTCTGGAAGGAGAGGTTACAAAGCCTCACATTCATGTGGGCAAAGCTCAAAGGAGCATCAAAAACCTCAAAACCTTCAAGGGGAGAAGGCCACCCCTTCCCCCCTATTTATACTACTCATGGGCCACCGACCATCCTTGGATGAGTCCCTCAACCCTAGAGCACTCATCAAGGGTTAGGATTAACCCACTCAACCAGCTATGCAAGGGCTCACCCAAAACCACACACATAACGGGTTTTCTTGCACGGTTTTCAAAGCACACTAACTAGACCCGCTATCCTATCAACTAGACCGCAATCTGACGGTCCTCATTGATCCACGCGGCATCTAGCTAGCATCATCTCATTTCCTTGTCTTCTTGATTTACCCGGACTCCGTCTCCAATCATCTTCCGGCGATCTCCCGACCGTCTGGACCTCCGAAGCTCCTCGTCTAGTCCCGGTCATCCTTCGCCTCACCATGACCTAGCACCATCACCCTGCAACCATCAAAGATAAGGAAACACATCACATAGCAAAGTCCAACAACACATGTAATCACATTTAGATCTCAACAGAATGATATACACCAGTAAAACCCCGACCTCACGTGGTCTGATCACTGGTCTCCATCCCGACTACTCGAGGTCTGACCACTGGTCTCCGACCAGCCAAAGCCCCAACCACTTGGGGTCGGACGACTGTCTCCGACCAGCCAAAGCCTCGACCACTCGGGGTTGGATGACTGGTCTCCACACAGCAACTCAAATTGCTCTAGTTTGAAAATCCAATGAGATTAAACTCAAATTCAAGCACACATACTAAACCACAGTCAATTACTCATCACCATCAAGGATAGACCTCTACATGATCTTTCAACGAGGTTGCTGCGGGGCACCACTCTGTGCAAGGTCAACATCTATGGAGGCATGGCTTTCCTTTGTCGATTTGGCCCGACCGAACATTTTGCTGATAGTCGATTGGATCGAGTACGTCCTTGCACCACTCCCAGACCCCGAACCTTGGATCAAACCTTGTCTCCTGAGGTAGGCCTCTTCTTTAGAGGCCTTGATGACCATCTTAAGCTGCTCCTCCTCCGTGGCCATGGTGGCCCACTCACTGCAAGCCTCCTCCTTACGGAGGCGAATCGCCTGCTTATCCTTCTTCTTGTCCCGATTTCCATGGAGGTCCGCGAGCATGGTCTGCCTAACCATTTTCGGCACGTTGGGGCAGGCCTTCACATCACTGGCGCGGCCAGCCAGATGTTCCTTAAGACGGGTCGCCCCTCCACCCTTCATAACATGGGTGCAGTAGTTGCACTTCGACCCTGAGCCGATGCGCTCCCCGTGATCCCATACGGTACCCTAATGCTCTGCCATCACGACTCACAAGAGCCTACAACGTAACAAAAAATATGCCAACGAATCGCAACGAGTTAATTTTAGTACTAAGAGTGAAACATATATGAGCATGTCCTTGTATGGAGGGATTCATATTTCTTAACTCACTGATGTTTGCTTCTACGCATGATATATGAGCATGTGCTTGTATGTAGGGATACATTTTTTTTAACTCACTGATGTTTGAGTGATATGAGCATGAGCATGAGCATGAGCATGTTGGCTTAACTCACTGATGATTTTTTTCTACACAAGATATATGAGCATGAGCTTCAAGATAACTCCTAATTACAATGCCTACAACCATATACACCTTGTAGACTTCAGTGCATACCAATTTTTTTGCATATGAACCAAAATCCAACCAAAAAATAAATGCATACCGAATTTTTTCCTGCCCGAAATTTCGCTGCTATACCCCGAAATCTCACCCTCCACGACCGAGATTTGCTCGCCGGCGCCCGGATTTGGCCGGACTACAGAGAGAAGACGAGTGTGAGCTTGGGAAAGTGAAATTCGCAGAGGAAGCTGGAGAGACACCCTGTGAACTTGTGAAGCCAGATCAATAATTGAGGATGTATTAAAACCAGTACACTCTGAACATATAAAATAATTTATTTATCAACCCTAAAACACACCAGCACCCATAGCTCAGTGGTGAAGCTCACCTCTAGCAAACATGAGGTCTTGAGTTCAAATCTTAATACTGGCATTTTTTTACATAGTTTGAGCATGTAAAAATTATCTAGATTTTTGTACATAGTTGAAAAGCATCAATTATGTTGTCATAAAATTTTGAGATGATGATAAATCATAAAAAATTCCCAAAAATTATGGAAGTGTTACTTCACAGTAGCTTTTTTGGCATAGTTTCAAGCATGTAAAAATTATAATTTTTTTTGTACATAGCTGGAAAGCATCAATTATATTCTCATAAAATTTTGAGATCATGATCAATTATAAAAAATTCCCAAAAAATGTTAATGTAGTACTTCACAGTTTTTGAACTATACAGCACATGCTTGTACCATATACAAGTTTTGTTTGAATAGTCAAAAAATAATGAAAAATGTTGAAACTTTTACAAAAGGGTTATAAGAGATTTTTAAGCTCTCATAAAAATTTCAGGTGATGATCAAACATGAAATTTTTTTATAAAATTCTAACACTGTCACTGGCTCGTTTATCCTAATTCTATTTTTTATTTTTAAAACATACCAAATGATGTTAAAATATTTTAATAAATTTTCTGTATTATCCTATATATCTTATGATAATACCATAAATTTTTCATACCATGAAAATGCTTCCTCAATTTTCTAAAATTCGGAGAGTGTTTCTGCCGAACTACTAAAAAGTCTCAAAAATTAACTTTTTTGACAAATTATCATTGAAGATCACTTCCTTATAGCTTATTGATGTCATTCCGGTCAAATCCGGCGAAAACATACTAAAATCCGGTTTTGGAAGGCGAAATCTCGGCGGTATTGGGCGAAATCTCGCCGGAAAAAACGAAATCACTGTATTATTTTAAAAAAATTTCAAATATTTTTATCCGGCCGGTTTGCTGAATCTCGTTGGGCTCCGAAATCCGAGATTTCGGCGAAATTTCGCCGAATTTTGATACCTTGGACTGCGCTCGCGCGTAAGCCGTGCATGCAGTCTGCACCTGTAGTGTAGGGGGTGCAAAGCAAAATGGGTTCATGCATGGAACAGGGGGGCATTGCCTGGCCGCATTGGTTTGGCAAAACGCAATTCTCCTCCCTGGCATCCACCGTCCATTTCTCTCGAGATCCGTTCCGTATAGAAAGTGAGGTGTGCATTCTTTGTGTTTCCACTTCTCAAATAACACCGTATTTCATTTTTTCTGTGGGGCCCATGTTGATGCAACACATGTGACAATTGTTAAGCTATCTCCTATTTTCGAGGGCTGGTGCTATTCAAAATTTCAAAATGTTGTCCAAATGTTCTCAACTCCAAAGGACATGTTGGAACTATTTTTTTTTTCATAATTTCCCCCATTTCTTTCTGTCAAAATTTCCCCAAATCCATTATAAAAACAAAAAGTGATTGTTGGTGTTGACATTTTTCTCCTTCAGCTAGACGTTTTGATCCTATGAAAGAATTTGACAAGATCTAAACCTAGAAATCTCTCTCTGCTATGGAACACTTCAAATTAGAGATACTAATCATCATCAACATTATCTATCACAAAGATTGGAGTAAGTCCTTTCTCTCTTTCTCCTGGACGATCACCAACAGAGAACAAAAAAATAGCAAGAACAAAAAGCAGGAAACTGCAACGAAAATGGGACAGGGTATTTTGATTCGAGAAATGAGAAAAAGGAAAAGGACATCTTTGATTCAACACTTAGGGTGTGTTTGGTTGGTGAGATGAGGTTGAATGGGATGGGATGATACTGCATCATTTGGTTCTATTATTTTGGGTGAATGGAATGGTTCAACATCTATACAGAATATTCTTCAAATGTGTACCCCACCATCCAGGATAGGATGGTTTCATTCAAACAACCAAACACATGGGTGACTTTTTGCTTGAACCATCTCATACATATACCACTTGGTACAAGCAATTGTTTTGTGTGAATGGAATGGTTCAGCATCTATAGAGAATATTTTTTAAATTTGTATCCCACCATCTAGGATAGGATGTGTAACGACCAACATTTTCACATAAGATGCGAAAACGAGAATCTATGTGCATACAGTACTAGTCCCATGATTAGTGGCTAGTACGCACATTACAACAATTAGAATCACAACCATACATCATATCTTGTAAGCGGAAGCTATTTATACATTGTATTTTTACAATTCAGAATATATAGCAACAAAAGAAGCAAAGTCTTGTAGTGTGCCCATCCGACCCTCAGGTAACTGATAAGGTATAATCCCTAGAAAGATCGCTTCATTAATGTTCCCGTATCCTACGACGAAAAGTAATCTTCGAAGCCTCGCTTTCTTATCCACCTAAAATAACATAAGAAGCAAGGTTGAGTACTTTTGTACTCAGCAAGACTTGAGGTGGTATTTGCAAATGCAGTAATGCAGGTTAAATCAAGGTGGCTTTTACGGTTAATTTGCATAAAGCGATATTGAATTTGTAAATCAAGTTGTCATTTGCAAACGGAATTTATAAGAGCAAGTTTGATTGATAAGAAATAAGTAAAGCATAAGTAATACTCACGGTCCTTCGTGAGCATCGAATCATCCTTTTCCTGCCATAACATGACACAACACAGTTCTTGCCAACACGTGGCAAATCAATTAATACCAAACATTTTAAAAAAGAATAGTAAAACATCTAACTTAGTGTAGGTTCATCAAGTCTCCCATAACCGTGGGCACGACTAATCGATTAGATTTTCACTCTACAGAGGTGTACAGCTTTACCCACAAGACATGACTGACTCTTTGTGCAGATCATTAGCACACTTCCTTTAGTGTGCTGCAGAGAGTCATGACATAACCGTTACATTACATAGACCTAACTTTGCACCAACTAAAGTGACAAAAAACCCTTGTCATAGTTCCGGAGATCAGGAACCAACGATGGTGTCCCATCGGGTTCTCCCCCCATGGCAAGGCGTGCACCGTTATATTAGGATGCTTTGGCCCCAACACCTCTGTGAAGGGAGCACCTACGAGTAACACTGTTACGGGTGTGCCTTTACTACTTCTGCCTACCAAAGTGCAAAGCTAAATCTACGTAACTTAATAGGTTAAGACTGTCCCATACCAGCACTTGTGGTTGTACGTATTTCCCTTGGATCATAGAACACTACGTTCGATCCTTAATCCGACACGGACGAAAATCTCCCCTACACTACGTGCAATTCCATCTACACAACCAGCTATTGCTAATAATCACCCACATCAAAACCATAGTTTTATTTTGGGTTTTTAATCCAAAATACCAGTAACCATCAGTGTCATATCCAACCTTTTTAAATTCTTAGGAAACAATTTTAATCTGATCATCTACATCGATGCTAATAAAGTATGGCTAAGCATGGTTAATATGTAATCGCATATACCCAAGTTGAAATCATGTATTGTCTAACCCTATTACTTATTAAGGAAGTTTCATGAGATAATAGGTATACCTACCAGTAACACAAAATAGCAAATTTACAGAAAATAATCGCATGCATGAAACAATTAGATAAACAAAAGGAAACCTAAATACTGGGATCAACATGATCAAAGGGGTGCTTGCCTTGCTTAATCGTTGTTTATGATGAAGTTGTGGTCGCAGCTGACGTTGTTGACGATGGAGTTAATGACGTCGGGCTCTACACGTCGTTCAATGGAAATATAGCAAATAGTGAACTTTAATAAAGGCAAAAAGAAATTAGATAGAAAACAAATAAAAGACTCGCAATAGAAAATTGGTGTGGTTTTGGGTTAAGGTTGTATGATTTTATGTACTTGTGTTTTAGTTGATTATTTATATATACATATTTATACATTGTTAGCAGCTTTTAGGTTAAGCGATCATACGGTTCCATATATAGATTATCTATTCTTATTTTACGAACTTAAGAGGCTAAAATTATACATTATTGTATTATAACTTTGAATTGTAGAGGCTAATATTATTTTGATTAATGGAATTAAACATTAGTCATTACATAGAACGTTTTGCATGAATAGTATTCGACCTTAAATGATTTGCATGAGAAATAGTTTCGCATATGTTAGGTTTGTTAGATTTTAGGCCACATGTTTTATTTTTATGGTTTTTGAGAAGGTTCTAGTGATACAAATATCTTAATTATTATGGTGATACAAATATCTTAATTATTATTAAGTTCATTTATCCATAATATGGATTTCAGAGATCATAATACTTAGGGTTATTTTGCTAACATGATTTATATGTAAAGCACAATGAAATGAGATTATTTCTTCATAATAGGGTAGTATTTACTTTGAAGAGCATTTATAAGTCAATTTTATAAATTTTAGCATTTAGATGAGATGTTTTATTCACTGTTGAAATAGCCTATATGGTATTAAGGTTGTACTGTACGATTAGTTCTTAGCCCTATGTGTTTTTGCATGCAGGGTGATTCATACACGCTGGGATCTACAAAATAAGGCTACTGGCTGCATTTATATAGTTTAGCAATGGTTCTTACGACAGAAGCATATTAACTATAGGTTTCATACTCTCAACTATTCATATAATATGCTTTTGGCAACTGTCGGGACCCGAATATGCAAATCCAGATCGTCTATGTATTCCGCACTAGTCCAAGATCACGCTAGTGCACACATGCTCAACATTGATGACTATCACAATCATACTCAACGGTAACATAATAAAGACTTCATCAATATTAAATATAACTGTTGGACGACCTTATGGTCTACCTAACATGAGTACACCTCGCAAGGCTAAGACTGAAAAGTAAATAAATAGCAGCGAAAATAAACATAAGCGTAGAAAACCCTTCAATCTGCCACATGCAACTGACAAGGTTCGCACCCTAGTTCTTCGTCTCTTCCAGATACTCTTCCTCAAAAGCAGGCGTTGCTTCTTCTCTAACTGGTGATGTTTTGCTGCAAGGGGGTGAGTACATAAAGCACTCAACAAGTCGTGCACATAATGCAAGTCTAATATACTATATGCATGGCTTGTTACAAAGGATACGCTAACATGGTTAATTTGCATAAATAACATTGGAATAGCATAAATAGATTGAAAGATAGTAAAACAAATACTAACAATAATACATTTCTCATTTGTTTTCTAATAACCAACTCATAACCTTATTCCATATTTCAACATCCATACCCACATTTGGTTTTAATAAAATCTAACCCTTGATTATAATCACCGAGCAATGCTCAATTCCGTGAGCACAGCTATTCGAATAGGTTTTACACTCTACAGAGATTATACACTTTACCCACAAGATACAACCATACACCACAAAGGCGAGTGATTATAACAAAGAATTTCCAATACCTATCTAAACTTAGTATTGCCCGCTAAGGTTTCAACACTGGTGGGACTGGTTACCACATCCAGGGCCCCCCTCTTGCGCCATGTGAGTCTGCCCATACACCCGAAACCCACACTGCCAAGACAGTACCAAAGTCTAGACAAAATAAATTAATCAGCTAGGTTTGTCCCATAACAGACATGTGGTTGTATGAATAACTCACTTCAAATTCTTACAAGGTTAAGTCCTTAATTGACCAAGGCAAGACTAAATAAAAATCATCATAACCATGAACCAATAATTATCATAAAAAGCAATGTGACCGCCCAAGTGTCACATTGGCCCTCCACAAATACATGCCACTTGCCTTAGTCTAAATCATTTTACCACCCCGGTTGATTTACCATGCACCACGTGCCATCAACAACAACAACTTTGTGTGACAACACCCGACACACAAGTTAATAAACATGTTCCATAATCATTAAGCAAGATTAACCATTTTCACATAAAATGATGACTCGTTGCACGGCTAAGCATACTACTTGTGTTCTAACTATCCACATTGGCAATTATAGCTACCAATTAATATTAAACCATTCTAGGCTGACAAATGAAATACGACATACGAAATGGCAAGGTAGATATATCACAATTGGTTTGATAACTATACCCAACATAATTGAAACAAGTAATAATTGAATTAGTATGCAATACGTTGAAATAATATCGTATTTTAAACATGGGTTTAATATGATCAAAGCACAACTTTCCTTCAAATAGTTCTGACTCTTGCTCTGGACCTTGCTCGGGTGCTGGCTCCTCAACAACAAACTCACTGGGCAACTTGACGTCTACGCAAAGAGAGAGAAAGCAATAAATAGCACAAATAGAGCGAAATATCAACTCCAAAAATTAAATAAAATTCACCATTCAATAGATCATGATTTTACAAATTTTTAGAAACTGGAATCACCTCAATCGGAGTTCGGATGCAAAAGATATAGCTATTCAAAATTTAAAATAAAAGATAAATCAGGAAATTAGAAAAACCGAATTATTTTTATACTAAAAAATAGCATTTATGACGTCATGCTGACGTCAGCACCGAATATGATTTTTAGCCGAATTATTTTTCTACGAAAAAGTGACATATGACATCATGCTGACGTCAGAGGACACGTGGCGCAATCTAGGGGCGACACACGTCACTCGCGTATGGACTCGGTCTACGGTTCGGCCTTGGTCCACCGTGGACCCGGCGCATGGTGCCTTGTCTACAGCACTCAACACGCTACGACACGCGGTTGGCCGCGGTACCGGTGTGATCTGGTCGTCACTAATCAGATCCACGGCTGAGACTTACCCCCACGCGATTCTACTCGGTGCAATCTAAACCACATGATCAAGATCTAATGGTTGTGGCAGACGGAGCAGCAGCTCTGACACGGCGAGATCTGAACCGTGCACAATCAATCAAACGGCGTTTGGGGCGACTTTGGCGACGAGGGATGTCGGGATCGGCGCGTCTTAACATGGTGAACACGACGGCGACCTTGGCGATGGCGGAACCTCAACAGACAGTGAGCAAACGATGAAAACCCACGGCGGAGGCTTGACGAACTTCAATGAGCTCCTGCGGGCAAACGGCGGCGGCACGGGATGCGCGCAATGGGGCTACGGATTCGTCTCGACGTGCGTAACACAGAGGTGGCAGCGGCGCAATAAATAGGGCCCTCGGCTTCTGTGTAGGGCGCGAAAACCCAAACAGAAACGGCGGCAACGGTGGATTCGGTTGAGATACGGCGAGTCGACGTGGCATGATCACAGCCGTCCACGTGGAAACCACCGACGACTCAGAGCACGGGGGCGACGCGTAGGGTGCGGAGAAAAGGGTCGAACTGACAGGGTTTCGGCCCAATCACTATTTAGGAGTTTTTAAATCATTTTTGAATAAAAAGAAATCAACAAAATAGATTAAGCCAAATAAAATAGAAAAAATACTAGGAAAATCTAGAAAATTTTTAGAAAATACTTTAAAACATTAGGAACTCAAAAAAAATATTTCCAACAAAAGATCATTAATAATTTTCACTAAATAAATAAAAGATAACAAAGGCTTAATTCAACAAATTCAAAATAATTTAAGTAAAATCCCAAAAAAATCAATAAAAAGGAAAAAACACAATAAATCCAATAAAAGCAAAATTTGAGATGTTACAAACCTCCCCCTTAATGGAATCTCGACCCCGAGATTTGAGGCTGACTAAGGAATTGGTTTGGAAATTCTAACTTCAGATCCTCTTCATGCTCCCATGTGGTCTCGCTCTCTGAATGATTGCTCCACTGCACTCTGCAGAAACGTACTAACTTGTTGCGGGTTCTACGATCAGCTACATCCAGAATCTTGATTGGCTGCTCCTTATAGGTTAGGTCCTCTTGCAGTTCAATTGACTCCAATAGCGTCTGCTCTGCGGGTACTCGGAGACACTTCTTCAACTGAGACACATGGAGCACATCATGCACTCTTGCCAACGACTGCGGCAATTCCAACTGATATGCAACCTCTTCTGGTAAGCATCGAGAGTCACCAAGACTGATGAGTAGATTTGAGATGAGAGATCCAATCATACTCACTACGGCTAAGTCTTTGTATGAGAATGTTCTTTGTCTTAGCGTTTGCCTCACCATCAGCTATATTTTCGGCATTGATGTTTTTATCGGTAGGAACCTCATATGGAAGCTTAACCATCTGCCAGATCATGAAGCCTTGGGCAGTGATGTATGACTCCATTCGAGATTTCTAAAAGAGATAGTCGACCCTAGAAAATATCGGAGGCTTGGTGGAATACTTGTTAGTCGCCATGGCTCTAGAGACTGGTCAAGATCTAGAAAGAGCAAAACCGAGATCTGATATCAATTGAAGGAGCTAAACCAGTGACTAGAGGGGGGTGAATAGGAGCCAAACAAAATTTTCTCTCTCAAGAATCTCTTCCAAAACACTTCTGACGTGAATAACTTTAGATCTACTCATCCAAAATTGATAAAACTTGAATAATAGAAAGATAGGATCCTCAGGGTCATGATTCCAAAATAAATTTGAAAACAAAGCCAAATGAGGGACCTGTCTAGCTCAACATGCTTGCTGCACAAAATAGGAATTTCAAAAACTTGAGCGGTAAGAAACATCAATAATTCTAATAATCCAAAATTAATGAAACTTGAATCATAGAAAGATAAGGTCCTAAGAGTCATGATTCCAATAGGAATTTCAAAACAAAGCCCAAATAAGAGAACAATCTAGCGTAACATCCATGCTGCACAAATGTAACGACCCTCCTTTTTGGTACAGAATACCAAGAAAGATGATCTATGTGCATACAATACTAGTCCCATAATCAGTGGCTAGTACGCATATTTACAACAATTGGAATCACAACCATACACAATATTATTAAAGCAGAAGCTATTGATACAGAGTAGTCTTACAATTCAAAGTATATTGTAGCGGAAGAAGCAAAAGTCTTGTAGTGTGCCCATCTAACCCTCAGGCAACTGACAAGGCATAAACCCTAAAAAAACCCACTAAGATATTTCCGCATCCTGCGTCAAAGTACATATCGTCTGGAGGTTCACTATCCTCACCTAAAACCAACAAATAAGCAAGGGTGAGTACTTTCGTACTCAACAAGACTTAAGGTGCTATTTGCAAATGCAGTACTGCAGGTCATGTCAAAGGAGGTTTCTATGGTTAATTTGCATAAAGCGAGATTGAACTTTTATAAAACAAGTAGTAGTTTGCAAACGGAATTTGTAAAAGCAAATTTGACTAATATGAAAGTAATGAGTATGTAGAGCATAGTAACAACTCACAGTCCTCAATAACGTGAGCATCGAGACGTACAATTCCTGCCAAAACATGGCATAACACAATTCTTTGCCAACACAAGGCATATCAGATGAAACCAAGTCTTTTTGAAAATAATAAAACATCTAACTATGAGATGACTTTACCAAGTGCCCATATCCGCGGTGCGGCTTTTCAAAAAGATTAACCCTCTGCAGAGGTGTACAGCTTTACCCACAAGAAATAATCATCCCCTTTTGCCATGCCAGTAACACACTTCCTTTGGTGTGTTGGCAGGGAGATCATTACATAACTGTTACATTACCTAGCCCTAGCTTTGCACCAGCCCGGTGACGACAAACCCATACTATGACAGAAGAACTCAGAGCATAAATATGATGGAACTCCCTATAGTATGGCGTACACCGTTATATCGGCAAACGTTTGTTCCATTATCACCTCGGTGTGGACGTCCCTTCGAGAAATCCATAAGGGGATAGCCCATACTACTCCAGCCTTCCAAGGTGCAAAGCTAGTTCTAAGCAACTTAGTAGGTTAAGGCTGTCCCATACCAGCACTTATGGTTGTATGGATTTCTTGGCTTGAAAACAACCCATAGTTCGGTCCTTAATCTGATACGGGCGATAATCTCCCCTTATACTAGGTGCAAGTCCATGTACCTCTGGCTATTGCCATTAATAGCCCACGTCTAAACCATAGTTTTGTTTTGAGTTTTTATACCAAAATACCAGTAACCATCATCATGTCGCAAAATACCAAAGTTTGGCTTCACTTTGACGCACGAATTCATCCGTCGTCTTTGCCTCAACAAAACTTTGCCATACGTCCTCAGCAATGAACCCGTAGTTAGAGAAGGGAATCCTATCCTTAGTAACATATTCCTTGACAAGCGTGCTCTTGAAGTTCTTCCACGCCTTTCCCGCCACTAGCAGGGTGTACCGTCGCACTGAGCGCACGGAGTCTTCTAGGATCTCAAACAAAGACAGAATTTCTGTCATCAAGTTGTTGCGGTTCTCATCAGTCAGCGACTTCCGGGATGGACAGGTGATGGGGACCCTTTCCCGTGCGACTATCCCGCACAATGTCCTAAATGCTGTCGCTGCCTTTCTTGTTTCCGTAGGGGCCCCATCCTTAGGATCAACCGCCATGATGGTATATCGGTCCATGGGCCTTTTATTAGCTCCTCTTGGACCTTGAGGAGGTTTTCCTTTCGATGGCTCATCACATCCTTGAGACAACGAATGAGGTGACGCCATCTTGCAATCTAGGCTGGTTTTCAAGGCTCAACAAGAAAGAAAAGGAATCAAGCAAGGAAGGCTACCAATTGATGGCTAATTTTATTTGATGGGTACAAAGGTAGTATATATATTAGACCCTTAAGTATATTTATTATATGAGAGTATATTTTTATGTACTAGGGAAGTAGAAGAGAAATTTGAATATATATGAATATATAATAAGTGCACTGTTGATGCAAAGATAACAAAAGAGTTTGATATAAAATTAAGTCGGTCTTTTAGAAGTTTGGATAATTAAGTTGAAGTAGCAATTAAGTAGATAAGCTTCAATGCTTTAGAACTAGTTCAGTTTTTTCGTTTTCTTTCTCTTTTTTGCTAGAGTGATTCCTCATAGCCTTTTCTAGTTTTTTCATGCATATAGGGTTTATATCCTAGCTATAAATATAATGATAAAAGAATTTTGATAACCATATGCTTAATGCACCTAATCTATGACCTTTAAACATATCCCAGCCATCCACTTGCCATTACAAACATACAGAGACAAATACCAGGTGATTCTTTATGGATAGAGGGAGAATGTTAATTATGTTAATTGGACAAAATAAGTTATTTCATATTTCCATTTTTAGAAAAGCAGGTGGAAGTCGTTTTATTTAATACAATCATTTTTAAAATAGCTTTACTTTGTTGTGCTGATTTTAGTTACAACAACAAAAAATGAATTAACATTTTGCACCAAATCCTATAGAGAAGAAATGAATCCAGTAAAATTCCATAATGTAGAAAAGTGATCTTGAGATGCTAGGTCCTTAAAATTGCTTGAGATACAAGGCAGA
Source organism: Otatea glauca (assembly GCA_036346275.1). Taxonomy (NCBI): domain Eukaryota; kingdom Viridiplantae; phylum Streptophyta; class Magnoliopsida; order Poales; family Poaceae; genus Otatea; species Otatea glauca. The sequence goes on from CM070711.1 coordinate 43,175,052, forward strand.
CGACAAGTACTCACATCAGAGATACTAGACACAGTAATATTATGATTATTGCTTTGCTGATTTATGATTATGTACTTCTCAGAGATACAACACTTTACATGAATATCAACCAAATGTATGCATATATGAATATTTCTGAAAATGTACACATTTTTTTAACATGAACACATCTCTAAAAATGCATTCATTAGCAACCAGAACCTCTAACCATCTACTGCTTTGCATATCAAGAATTTTTCATTCATTTGTCAGATCAACACAATTACCACAAAGCCTAACAAATAACCCAAGTTGATATGATAGTTTACACCTCAATCATTAATTCACTATCTTACAGGCCCAGGAGCTACAAATTTAGCCACAAATTTCTTATGAAAAAGGCTAATGGGCTTGGCGCATTTCAAATCAGGCAAATTGACATGCTCTTTCGACAAGGAATAAAATTAGCCATTTTATTAAATCGGCAAGTATTCATGTTGCTAGCTTGTAACTGAATATTCCACATCTCAAGGTGATGTCGCCACCGAAGCGGCAGACGGTGGCGAGGTCGGGGTCGGCTAGGAGGGTGGGAGGACTAGGCAAGCGGGAGCTGATGACCCAGAGGTGGAGTAGCGCGTTGGTGTTGCGTCGGGCGTAGTCACAGAGGGTGTACGGCACAGCGGCGTCGCAGGAGGAGGAGGCCATGGCCGTGAGGGCGCGCGCAAGAGGAGGGTGGGGTGGTAGCAAGTGTAGTGGGGGTGAGAGCTAGAGCTCTCCCTCGGTAGGATGAAGGGAGGAGATGGAACATTCATAGGAGGAGTAGAGGGGCCAGCTTACCTTGGCGAACAGGAGGAGAAGAGGCAGAGGGCGGCGTCGGTGAGCAAGGGCGATGTCGGTGACCGACGTGAGGCATCACTGGGGGGAGACGCCGACTAGGGAGGGGCGAGGTCGGGGACGTTGGTGAGGTCGGGGGTGAGGCGCCGCAAAGGGAGATGAAGCGTTGGGAGAAAAAGCTAGGGTTTCGAGCGCTGGAGAGTGGTAACTGAACGATCTTCACAAGGGACCTATTTATAGAGCCTGTATCACAGACGGTTCTATTTTATAACTGTCTGTGATAATACACATCACAGACGATTCCAAACTAGAATCGTCTGTGATAGTTTATTATCATAAACAATGATGAGGACATCCTAACCATTAATCTATCCATAGCGGATGCTTACCAAGGACCAATAACTAGAGCTCAAGTCCGACAGATAAATCACTTGGTGCGTTCGTTTCTAACTATTCCATTGATATTAGCCAGAACTGGATGTTGCCTACTAATTTTCATGACTTGCTTCTACTCAGGTATGAAGGATCGGCTAAACTAGAATATCAGGAAGCCGACCAAGGTTGCTCGGAACTCCAACTCAAGTACGACTCGGTATCGACCAAAGGACTCTGACTCAAACACAACTTCGAGCTCGACTTGGAATCAGCCAAGGCTACACGAATCCAACTCAGTCACGACGCCAAAGGAGATCAACCTCGAATGACTCAGAAGACATTGAGTTTGACTCCAACTCAAACTCGCTTAGATTAGTTGAAGTAGGTGATTCCAAGGTATCTTCGTTCAGAAGTCTGTTCAGAAACCCTTGAAGTTGTCTCATCGAGACTTTACCAAATCGGCTTGTTTATTCATCGGCTAAACTGTCGCAGTCGCTCTTTGACCGACGGATTGACAAGCAATTATCATACCTGAAGGAAGATCGAAAAACACATCTGACACCTCCATCGGGTAACTGCCGTATTCGCTCTTGGGCGACGGGACGTGGTCGCATCATCTGGTATCAGAGCTCAAGGTTGACCTCCAGGTATATTCCTTGTTTCCATCCATTGTTTTATTCCGCACCTAGAGTCCAAAAAATTGCCACACAAAAATATTTGTTTCCATCGACCAAACCACTTTGTTCCATCGCAATTTTTGTTTTCAGTTCCGCATTGTTAAGTTTGAGTCCTTTGTCACGTTGTGTTGCTATTATAGTTATGTCTTGATCTAGCCGACGCACCGTGCAAGTTATCTTCCGCCGCACACCTATCTCCACCGATATCCAAACTACAAGTCGATCCACCATATCAATCGACCTGCCCTCGCTAGCTGCCTTGTGCCAATTCTCGCTACGCAAGCCATAGTTCCGCGCAAGCCGCCTTTTGTCAATCGCCCAGCACCACATCCATCCATTGTTCATCCGCAAACCTATCATACCATCTAGTCAATTTGTAGCTACCTTAGAATTTGCATAAGTCTATCTATCAATTCAAGATCTGAAGTATCAACAAGTCGACTCTATTAAAAAAAGAGAGATAAAAAAGATCAAAGAAAGAGTCAGGGTACAAAATCGGCTCAAGAAAAGAAAAAGGTACAAAATCGGCTCTAAAATAGAATCGTCTATGATGTAAATGGGACCAGCACCCATTGCATAATGTAAATGGAATTGTGGATGAACCAACATCACTAAAGGAATTGCATAATGTATATGGAATTGTAGATGAATCAACATCAGTAAAAAAAGGGAACTTTATTAAATAAATCAGATGCATACACAAAGATGTTTCGAATTTTGATAGTCTCATTAAAAACACCTATATTATGTTGGAGAGTACACTTAAAATCATAACTCCACTTGCTTATTCTTTTGTATAAAAATTAGCCCTTCACGATGATCGATGCGTGTGTAGCTAGCTTCCTCGGGTTATTCTTCCTAGACCGTGATGCCGTTTTCAATAGGAGGCAACTCGTCAAATTGATTGTATTCTTCCTCATCTAATACATTCTCTACTCCGATAATCCTCCTTTTTCGCTGAAGAACTACATGTCTCTTCTTGTTGGACGGGTCAGTTACATAGAATACTTGAACAGCTTGGTTAGCGAGTATGAATGGTTCATCTTGGTATCCGACACGTGCGAGGTTGACAGTAGTGACACTGTACTTGTCCACCTTCACCTGCTGGAGGTGGAACCAACAGCATTGAAATAAGGGGATCTTGAATAGTATATAGTCGAGCTCCCCAATCTCCTCTATGAACCCATAGTAGGAGCTCCTCGTTGACCCAGCGGTATTGAACGCATCATTGTGGACACCGCTGTTCTGGTTTGTCCTCTTCATATCCCGATCTCTCGTGTAAACTGTGTACCCATTTAAGTGTATTCTTTTCATGTTACAACTGTAAATGTTGGCCCTTTTGCCAACCATGTGAGCGTATCATTTGATGAGGTCCCAGTGATGGGTCGCTCCTTCAACCATCTGTTGAACTAAAGGTTATGTTGTCTCATGATCCAAGACTCCTGTCGCGTAGGATTCTCTTACTGTAGCCAGTGCTTATGCTCGTAGATGTACGGGGACACTACAGCCATGTGTTGCAAAACCGTGAAATGAGCTTGAGCGTAGGCAACTGGATCAGGCGTGATTGCTTTCCTTCCGATGGTCCCAATGCCCTGGAGTCTCCCCTCATGGTGAGATCGAGGCACACCTATTGGATCGACTTGAACATGTAATCGACGCAGAACTCGACGACCTCTTTGGTTGCATAACCATCGATAATGCTACCCTCCGGCCGAGATCGATTCCGTACGTAGGACTTGAGAATTCCCATATACCTCTCGAAAGGGTACATGCTACGTAGGAACACAGGCCCGCACATCTCTATCTCTATCACAAGGTGAACAATGAGATGGACCACAATATCGAAAAACGACGGAGGGAAATACATCTCAAGATTACATAGGGTCATCACCACCTCAACCTGCAGTGCATCTAGTGCTTCGGGATCGATGACCTTCTAAGCAACTGTGTTAAAGAAATAACATAGCCTCGTGATTGTCTCCCGGACCTTGACCGACAAAATACTTCTAATTGCCACAGGGAGCATTTGTGTCATCAACACTTGACAATCATGATACTTCATACCAGTTAATTTCAAATCTTGCATCGAAACAAGTCTCTTCATGTTGGAGGAGTAACCGAACGGAACTTCACACCATGCAAGCACTAGCACAGTTCAATTCTCTTAGCCTTGGACAAAGTGTAACAAGTAGGTTCGTAGTACGTTCAGCTTTTATAGCTCATTTTTGGTGCTAACTCAGGTCTTATGACCATATCGACCAAGTCAAGTCGTGCATTGATATTGTCCTTTGTTATACCCTTAATATTTAGTAAGAGACCAATCAATCTATTGCAGACATTCTACTCTACGTGCATGACGTCGATGCAGTATCGAACTTCTAGGTGCTCCCAATAAGGTAGGTCCCAAAATATTGATATCTTCTTCCACATGCTCTTCTCACGGGACCTCAATTTACGGTTCTTTCCAAACGCAACACCGAAGTTCTTAACTATATCATGAACATCTATCCCACTTAAAGGCTTTAGAGCTGAACCGTCTTCGTTTGTTCCATCGAATTGTTTCTTCATCTTGCGATATGGGTGATTCCTTCGAAGGGACCTATGGTGACGCATGTACACGGTTTTACACGAGTAATTCAGCCACACACTCTCGGTATCTTCTAAGCAGTGAGTGCAGACTTTGGTTCCTTTTGTACTCTGGCCTGATAGGTTACCAAGGGCAGGGTAATCATTTATGGTGCAGAACAATAGGTAGTGCAAAGTGAAGTTCTCTCGTTTGTACGCATCCCATACCTGTACCTCGAGAACCCACAATGTTTTCAGATCTTCCACCAATGGTTCTAGGTACACATCAATATCGTTCCTAGGTTGTTTCGGTCCTTAGATAAGTATAGACAACAAGATATACTTCCGCTTCATAGACGACCAAGGAGGAAAGTTATAAATATAGAGATTCACGGGCTAAGTGCTATGCCGGCTGCTCATGTTACCGAAAGGATTTATTCCATCTGTACTCAATCCAAACCTTATATTCCTCATATCTGCACTGAATTCTTGAAACCTACTATCGATGTTTCTCCACTGGATGGAATCAGCAAGGTGCCTTAACATTCCATCATTCTTACGCTCCTCCGAGTGCTAACGCAGTAGTTTTGCCTCATTTGGGTTTGCAAACAAATGCTTCAAATAAGGAATTACAGGCAGATACCATGCCACCTTAGCAGGATGTCCTTTCTTCACCTCGATGCCATCACCATCATCATCTGAATGACTCTTACGCTTGTACCAGGATGCATTGCACACCGGACATACATGCAAGTTTGCGTACTCTTTGCGGTACAGGATACAGTCGTTCGGACATGCATATATTCTTTCTACTTCTAACCTTCTTAGCTTTGTAGGTGGTTGTTGGTAACTCATTTCCCTCTGGACGCATGTCCGCCAATAGATGTAACAGCGCTGTGAAACTCTTGTCGGACCAACCGTTGCTTGCCTTCAGTTTCAGCAGTTCAAGCACTAATGACAACCTTGTGTATTTTGACTTACAGCCTGGGAACAAAGGTTTCTCCGAGTCCTCCATCAAGCCCCGGAATTTACCATATTCTTTGTTTTCACGTTTCCCTTCTGCGTCATGCGGCATCTGATTCAGATTGTCATCCTGCAACCTATCCTCATCGGAAGCACAATCGATATAATCATCCAGCATATCATTGACTTCGTTGACGATGTTAATACTACATGCTTCCTATATATCCTGCTCTTCACCGTGACTGGCCCAACATGTATACCCCCTTTTGAAACCCCTTAGAATCAAGTGTGCTTCGATCTACACAGAGTTTCGAAACATCTTCAGATTCTCGCAGTCAATGCACGGACAAGACATGAACTACACCCCCTTGTTAAATATATCCTCCTCTACAGCTCTTCTAAAAGCGGAGACGCCATTAATGTACTCAGCACTCGCATGGTTCTCAACGTACATCCAGCTTCGGTCCATCTACGCTATGCATATAACATTTAGTGTTAAATATTGTGTGCGCATGCACACATTCTTAAATTACTCACTACCGGCTATTTCTTGAATATAATGCAATTATATAACTAATTACTACCTTAGAACACATAACAAATGGATCTACAAGCTAGATCTAAACACAATCTTCAAATTCTCTCTTCACCAAACTAGCTACCTAAATCTTAAATATAATAATGCAGTTAAAACCAATTACTAACCTTAGATCACCAAGAATACATGGAAAACAATCTTGAAATTCTCTCCTTACCAAGATAGATCTTGAATATAATGCAATTAGAACCCATTACTAACCTTAGATCACCAAGAACACATGGATCTATAGGCTAGATCTAAACAATCTTAAAATTCTCTCCTTACCAAGCTAGATCTTGAATATAATACAATTAGAACCCATATTACTAATCTTAGATCACCAAGAACACATGGATCTACATGTGAGATCTAAACAATCTTCAAATTCTCCCCTTACCAAGCTAGATCTTGAATATAATGCAATTAGAACCCATTACTAACCTTAGATAAAAAAGAACACATGGATATGCAAGCTAGATCTAAACAATCTATACATTCTCCTTACCAAGCTAGATCTGGAATATAATGCAATTAGAACCCATTACTAACCTTATATTACCAAAATCAAATGGATCTACAATCACCCTTCAAAATCAATTGTCTTCTTTCACAATATCGCCTCACAGCTGCAGCCACCTCAAAGATAGATCCTAAAACCCTAAAAAGCACTAAGTGGATCGAGTCTCTGTATTATATATCGCTGGGAGATATCACAGACGGTTCTATTCATAAACCGTCAATAATTTACATAGAATCCCAGACGGTTTTAGAATAAAACCATCAGTGATATATCACAGACGGTTTTATAATAAAACCATCTGGGATAAAACCTGTTATCATAGATGATTTTAGTTTAAAACCGTCTGTGATAGCATCACTGACGGTTTGGTACTAAAATCGTCTGTGATATTTCTGTATATCACTGACGATTTATGAAGAGTATTGTCTGTGATGAGGCGTCTAATATATGCCTTTTTGTAGTAGTGGTACTTGGTCATGGATATCGCTTGGTAATTTCTCATAATAAGTAGTTTTGTGTTTTTAAAACTGGTATGAGAATATATGAATAGAGAATCCATGCATGGTTTGGCCGCCAAGAGGACTTTACCAAGTTTTAACATTGTAGCACGACACCACTGGTTGTATATGATACTTATGCTTTATTATTGTTAACTTATCAAATGTCAAATGCTCTTATAAATTCCGTTTGTAATCTACCATTTGTTATTGTTAAATAAATCTTGCTTTATGCAAAACTAGAAAAACCTAGTAGGATAGCCATTTGTGTAGAAGTCTTGTGGAGTACTATTTTCATGCTCAACTGTTGCTTGTTGAACATATTTAGATGATGGAGTTGAAGATCCTTCATGTGGTTACCTTTACTCCTCAGGCTTCGATGATGAAGATGATGCTTTCTAGGTTGCCCCTAGTCAGTTGCCTGTGGGAGGGCTGAGCACACTAGCTGGACTCTGTGATCATTTAGTGCATCCTATTTTGCTTCTGCTGTATTAATTATCATGTGAACTATTTGGCCGGTTGGCCCTTTTTTTAGCAAATCCTGTTGGCCCTATCACCAAACTAGTTATGTATGACTTAACTTTGAATGCTTAATATTATGTAATATTCTGTCATTTCTTTCGTATACGGATGTGATATGTCAATGTTGAATGTGTGTGCTAGCTATATTGATCGTGCACAATATACACAAAAGGGGGAATGCGAATTCTGGGTCTCAATAGTCTACCGATTGCAAGAGATGGGAATATGTGTTTAATCACCATTACAAAAGCACTCACATGTTTTAGTTTATAGGGTTACAAGTTTGGTATTCCGAATGTTCAAACGGATGGTACTCGTGATTTGGTGAGAAAAGGGAAAGAGTTGTGTTGGAGTGTAGTATCTCGTGTTGTTCTTCTGGTCTTGAGTACGCCAAACCATCACTAGAAAGGCTGAGAGCTGATAGTAGAGTTATGCAGATGAGACGAAGAAGGAATTAGAGTTGTAGGTTGGTATCATGTTCTCTTGAAAAGTATCAATAGTTAAGGGAGGTTGTATACTTTAGTGCCAAAGGAAAGCTTAGTCCAAGGTATATCAATCCGTTGCTGATAGTGGCATAAATTGGGAAGTTGGCTTATCGTCTAGACCTTCTTGAATCCTTGCGAGGTGTGCACAATGTGTTCCATGTGTCCATGTTAAGGAAGTTCCTATGTGACCCAAAATGCTACCTCTAGAGCCACTTGTGTTGGCAAGAATTTAGGGTCGAATTCTATTAAGGGGAGTAGAATGTAACAATCTCAAACTCTATTTATGAATTAATTTAATTACTCCTAGCTATTTGGACCTAATAGGCTATTAGTGGGCTAATTATCTCTAATGCAAATCCTAATTATTAAGCCCTATTTAACCTATACCTAACTATCCATGCATTGCTTGCACCTAGTGCCTCCCTTGCCCTCATACTTGCATTCCAACTGCCATTAGCGATTTAGGGTGTGTTTGGTTGCTTGTATCAAGTGGTACATGTATGAGATGGTTCAAGAAAAATGTCATCCATGTGTTTGGTTGCTTGAATGGAACTATCCCGTCCTAGATGGTGGGATACAAATTTGAGGAATATTCTCTATAGATGCTGAACCATTCCATTCACCCAAAACAATGAAACCAAATGGTATAGGATCATCTCATCCCATTCAACCTCATCCAACCAACCAAACACACCCTTAGCCGTTGCATGTGCTGCCGTTGCCTAACCGATGCATGTGATGCTGCCCTAGAAGTTGCTAGTTGCTGCTGCTTTGATTGCTTGTGGCTGTTGCGTGTATATCTTGCTGTTGTTGCTGATCTGCCACGACAGAGGAAGGACCAGTGGCAAGGAAAAAGACACCAGTGATAGGAGGAAAAAAGGGAAGAAAGAGAAGTAGGGAACAAGGAAAGAGAAGAGAAGTGAGACAGTTTCGTGTTTGTGCTATTCCCAACGTCTGATTCTATGGAAGTGTCGAGGATCTTGAAGTACATTGTGTGGGATTTTTGGAAAATGTGAAGGAGCGGGTAACATGTGGGGATCACGAAGGACTGAAGTTCTCGATGTTTCCAGTGAAACTTCAGAACGAAGGTACAAACCCTATATTGATGTTCCTTGTGTTGGCGTTTAGTGGAGTGTGGTTTTGGTCATATTAGTGGTAGATGTGGTAATTGGAGAGCATTGGGATGAATTTTGGGAGAGATCGGTATTTGTTCAATAGTGATTTTTGTTTTTGGATTATGTTTAGGTAGCACCTACGATCAGTTTCATGACCTGTGCATCTTATGAAAAATATAGATTATTATCTAAAGTTTAATTAGAGCACAAGAACGTAAACTTTGGTTGAGCGGTTTGAAAGTTATGGCTTGTACATGCTTGTTGTCCAGAAATCATTACTGCTGGGAGCAATCGTGTTAAACTCCTATTTAGGTCTAGATAATGGCCGAACTAAATTATGTTCATAACTAGAAAAAGCTAGATAAGGTTTCATAGATTCTAGGGACGCTACGTTTTGCTATGTCTGTACAAAAATAGTTACGAAATTGCGAAGTCTGTTGTCCAGTAAAACAACAGATCGGTCTTCAGAGCTAGAAACGAGGGGTTAAATAAATTAATTGAAAAATATGGATAACTAGAAAATTATATACAATCTTGTATAGTTTTTAGAACATGTATAGTTTACTATGTTTGTGCTCCTGAGCTAGGAGTTATGGACTTTCAACTGCCGGGACAACAAAGGGTAATTCTCTAGCGAGGGAGAAAATTAAGCCCGAGATGTGCGTAGGAGAAATGATGTTATGTTTGATGTATGTACTATCATGGCATGATTTTAAGATGGGTTTACCAACGATAGAAGGTGTGACTATGAGTTTGGCTTCAACCACATGCTATTCCATTCATCGTGGGTAAAAAAGCAAGTGCGTGGTAGCATGATGACATGGATGGTTAAATCTTATAGTCCTTATTCGAAACTTGCTTTCATGATGCTTTGCATGGTTCCTTTCATTTATTATGAAAAGTGATATGTTATGACAATGAGAATAGTGGAGATGATGAAATATGTTAATAACTCATGTCATTTGCATATGTGCATTCACTACTACAAAAAAGGCCATCACAGATGGTTCAAAAACGTCATCGCAGATAGTTTTCTGAACCATCTGTAAGCATATTTCAATGATAATACGGCGCATCACAGATGGTTCCTGAACTGTTTGTGAAACAGCTATCACAGACGGTTCTTGTAAAGACTGTCCGTGATAATAGGCTATCACAGATGATTTTTATCAAGAACCGTCTATGATAATAGGCTATCATGGATGGTGCTTAATAAAGACCGTCTGTAATAATAGGCTATCACAGACGGTTTGTATCAAGAACCATCTGCGATCCACATTTTTTCTTCCTCTCTTGGAAGAACTTCCATGATTAGTATCTATTGTTGGAAATTTTCTTCTCCTTAGATGTTTTTGCAACGATATTTACAAGGCACAACCAGTTATTGATTTTGTAATTAAATATCTAAACATTCGAGATGCTTTGAGGCACAACTTGTCTGATTAGGTTAATCTTAAAGAATGAACCTTTGCAACACTTTCATCTCTTTTCTTATTCTAATGTTGATGGATTCCAAGTCAAAATCCAATTCCATCCATAGTTCATCCTAAAAGTTGTCATACACTTATTTATCTTCCACTTCATTCTCATCCCTGAATGAGAATACCATAGGCAGCCTATTTTCACTCTGGTCTTGTGTCGGAATAGGATCATTTTCATGGTGTATTATTATTAGGGGATGAAGTGGAAGATAAATCAGAGCATGACAACTTTCAGGATGAACATTGGATGGAATTGGATTTTGCCTTGGAATCCATCAACATTAGAGGAAAAAATAGATGAAAGTGCTACAAAGGTTCATACTTTAAGATGATCCTAATCAGACAAGCTGTGACTCGAAGCATCTCAGATGTTTAGATATTCAATTACAAAATCTATAACTAATTATGTCTTATAAATATCGTTGTAGAAATATTTAAGGAGGATAAAATTTCCAACAACAAATACTAATCATAGAAGTTCTTCCAAGGGAGAAAGAAAAAATGTGGATCACAGAGTTTTCAATTCATGATCGACAACTTTCAAACCAGCAAGACACTATTCAGTAATTAGATTCAAGATGAGCAAATATTAAGGATAATTCAGCACACCAATGAGATGTTTATGATTTATGAAGTTTACCTCAGTCGTATGCATATCCATAAACAAAGGAAATTTTTAGGTGACAATACATTGAGAAGATATGATAGCATAAAGATGAACAAGCATACATGCTTTGAAATTATGTTCAGGAAGGAGAACTTAGGGTTCAGGAAGGAGGGCGGTGAAAGAGACTAGATTTTGAAATTATGTTCAAGTGCCCATATCAATATCCATGTCTTCCATCATATGTGCCATAGCTTCTGCAACAGAGGCATTTTGGTTCTCCCTGAAGTTCCACAGCTCTAACACAAGACCCATTTGTTTAACACCAATAACTGATTAACTTCTGGTCATATATCTTAATCCATAAAAAATCGATCATGTTGTTATGAAAAGGATGGCTTAGTATATTATGAGTAACCACATAGAATTAAATACTAGAAACCTTTATATTACCTCTATAAGCTCAGCTTTGGCTTCTTCCAGCTCTGCATTTACCGAATGCTCCTTAATGACGAGTACCTTGTTAAGAGATTCAATACCTTACGATTTGTCATCTATGTCTTTCAATTTTTTTATTTCATAAATATTTTTTATTAACTCAGACTCTTCTTCACTTCTGTTCTACTCTATTATATCAGACTTTCCCTTCAATTGTTGTATCTGCACCTCAAGGTTTTGTTTAGCATCAACAACTTTTCCATATCGTATATCTTGTTTGTATGCTCTATTTTATCTATGCAATTTGCAGTCACTGGTACAAAACTTATGTTGTTAAATATTTTGACATGATCATTGAAAATTATGCCTCTTAACATGTTGTGAAATATTATGATATTGTTCTTGTATCAATGCTAGAAATAACTCCATGGCCTGAACTCAAACAGTAAGAATATATTCATACCTTGAATGTTCACAGAAAAAGGCCACTTGATAATTTTCTCATTGTAGAGGAAATCATTGTTTCTGTTAACACTTTTGTTTTACAGATTTGCAAAATCAATTGATATAAATGAAAAAGATCCTATTGTGCACAAGCATACTCCATACATTGTTATCCTTATGAGGCTTGCAGAGAAATGGGCATATGCACATGATGGATGCTTACCTTTGACTAGAAAAGAGAAAAAGGAATTTAAGGTACATTTTTTTAGATAATAAGTAAATAAATTGCTACTGTGTTTTTAGGACTTTCAGGTTGTTGACTAAGCTATTGTTTTCATCAGGACCTAATTCGAGCTCATATGCTACTGTTCGATGCAAGAGCTTGTTGTTGGTGGTTTCAGTGGTTTATCAAAGATAGCATGCTTTTTTATATTATGTTGTAGAGCATCGATTGCAATATCTTGAGTTTCATCTGTAGCTTACAATACCAATCACAACCTGCCACCTAATGCTTGCACACTTTATGGCATGAAAATAATGGTGACTACGTGCTGTCAGAAATGATTTAATACAAGGGATTGTAGGAACATTTTCTAGTTACGGTACTATTTAGACAAAAATATTGTATACCTTTCATAATTTTACTTTGTAAATTTACTCTAAATAGTCCAATTTCCAAATATGTGCTTTCATACCCTATGACGCACATCTTCAGTTATCTAGCCTTACACGAAGTAAAACACATACACAAAGATCAATAAGCATACATTGAGAAACAACATTAATATTTGATAGATCAATCAAAAGAGACCTTAGGGCTCGGGCAGGTGGCGGTGACGAGCTCAGGGGGGAAGGCAATGATGGCTCGAGGAGGAGGCAGCGATAGGCTTGGGAAGGAGATGCACGAGCTCGGGCTGGGGAGGCGGCGACAATGGCGTCGAGGGATTTCATTTAAGTGAGGAGTGCGGTGGGCAAAAACCCTAAAACGATATATATAATAAGTGTTATATCACATACAGTTCTTGATACAAACTTTTTATGATAAATAGTTATGTTATTGTTTTATTATGTACTTGCTGAGTTGTGAACTCACCCTTACTTATTTTAATATTTGAAGTGATCATTGAAGGCGACATGCATGGAATGCGAGTAGCGTAATTGTGTCACTTATCACATCATCTTCTAGAAATACCTAGTTTTAGTGTTCACTCATTAGTAATAAAATGTTTAGCCAGTTTAATTGATAGACTTTCATAATCGTAGTAATGGACATGTAAACTTTGTCAGTTTTATATTAAATGAGAAGCTTAGAGGTTCATCTATTGTTTATTTATTCTTGATCATTGTCATTGCCAAAAGGTAAATTTGCTCCTGGACTCATGTGATCCAGGCTACCCAAGTGCGAAGACTTGAGAGTTCCCGAGCGTGTGGACTCAGGCGTCCTTGGACGCTAGTTCCAAGGTTTATTATTGTTTTTGATTTGTTTATGTCGTTGTGCAAATTCATGTTAGTTTTGTTTAGTAGATATGTTAATTGTTTTAGAACGCTTGCTAAAATTATAAGTAAAATTGTGTTAAAAGTAATGAAAAAAGTAAATGGTGGCAATATCTTGAGTACATGAAGTGTGGGGTGTTATAGTTGGGGTATCAGAGCATCAACCTTCGCTACACGAGCGCATATATGACAGGAACAATGGCATATGGCGCATGTTAGCCCTAGTAGACACACGATATGACATATCTGCTGAAACTAGATGCACGGACGTGTACCAATTGGTAGTTCTAGGTATATGCTGCGTATGCGATGTGCTGTTGAGGGTGTTAACCCTTAAAGAAGGGTGAGTGTAATAGCTCGTCTCGTTAATGTGAAGGCTCATGTGGAGCGGTGGTGGGATTATTCCCATATTATTGTCTAAAGTTAGTTGTAGTAGTATATAATGTCTGTCAGGTCCAAACATAGCACCTTCGAGCTAACCCTTTTACACGAAGCGAGAACAAGTGTAAGTAGGGTGCTGTGGATGCATAGGTCCGTTCCACGATGGGTTGGGCTGAAGACTGTAGTGGTGGGGCCACCCAGGTGTCCCTTGTATAGAATAAGAAAACCGAAAATTGGCCAAAATTTTGGTCATTATAGCAAATAATTCAGGAAATAAATTTAAAATCCGGTAAATTTTAAACGAGAAAACTGAAATTTTTGGTGAAATTGGCCGAAATTTCGATCATTTTCAAACTCCTGTCAAATGGTCTTCTAAGGCTAGAAAAAATATAAAAATCATGCAAGCATTTATCTACATTTCTTATCTTTTTTAATACAAAATACTAACTATTTGCACATAAAATTCCTAAGTTAGGGTTTAGGGTTTAGGCCGAAATATATCATTTAAGACCGAAATCAAAGCTAGGGCATAGGGTTTAGGGTTTAGATATAAATTCAATTTAGGGTTTAGACCGAAATCCAAGTTAAGATTTAGGGTTAGGTTTACATAATTTGTATATATATATATATATATTGCAAACTTTTCACATGTATTTCTCATAAAAGTTATTACAATTCTACACAAAAAAATTAATGCAAAATTTGATCAAAAAACATCAAAACCGGTCGAAAACCATGCAAACCGGTCAAAAAAACTGAAATCTCAGTGAAATTACTGTAACAAACTTCATTTTCAATTTTTTTTATTCAATCGAGATTTTGAATCTCAACCCTAGCTATTCCAAAATTTCGTCGAGATTTGGAACCCTGGACTCTGTATGGAGTCGCATTTAAAACAAGGCCACCTTTGCCGGCCCCGGAGCCTGCAGCATCCCCTGACATGCGATCCAGACTCAGCGCCTTGTCCACCTTCACCGTCTGCTTCCCCCGCTACCTCGGCGTGGGGTGCGTTTGGGCCCAGCGCCATGCGATCCAGAGGACAGCGGTGCTGCCATCGTCGTCCCGATGCCACCCGCGGCGGGGGCCGACGTCCTTCTCCAGCGTGACCTCCACGGCCCCCTTCATGGCGCGGCGGCGCAGGAGGCGGGTGGTGTTGTCGGAGTGAGGTTTGGGCCGGCCGGGTTGGGAGGTTTTGTCTTTATGGAAATGTGGTGGAGAGGAGAGGAGATGTGGAGGTGGTTTGGCCTGACACGATCTGGAGCGTCGGCGAGGCCCATTGCTAGTCTTGCACCCTTTCTCTCTGGGAATCACCTGGCATGACCTTCGATTCCTCCAGACAGTAGGCTGCGAGCATAGCAACGAGGTTAGCATGCAACTGGTGATCGATGACGAGACAATGAGGCAAGTTAGGTTTTCGGTGGACAATGAAGATGCCAAGTAGAGGTGGGCGTCGTGCCGTGCCGGGCCGGGCCGGTACGAGCCCATCGTGCTTCGTGCCTGAACCGTGTCGGGCCGCGATAGCCCGTCGTGCCCACCGTGCTGTGTCTTGCCGGCCCGGTTCGCCTTCGGCGAGCCCAAGCACGGCCCATTTACGCTTCGTGCCTGCTTCGTGCCGTGCTGGTCCAGGCCAGACCCATTTGCACTATTGCAACGAGAGGAAATGAGCCGAAGACACATAGAATTGAGGCAGTGAATGCAAATATTATGAGAAAAAGAACTAAAATTTATTTATTCTTGAACGATGGGGATGTGCTCAACACGGGCGAGAGAGGGGGCAATGGGCGAGAAAGAGAGTGAGCGAGACAGACAAGAGAGATTGAGAGGGAGATTGAGAGACTGGTGAGAGAGAGCTGAGAGATTGAGAGGGACGAGGGAGAGAGAGCAGCTTCTTGCACCGTATCTCAATCTCTCTTAGCTCTCTCTCCTGATCTATCCGTCTCTCTCAGGTGTCGACGATAGGGGTGGCGTTCATGCTACTGGGTGCATCCATAGCGGTCATACTCTGTGAGTCAGTGACCTTCATGCTAGGCTTCATCCTCATACCCTGGGTCATCGGACTCGGTACGGCCCATTCTACAGTGTCGTGCCGGGCTGGGCCGCCCATCGTGCCCAATTTTCGAGCCTGGCATGGCCCGTGTGAGAGCATCTAGGCTCCCCATTTGTGTAAATTATGCTTATTACATAGGTTTTGTTGTTGATGACTAAATAGGATACTTAGTGATAACCAACAACAGATAGATTTGATGATCAAGGCTAAGGTGTTTTTTCTAGTTTTGACTTGGGAGTTGATTCAAGTCATATAGCTAGAATCACCGTACTATTAAGAGGGACTATACATAAGAAATAATCTTAGTTCATATGCAAAATCGCTAAGATTACTTGGAGCATATGACTTTTAATATTTCTCACTCAAAAATCAAGAGCTTTATCTTCTTAGCCAAGGCAATTTTTCTGGACCAAACTTCATTCGTTTTAGGTGCTCAAAGATCCTAAGTTCAATTTCCAACCGAGCATACACCATGTACGCCGGACCGATATTTTTGGGTCCAGCGCAGAAAAATTCTCTTCATCGAGTGTTTTCATGTACGACGGACCGATATTTCCGGTCTGGCGCTGAACTATTCTCTTCACCGAGAGTTTTCCATGTACGACGGACCGACTTTTTTGGTCTGACGTTAAGAATTATTTTTCAACCAAGTATACACTATTTTTTGTCGGATCAATCTATCATCTTTTTAATTTAGTCTGGCATAAGTTATATATTCATCATAAATATATTCTAGTCTGTGTTAAGATTTGTTTGCTTAAATCTTAACCAGAAATATGAAGTCTGATGCAGACCAGAATTATATGTGTACGCCGGAACAACTTTTTCGATCCGGCGCAAACTTGTTTTACTTTGATAAAACCAGCCGTTTTTCAATGAACGACGGACCATCTTTCTCGGTCCGGCGCAAATGGTATTTGCTGGTGGTCAAAAAAAACAAAACCTTGTGTACGCAGGACCATCTTTTTTGGTCCGACGCAAGGATTGTCTTTCTGATATCAAAATCAAACTATGTGCGTGTACGACGGATCAATATTTTTGGTCCGGCGCAAATAGGTCTCTCTAAGTATGATTAAGCTTCTCAAATCCTATGTACCCCGGACCAAAAATTTCAGTCCGGCGTGAGTATATATTTTGACTTATGACTCATATACCCTAAAATTCTTATAAAAGGGCAGTAGTTGACCTTCCCCGTCTATCCTACCAACCCCCAACGGGCAAATGGCATGTGTAACGGTTATCTCTGTTCAGGATCTATATATAGAATGCCTGGCTTCACAAACTGTATATAGAGCTTTCCACTTACACATCCTTGACATCCTGAACATCTTTGACATCGTTCAAGTCATATACAACTCTTGATCTTTAGAATTCCTGTGCTTTATTTCATCAAAGAGTTTGAATTTCAACTCAGAAAAACACAAATATTCATTCTGAATATTTAGAGTACTTGCTCCAAGCTAAGTCTAGTTTGCATTTAGCTACTGAACCAAGAGACAGGGCTTGTGGATAGTCTATTACTCTTGGAACTAGCTGTTCCTAGACGGTTGGAGAACTTGTTGGTGCGACCTATCCAACAGAGATTGTGGAAGGCCACAATTACTGTAAAAGGTTGAGACTCACCTCGGTGAAAAATCCTTGTGTTCTCTTGTGTTTGGTTTATCGTTGTTTTATTATTCTCTTATTGTTTCTCATTCGACATTCCCTTCCATACGAAATTTTCTTGAACAAGTGTTGTGTTGGACCTTTGTACTAATTGCTTCCGTTTCTATTTGTATTGAGAAAAGTTTTTCATAATTTTTGAAAAAGTTTTAAAGTTGCCTATTCACCCCCTCTAGGCCAACTTGATCCTTACAAGTGGTATCAGAGCGAGGTTACCCCTTTAAAGCTTAATAGCTTGGGTAAAATGGCCGAGGGAATAGGATCATCTACAGTAAGTGTAGGAAGGGTTCCTGTTTTTGATGGTACAAATTATGCTTATTGGAAAATTAGAATGAGGTGTTATCTTGAGGCCATAAGTTATGATGTGTGGAGGGTTACAGAAAGATCTTTGCCTCCACGGGTCATACCTGAAGGGCAATCCTCATCCTCAGAACCTACACTGGGAGAAATAAGAAATTTACAATATGATGCTCAGGCTAGAAATGCTATCTTCTCTTGTCTTAGCGTTGAAGTGTTTGATAGAGTTAGTAATTTGTCAACTGCCTATGATATATGGACTACTCTTCAAGAAATTCATGAGGGTATTCTGATGTAAAAGAGAAAAGATATGTTTTTGTCAGAGAAAAATTTGATCAATTCAAAATGCTACCTCATGAAAATGCTAATGATATGTTCTTTAGATTAAACCCCATTGTAAATAAGCTTAAGGGTCTAGGAACTAAAATTGATGATGTTGAAGTATGCAAGAAAATGATAAGGGTTCTACCTAGAACCTATCACAGCCTAATCACTTATCTATCCAATAGTGGTGATCTGAAGAAGCTCACACCCACTGAACTATTGGGCAAGATATCAGCTCATGAGCTTACCTTGGGTGATGAAGTTGAAATCAAGAAGAAATCTATTGCACTCAAGGCCAAAGAGAAAGTTCAAGATTCCTCCGATGATGATGAAGAAGAAGATACAAACTATGAAGAAGATGAAGATGTAAGAAAACTGGCATTACTCATGAGATCAGCAAACAAAATCATGAGGAGGGTAAATGCCAAGGGTAAATCCTCTAACCACTTCTCAAAAAGAAACCATTTCTCTAACATTGTCTGCTTTGAGTGGAATGAGAAAGGACACATAGCTACCCGCTGCCCTAACAAAAGCAACAAAAAGGGCAAGAGCAAAAACAAAGATGACAATGATGAAGAAAAAGCTCAGGGAAGCTATAAGAGAAGTTATCACAAGAAGAGCTACTTCAAGAAACATTGAAGAAAAGGGAAGAAGGAGGCACACATTGGTGAATGGATCACTGATGAAGAAAATTCAAGTGAAGAATCCTTCTCCTCCTCAGATGAAGAAGAGCCAAGGCCCATGGGACTAGCAGGACTTGCTCTGGATGAATCCACACCAACTTCACCTTCAGCTTCCTTACCTCTGTGCCTAATGGCCAAAGATGATGAAGATAAGGTAAATGATTCACCTTTGTATGAAGAGCTTGTAGAGATTATTAAAGAACTTAACAATGCTTTATATGTTAAATCTGCTAAAGTCAAAGCTCTTAAGAAAAGTAATATTAGCTTGATAAATAAAGCTGATATTCTTGAATCTGACATCAAGATCATGCATGAAAAATATGATGTGCTACAAATTAGTCAAAATGAACTTATAGATAAACATGAAAAACTTTCACAAGCTCATTCTGTACTAAATTCCGATCATATTCTTCTTATTAATTCTCATGATTCTTTGAAAACCACTCATATACAACTTGTTAAAGATCATGATGAATTACTTAATAAATATTACGAGCTGGAAATTGATAATGAAATGCAAGGTAGCAAATCTGACAATATTTCTTCTCGCAATATCTCAATCAGCTGTGATTTGCTATCTGATGATATAATTACTCCTAGCTCCCTTAGTGTGTGTAATGAAAACTGCAAAAATGCTTTGTATGCTAAAGAACTCATGACAGAAAACAATGAGCTGAAATCTGTAACACCCCAAATTTTGTTTTTCTTGATTTTTATTGTGCTTTTCTATTTTATTTGAAATTTTCTTGAATTTTAATTTTTTTTCATGTTGTATTTATTTAATTGAGCCTCTTTTATTATCTTTGAGTATTATGAGAAAATTATGAATGATCTTTCTTGGGAACAATTAATTTAAGTTTGGAATGTTTAAACTTGAAAATGAACCATTTGCATTTTTCTTGAATTAATCTCAGCTTAATTTGACTTTTCTAAACAATGAAAGGATTTATTTTGATTAATATATTCCTCAAACAAAAGATTTCCAGTCGCGGTTGGGTTCATTGTGCTTCAAGGAATTTTTCTGTATTTTTGGAGATTTTTCTGAATTTATTTGCTAATTATTTGAATTCCTGGAATTATATTAATTCAAAAATGACTTTAATTTTATAAAATCTCCTCAGGCCAAATCTCCCGCCGGCCCGCTCCTATTTCCCGCTTGGCCTGGCCCGCGTCGGCCTGCCTCGCCTCCGCCCGGCCGCTCGCTTCGCCCGTCCGACGCTCGCCGCGTGAATGGCCGAGATGACTCCACGCTGCGCTGCCTCAAACCCTAGCGCGCCCCGCCGTTTGATCTTGATCCGACGTGTTTCGTCGAGCCACGTGGTTGTTCGGTGTGAGCCGTCGGATCTGCGCCTCGTGTGCGGTCCGGATGGAGCCACGTCGCCCCGCATCGCCGCCGTCGCCAGCAAACCCTAGACACCATAATCTCCGCGCGCCGCGTCCGCCGCCTTCTCGGTTTCCATGATTGGCGCGCCTCCCCAGGCTATTTAAGACGCCGCCGCACCTTGTCTGAGGTTCGCCTCGTTGCGCTGCCTTTTTTGCCCTAGCACCCGCATCCCGAGCCGCCGCCGTTCGCCCGTGAGAGCTCGCCAAAGTTCGCCGAAGCCTCCGTCGTCGTTTTTCGCCGCTTGCTCCCTGTCCGTTGCGTCTCCGCCGTCGCCGTTGGTACCCGTGTACTCATCGCACCGAGCCGCTTCGAATGCGCCAGAAGACGTCGCCGGAGATCCTCTGCAGCGCCATTGTGCTCGTCGTCTTCCTCGACTCCGGTGAAAAACGCCGCCATGCCATCGCCGCCGCCTGGGAAGCGCCATCGACCGTCAGATCTGCAACCAGCAGTAAGGATCAAGCCGCGTCGCCTTTTCTACAGTAAACATCTCCGTCAACCTTAGCCGTTAGATCTTTATCGTGCGGTTCCGATCTCGCCGCGTCATCGTCAGTTGCTTTGCCCGTTGCCACCGTTGGATCCGCCTCGGTCGGTTCTAATCATGCCGCGTGTCCCCGCTGCTGTAGTTGTAGTTGTCAGATCCGAGCCGTCGGATTCAAACCGAACGGTTGGGATCGCACCGCGCACCAGGCCAGTCCCGTGCTACCACGTGTCGCACGAAAATCGAGGCGTCACCACCTTTGATCTCCACCGTCCGATTTGAAATGAACGGTTGAGATTATCGCCGCCGCGTGTGTTATTCGCGTACATTGGATATGTGCCACGTGTCATCCATCCAAAGGTGCCACGTGCGTGCTTGCGTCAGCTGGTGCACGGGCACAGTGCCACCGATTCATCGTGGACTAGCGCCGGCCGTGGATCGCGTCCATACACCGGTGACGCGTGTCGCACCGTGGTTGTGCCGCGTGTCAGCACCCGATTGAGCCACGTGTCCGATGACGTCAGCATGACGTTATAATCGGGTTTTTCTTCAGAAAAATATTCGGCCAAATATCATTTCTGTGCTGAGGTCAGCATGACGTCATAAATGTTATTTTCTAGTGTAAAAGTAATTCAGTAAATTCGGATTTTCTATTTTCAGCAATTTCAGTATTTATTCCAATCTTTGAATAGCTATATCTTTTGCATTTAAACTCCGATTGAGGTGATTCCAGTTTCTAAAAATTTGTAAAATCATGCTCTATTTAATGGTGAATTTTATTTAATTTTTAGAGTTGATATTGCTCTCTATTTTGGGTATTTATTTGCTTTCTCCTTCGTTACGCGTAGACGTTGTATTGTGCGACGCATCCGAGGAAAATTCGTCGACTCAAGACCAAAGTCCAGGGGAAGAATAAAAGCTTTTCTAAGGCAAGTTGTGCTTTGATCATGTTGAACCCATGTTTACAAAATCGCTATATTGTTTTTACTCTATTGCATATTATTTCAAGTATACAATTGTTTTCAATTTAAATTGGGATTAGCTATGATACCAAATTGATCAATATCCTACCTTGACAATTGTATGCCATGATATAATTGTCACCCTAGAATGTGGAATTATAGTTGGTTAATATTAATAATCAACATGGGAGGATTTAGATCGTAATAGTTGCTTAGCCATGCCACGTCATCACATGTTCTGGAATCATTGATAACTAATCTTGACTAATGGAATATGGAACGATGTTATGAACTTGTGTGTCATGTGTGGTCACACGATGAGATTGAGTTGTGGGGGCGAGAGGATGTCCCGCAACGAGGTTAAATTGTTGAAAGCACATGGTGCTTGGTAATCAACTGGGGTGATCATGTTTTAGATTGGGGCAAGTGGCAAGGGGCGAGCATGCCAAGGTGGGCTCGACGGGTAGGGGGTATGTGGAAGTCTTGCCTCGATCATCCTAAGGACTTAACCTTGCAAGCCTTTGACCTGAGTCTTACTTGCAACCACACGTTTGGAATAGGACAGACCAAGTTGATTAGGGTTCTAATATCTTTCCTCTCATACCTCAGGGTGACAGTACACGGGGGTGTATCTGTGCGGGGGAGCGTACCTGTGCTGCGGCTTGGTACCCATCCAACGGTGTTGGCCTGTCCTATACTTCGGCTGGCACTGCGTGAGAGGAGTGATAGCGAAGGCAATACCGGAGAGGTTCTTTGGTTAAGGTAGAGGTTCCTGAAAGGCTTTGTCGTGAATTCTCTGCGGTACACCAAACTAAGTGTGCTAATGGCCAGGCACAAAGAGAATATCACGTCGTATGGGTAAAGTTCATAACCCCTGCAGAGTGTATAATCTATTCGAATCGCCGTGCTCGCGGTATTGAGCAATGCTCGGGAATTACAGTCAAGGGTTAGACTTTTGTTAAACAAAACTTATTGGGATGGCAGGATGCCATGGAAAGTGAAATTTGACTTAGGATTGGAAACTTGGTTTACTTGTCACATGTTGAATCTATCTATTATTATTATTTGTTTTACTGCAATTTTAATCTATTTAATGTATTCTTTTGTAAATGCTGCTTTACTGCAAAATAGCCATGATAACCTTACCTTTGTACTAAGCCTTGCATATAGAATACTAGACTTGCATTTTGTGCACAACTTGTTGAGTGCTCTATGTACTCACCCCTTGCAACACACAAAATCATCAGTTGAGGAGAAGACTTCAACTTCGAAGGAGGAGAAGTTCCACGAGGAGGCGATTATCTAGGAGTTGAACCTTGTCGGTTGCCTGTGGTATATTG
This sequence comes from Otatea glauca, assembly GCA_036346275.1. NCBI lineage: Eukaryota > Viridiplantae > Streptophyta > Magnoliopsida > Poales > Poaceae > Otatea > Otatea glauca. The sequence goes on from CM070711.1 coordinate 43,198,183, forward strand.
ATGGGATTCGTCGACGTTCTTAATTCCGTTGCTGTTTATTTATTTTGAGTTGAAGCCACCAAGGCCTCACAAGTGTAAGTTTGACCCTAAGGTCGTTCAATAGTTCTATATTAATAGATGAAATCTTTATTTATTATTCCGCTGTGTATGATTGTGATATTTCATCTATGTTGAGACTGTGTGCACTAGCGTGATGCTGGACTAGTGTTGAATACACAAAGGGTCCGGATTTGCATATTTGGGTCCCGACAGAGGTGGTATCAGAGCCATACTAACTTTTGGCCTTGACCTTAGATAGTCTGGTCGTCTCTATAGAACCTTCAAAATTATTTTCTAAAGGAAAGAACTAACCAGGAAGAATAACATGTTCTTGACTTATCTCATTCTTCTATTCTTTTCCTTTGCTGAGAATTCTTTCTCTTACCTTTCTGAAACAAGTTAAAATCTTACCTGAGCTGTCTCTAATAGAAAGCGATGTGCCACACCTTAGGAGAAGGCATCAAGTGTTGTTGTTAACCCTGAAGATCATGAAACAAGAAATCGTCGAGACCAAGGAAGGAGCAAATCTACTAAGTGTTTCTGAAGCTAGAAGACCCAGTGCTTCGGGTAGCCAGTTGAGACTCATGTGTGGGAGTCGTGTCTCTTAAGCTAAGACTGTCGCCCATGTAGACGGTAGTTTTGTGTGCTTAGGTTGATTGGTTCTTCCTTGATTGCTGAGTGTGCAGTATGTGTTGCATAGCTCTTAGGCTTATATAAGCAACCATACCAAGTTATCAATATTTGTTTGCTTAAGATGTTGGGTTAAACCTATCTCCCTGTCTTAGGATTCACGCTTCTTACCTATGCTATTTCTCTTTTCCTAACCCATGTGAAGCAATCAAGCGGATGGTTCAGATGGTGGAAGCAACGAGTCGAAAGTGATAATCAACTCGGTGAGAACCCCAATGATGGACCAGTTTTCAACCGTTAGCGCAGATGGATATGCAGAATTTGAGAGTTTTTAGTTATTGGACTCGGTTGATGCATCCAATGATGAAGCAAATGCAGAATATGACTAATCAAGCCAACGCCAGTAATACATCTCATGCAGTCATCAATGATCCTTGTTCTTACTCAAGGTTATCAAAATTCATAAGGACTCATCCGCCGACTTTTTCTGGAAATGTTTCACCATCGGAAGCTGATGATTGGATCAATACTATTGAGAGGAAGCTGCTCATTGCTCAGTGTAAAGATGATGAGAGGGTCTTGTATACTTCTTATCAGTTACAAGGAATTGCTGCTGAATGGTGGAAGGAATATTGTGCTAACCATGAAGCCCTGCAGAATATCACTTGGAGTGAGTTTGTTGCTATTTTTCGTTATCTCTTTGTTTCACCAGAGGACAGTGTGGTCACAATGAATTCAGAAAAGAATGTTATCCCCGCACCTCGTTCAAAATCCAGACGATGTTCTCTGAAGTGTTACCAGCCAGACAAGTCAGATCGTGCATGCATTCGCTGTGGAGAAATAGGCCATACCGCTGATGAGCATGCGATCAATTGCTCCAGTTGTGAAGGAAGTCATCCTTTCGGAGAGTGTCCTATGAGCAACATCACATGTTACCTATGTGAAGGTCGAGATCATTGCCCACTCAATGTCCCTTGGATCCAATAGTTCTGCGGTGACTCGGCGTCGTGAAGAATCTTCGAGTGCGATAACTCAGAATTGTCAAAAAGAGGTGTAATATCAGTTGTACAGGAGACGCCACTTGAAAAACTAAAGAAGCAGCCTCCTGATCTTGGCTGTCGTCATCAAGAAAGCAGTAAGAGGCAATCGCCAACAGCATGTTTCTTATATGATGAAGAAGGTCATTGGTCTAGATAATGCCCTCTGAAGGAACCAGCCCTGAATTACCAGAAGGACAATAATGAGCATACAATTATACCCAACAATACACAACAGTGATCACGTTTGTGCTACTACTGTCATGAGGAAGGCCATTTTGTTAAGAAATGCCCGCGAAAGAATCTAGAGTCCCTACGAGGCATGATCCTTCCGAAGTTACCTCAGTCAAGTTCATAGCGCCAAAGGTAAGCAGTAAAATTTCAAGAGAAGTTTGCCCAGAGAACCGGTTGAAGAAAAGACGTTTGAGCGAAGACATTGCCCCAGTCAGCGAGTGCCCAAGGAAGAAAATTGATCATAAACTCTGTTATACCTGCCGCAAGCCCAGACATTTTGCCAACAATTGCCCTCAGAAGGAAGCCGCCAATGCCAATCGAGGAAGTTCAGATCAATGATTTTACCCTGAGCGAGTGTCATAACTCATTTGTAAAGTGAGGAGATTAGTAATGAATTCAATGTAAAGATTTCCTTGCAAAAGAAATAAAGTAGAGATGAATGTTATGATGGTATGAGAAGTTTGAAATAAAAGCATTAATAGTAAATGAAGGATCAGATATTTCCCTGGATATTTGTCTATATTGGTGGTTCACTTGAAAGTGATGCGTGTGCTATAATGGTCAATTCAGTACCATTTAGCGTGAAGCTTGTCTGACAGAAGATTTGTCATTATTAGAAGGTAATCAATTATGCTCGATCTAACCCAGGAAGTTTGAGAGTTCAATTGCTTAATAATGGAGTATGGCTCCAAGCGAATCGTATTGTGTTGGATACTCAGACCGTAGGCATTATTCTTGGAATGGAATGGTTGTTTAAGTATAAAGCTGCTTTGGATTGTGGCCGAAGAGTTGTGTCAGTTAGAGCATGATGACAAGGATGGAATTTCAAGTGACTGCAGTTCGCAATGGACAGTTAATGGTTAGCATGGTGAAAATTGATAGCATAGAGGATGCGCCAGCCGTCAGAGAATATATTGATGCATTTCCCGAGGATCTACCTGGTATGTCGTCATATCGGGAAATCAAGGTTGTGATCGAGTTAGTGATTGGTGCAGCACCAATTGTAAAGAGAGTGTATCGGATGCCTATGGATAGGTTAGTAGAGATGAAGAAGTGGATCGAGGAGTTGCTCGAGAAAGGTTATATAAGAACCAATTGTCACCATGGGGAGTGTATGTTCTGATCGTCGGCAAGAAAGATGGAAGCTTGAGAAAGTGTATCAATATCATGTCCTGAATGCAGAATTGATAAAGAATAAGTATTCATTGCCCAAGATTGATAATTTGTTTGAATCAGCCGAGAGGAGCAGGAGTTTTCTCCAAGATAAGATTTTGATCAGGGTATCATCAGTTAAAGATTCGTGTGGAGGGTGTTACCAAGATTGTGTTCTCTACGCTATATGGATATTGTGAGTTATCGGTCGTAACCGTTGGATTTACAAGACTCCGGCATATTTCATGAACATGATGAATAAGATCTTCATGGACTATTTAGACAAGTTTGATGTTGTCTTTATAGATGATATTCTCGCATACTCTAAGTCTGAAGAGGAGCATGCAGAACATTTGAGAATGGGTTTGGAAAGGCTGTAAGAGAAACAGATGTATGCTAAGTTTAGCAAGTGTGACTTTTGGAAGAAGGAAGTGAAATTTCTTGGCCATGTGATGACTGCTAAAGAGGTTGCTGTTGATCCAAGCAAAGTTGAAGCTGTGTTGCATTGGGAGCAACCAAAGTCAGTTACTCAGATTCGTAGTTTCCTGGGAATGGCGGGATATTACCGTCGGTTTATAGAAGGATTTTCGACGATTGCTAGACCCTTACGCAATTGTTGAGAAAGTAAAAGAAATTTCTTTGGACACCTGATTGTGAAAAGAGTTTTCATGAGTTGAAGAAACAGTTGACGTCAGCACCGGTACTAGTTTTACCTGATGTTCATCAAAGTTTCGATATCTATTGTGATGCATCGCGTCAAGGACTGGGATGTGTATTAATGCAGAATGGAAAAGTTGTTGCATATGCGTCAAGGCAATTAAGGCCACATGAAGAGAATTATCCAACGCATGACTTGGAATTAGCTGATGTAGTGCATGCTTTGAAGTTGTGGCGTCACTATCTCATTGGAAACAGATGTGAGATACACACGGATCACAAGAGTTTAAAATATATATTCACCCAGTCGGATCTTAATATGAGGCAAAGGATATGGTTGGAGTTGATAAAAGATTATAATATGAGGATTCATTATCACCCTGGAAAAGCTAATATGGTAGATGATGCTTTGAGTCGTAAGAGCCACATTGCTAATATGCTAGTTCATGAGGATCAGTCAGAATTATGCAAGGAGCTACCAAAGTTGAAATTGGAAGTTGTTCCGAAAGGATTTCTAGCCGCTTTGGAGGTGAAGCCAACTCTGGAGGATCAAATCAGAGAAGGTCAGAAAGTTGATGAAAAGATCAATAGAATCAAGTCCAAGAAAGAGGGACGCTTAGCCAAAGATTTCACTTTGGATGATCAAGGTATTATGTGGTTTAAAGGTCGAATTTGTGTACCGAATGAGAAGGAGCTTAAGCAGTTGATTCTGGAAGAAGCTCATGATTCAAAGTATTCGATTCATCCAGGAAGTGCTAAAATGTATCAAGATCTTAAGGAGAGATTTTGGTGGCCAAATATGAAACGTGAAGTTGCTGAGCACATTGCTTTATGTGATGTGTGCCAAAGAGTAAAAGCTATGCATCAAAGACATCTTTGGTTTGTTGCGACCATTAAGGATTCCTGAATGGAAGTGGGAGGAAATCGGTATGGATTTTGTTACTGGTTTGCCTAGGACCCAGAGAGGTTATGATTCCATATGGGTCATTGTTGATCATTTGACCAAAGTTGCTCACTTTATTCCAGTGAATACTACTTATTCAGGAGATCACTTGGCAGAGCTATATATGTCAAGGATTGGATGTTTGCGTGGAGTGCCAAAAAGATATTAGACAGAGGTACCCAATTTACCTTGAGATTTTGGAATAAATTGCGTGAAACTATGGGAACCCATTTGAACTTCAGTACAACGTTTCATCTGCGGATAGATGGTCAGATAGAGAGAGTGAATCAGATTCTGAGGATATGTTGAGAGCTTGTGCTACATCGTGGGACAAATGTTGCCGTATGCAGAATTCAGCTATAACGACAATAGCAGACAAGTTTGCAAATGTCACCATTTGAAGCCTTGTATGGTCGTGCCTGTCATACCCCATTGAAATGGAATGAGACCGGATAGCGTTTGGTATTTGGGCCTGATATTCTTAAAGAAGCTGAAGATCAAATTGCTATGATCAGAGAAAGGTTGAAGATAGCACAGTCAAGGCAAAAGACTTACGCAGATAATCAACGTCGAGGGTGGAGTTCTGAACCTAATGATTATGTGTATCTTAGGGTCATCTCTCTCAAAGGAGTTACGATATTCCAAGCAAAAGGAAAGCTTGCCTTTAAATATGTTAGACTGTTCAGAATCTTGGTATGAAGAGGAGAGGTCGCCTACAAGCTTGAGTTGCCCAAGTTTGTTGCTGGAATCCATGATGTGTTTCATGTGTTGCAAGTGAAGAAGTGCCCACGAGTGCCGGAGGAACAGATGCTATTGGAAGTCATTGTTTTGCAAGAGGGTCTTACCTGCAAGGAGCAGCCGATCAAAATTTTGGATGTAATGAAGCGCAAGACCAAGAGCAAGTCTGTTCGCTTTGCAAAGTTCAGTGGAGCCATCATTCAGAAAATGAAGATACTTGGGAGCGTGAAGAGGATCTGAAGTCAGAATCCCCAACCTATTCTCTAGCCATACTGAATCTCGGGGTCGAGATTCCGTTTAAGGGGGGGTTTGTAACACCCCAAATTTTGCTTTTCTTGATTTTTATTGTGCTTTTCTATTTTATTTGAAATTTTCTTGAATTTTAATTATTTCATGTTGTATTTATTTAATTGAGCCTCTTTTATTATCTGAGTATTCTGAGAAAATTATGAATGATCTTTCTTGGAAACATTTAATTTGAGTTTGGAATGTTTAAACTTGAAAATGAACCATTTGCATTTTTCTTGAATTAACCTCAGCTTAATTTGACTTTTCTAAACAATGAAAAGATTTATTTTGATTAATATATTCCTCAAACAAAAGATTTCCAGTCGCAGTTGGGTTCATTGTGCTTCAAGGAATTTTTTGTATTTTTGGAGATTTTTCTGAATTTATTTGCTAATTATTTGAATTCCTGGAATTATATTAATTCAAAAATGATTTTAATTTTCTAAAATCTCCTCGGGCCTAATCTCCCGCCGGCCCGCTCCTATTTCCCACTCGACCCTGCCTGCGTCGGCCTGCCTTCGACTCCGCCCGGCCCGCTCGCTTCGCCCGTCCAATGCTCGCCGCGTGGACGGTCGAGATGACTCCGCGCCACGCTGCCTCAAACCCTAGCGCGTCCCGCCGTTTGATCTCGATCCGATGTGTTTCGTCGAGCCGCGTGGCTGTTTGGTGTGAGCCGTCGGATCTGCGCCTCGTGTGCGGTCCGGATGGAGCCACGTCGCCCCGCGCCGCCGCCGTCGCCAGGAAACCCTAACCACCGCAATCTCCGCGCGCCACGTCCACCGCCTTATCGGTTTCTGTGATTGGCGCGCCTCCCTAGGCTATTTAAGCCGCCGCCGCACCTTGTCTGAGGTTCGCCACGTTGCGCTGCCCTTTTTGCCCTAGCACCCGCATCCCGAGCCGCCGCAGTTCGCCCGTGCGAGCTCGCATAAGTTCGCCGAAGCCTCCGCCGTCGTTTTTTGCCGCTTGCTCCCCGTCCGTTGCATCTCCGCCGTCGCCGTTGGTACCAGTGAACTCATCGCACCGAGCCGCTTCGAACGCGCCAGAAGACGTCGTCGGAGATCCTCTGGAGCACCATTGTGCTCGTCGTCTTCCTCGACTCCGGTGAAGAATGCCGCTGTGCCATCGCCGCCGCCCGGGAAGCGCCATCGACCGTCAGATCTGCAACCAGCAGTAAGGATCAAGCTGCGTCGCCTTTTCTACAGTAAACATCTCCGTCAACCTTAGCCGTTAGATCTTTATCGTGCGGTTCCGATCTCACTGCATCATCGTCAGTTGCTTCGCCCGTTGCCACTGTTGGATCCGCCTCGGTCGGTTCTGATAATGCCGCGTGTCCCCGCTGCTGTAGTTGTAGTTGTCAGATCTGAGCCGTCGGATTCAAACCGAACAGTTGGGATCACACCGCGCACCGGGCCAGTCCCTTGCTACCGCGTGTCGCACGGAAATCGAGGCATCGCCACCGACGGTTTCACTGATGTCACCACCTTTGATCTCCGCCGTCCGATCTGAAATGAACGGTTGAGATTATCGCCGTCGCGTGTGTTATTCACATCCGTTGGATCTGTGCCACGTGTCATCCATCCAAAGGTGCCACGTGCGTGCTTGCCTCAGCTGGTGCACGGGCACAGTGCCACCGATTCATCGTGGACTAGCGCCGGCCGTGGATCGCGTCCATACACCGGTGACGCGTGTCGCACCGTGGTTGTGCCGTGTGTCAGCACCCGATTGAGCCACGTGTCCGATGACGTCAGCATGATGTCATAATCGGGTTTTTCTTCAGAAAAATATTCGGCCGAATATCATTTCTGTGCTAAGGTCAGCATGACGTCATAAATGCTATTTTCCAGTGTAAAAGTAATTCAGTAAATTCGGATTTTCTATTTTTAGCAATTTCAGTATTTATTCCAATCTTTGAATAGCCATACCGTTTGCATCTAAACTCCGATTGAGGTGATTCCAGTTTCTAAAATTTTTTAAAATCATGCTCTATTTAATGGTGAATTGTATTTAATTTTTAGAGTTGATATTGCTCTCTATTTAGGGTATTTATTCGCTTTCTCCTTCGTTACGCGTAGACGTTGTATTGCGCGACTCATCCGAGGAAAATTCGTCGACTCAAGACCAAAGTCCAGGGGAAGAATAAAAGCTTTTCTAAGGCAAGTTGTGCTTTGATCATGTTGAACCCATGTTTACAAAATCGCCATATTGTTTTTACTCTATTGCATATTATTTCAAGTATACAATTGTTTTCAATTTAAATTGGGATTAGCTCTGATACCAAATTGATCAATATCCTACCTTGCCAATTGTATGCCATGATATAATTGTCACCCTAGAATGTGGAATTATAGTTGGTTAATATTAATAATCAACATGGGAGGATTTAGACCATAATAGTTGCTTAGCCATGCCACGTCATCACATGTTCTGGAATCATTGATAACTAATCTTGACTAATGGAATATGGAACGATGTTATGAACTTGTGTGTCATGTGTGGTCACACGATGAGATTGAGTTGTGGGGGCGAGAGGATGTCCTGCAACGAGGTTAAATTGTTGAAGGCACATGGTGCTTCGTAATCAACTGGTGTGATCATGTTTTAGATTGGGGCAAGTGGGAAGGGGCGAGCATGCCAAGGTGGGCTCGACGGGCAGGGGGTATGTGGAAGTCTTGCCTCGATCATCCTAAGGACATAACCTTGCAAGCCTTTGACCGGAGTCTTACTTGCAACCACACGTCTGGAATGGGACAGACCTAGTTGATTAGGGTTCTGATATCTTTCCTCTGATACCTAAGGGTGACAGTACACGGGGGTGTATCTGTGCGGGGGAGCGTACCTGTGCTGCGGCTTGGTACCCATCCAACGGTGTTGGCCTGTCCTATACTTCGGCTGGCACTACGTGAGAGGTTCTTTGGTTAAGGTAGAGGTTCCTGAAAGGCTTTGTCGTGAATTCTCTGCCGGTACACCAAAGGAAGTGTTCTAATGGCCAGGCACAAAGAGAATATCACGTCGTATGGGTAAAGTTCATAACCCCTGCAGAGAGTATAATCTATTTGAATAGCCGTGCTCGAGGTATTGAGCAATGCTCGGGAATTACAGTCAAGGGTTAGACTTTTGTTAAACAAAACTTATTGGGATGGCAGGATGCCATGGAAAGTGGAATTTGACTTAGGATTGGAAACTTGGTTTACTTGTCAAATGTTGAATCTATCTATTATTATTATTTGTTTTACTGCAATTTCAATCTATTTAATGTATTCTTTTGTAAATGTTGCTTTACTGCAAAATAGCCATGATAACCTTACCTTTGTACTAAGCCATGCATATAGAATACTAGACTTGCATTCTGTGCACAACTTGTTGAGTGCTTTATGTACTCACCCCTTGCAACACACAAAATCATCGGTTGAGAGAAGACTTCAACCGAAGGAGGAGAAGTTCCACGAGGAGGCGATTATCTAGGAGTTGAACCTTGTCGGTTGCTGTGGTATATTGATGGGATTAAATCGGCGTTCTTCATTCATTCTTTGTTTATTTATTTTGAGTTGAAGCCACCAAGGCCTCACAAGTGTAAGTTTGACCCTAAGGTCGTTCAATAGTTCTATATTAATAGATGAAATCTTTATTTATTATTCCGTTGTGTATGATTGTGATATTTCATCTATGTTGAGGCTGTGTGCACTAGCGTGATCCTGGACTAGTGCTGAATACACAGAGGGTCCGAATTTGAATATTCGGGTCCCGACAAAATCCAAGGTAGCAAAATTTGACAAAGGATTAGAAAAATGCTTCCTTGGTAGTGTTACTCTTGATAAAATTCTTGGGGAACAAAAGGTTGTTCTGGGCAAAAAGGGATTAGGTTATAAAGCCAAATCTATGCCCAAAAGGAATGAACAGCCAAAACCCAAGATAAATTTTGTCAAAAGTAGGACTCAATGCTATTATTGTCATAACTACAATCATGCTTCTATAAATTACAAGTTTGCCTGTGCTTCATATGCTAAGGCTAGCAGAAGATGCATAGTTGATGCACACTATATGTTAAAGATTTCAGGGGTAAAATGAATGTCAAATATGTTAGCCCCTCTAATCTGGATAAAAATCTTAAAGCTATTTGGGTGCCTAAGTCCTTACTTACTAATCTATTTGGCCCCAAAGTTGTTCAGACTAACACTAATGGACCCAAAAGCATTTGGGTACCTAAAATCAAGAAATGAACATTCTTTTAGGTAAATTACAAGAGTGGCGGCCAACACTGGGTTATTGACAGTGGTTACATACAACACATGACCGGCACCTCAAGAATGTTCAATTCAGTTGAAAGGGAAGAAGATTCAAGTCACAAAATCACTTTTGGAGATAACAGTAAAAGAAAGGTAAAGGGAAATGGTAAAATAGCTATCTCAAATGATCACTCTATTGAAAATGTATTACTTGTTGATTCTTTAAATTTCAATCTCTTGTCTGTTGCTCAACTTTGTGATTTAGGATTCCATTGTATTAACTCCAGTGATGGAGTTACAGTTCTTGAAAAAAATTAGAAGCTTATTTTTAAGGGTTTCAGATTTCAAAATCTCTACCTTGTTGATTTTAACTCTAATTCCTCATGCATCTTAACTTATCTGCTTGCTAAAGTTTCACATGGCTAGCTTTGGCACAGAAGACTTGGGCATGTAGGTATGTCTAATCTCAAAAATCTTTTCAAAAATGAGCTAGTAGTGGGCCTAAAAGACGTTAAATTTGAAAAGGATAAACTATGCAGTGCCTGTCAAGCTGGCAAGCAAGTAGCTAACTCTCATCCTGCTAAAAATATTATGTCCACTACTAGGCCCCTAGAACTTTTGCATATGGATGTTTTTGGTCCTACCTCATATGCAAGTATAGGTGGCAACTCATATTGTCTTGTAATTGTGGATGATTTCTCTAGATTCACATGGGTATTCTTTTTGCCAAATAAAAGTGAAGTTGGAAGAATAAAACTTTTGCAAAAAGAGCTCAAAATGAATTTGTCAATACTAACATTATTGAATACTGTGATGAGTTAGGTATAAAGCATGAACTTTCAGCCACATACACTCCTCAACAGAATGGTGTGGTTGAAAGGAAAAATAGAACTCTCATAGAAATGGCAAGAACCATGTTGGATGAATATAACACTTCTGATGTTTTCTGGGCTGAAGTTATCAATACTGCATGTCATGCTATCGACAGGCTCTATCTTCACCGACTTCTCAAGAAGACTTCATATGAGCTTCTGGTAGGAAGAAAACCTAATATCTCATATTTTCATGTGTTTGGATGCAAGGTATATATCTATAAAAAGATAACACACTTAGGTAAATTTCAAAAGAGGTGTGATACAGATATCATGCTAGGTTATTCTTCTAAATCTAAAGCTTATAGAGTGTTCAATAATACATCTGGGCTAGTAGAAGAAACCTATGATGTTAAATTTGATGAATCTAATGGCTCACAAGATGAGCATGAGAATCTAACTGATGTAGGTGAAGAAGCTCTAAAAGAATCCATGAAGAAAATGGAAATTGGTGAGATCAAGCCCAAAGAGGATAAAGATGATCTATCACAAATGTCCACAATACCTCAAGATGGATCACAACTTGAAGATGATGAAAAGAAGGATGAAGGACTAAACTTCATAAAGAGCAATCACACCATAACAAAGGATCATCCTGTAGATCAAATCATTGGTGAATTTAGTAAGGGTATTCAAACTCATTCTAAACAAGCATCTTTTGTGAACATTATTCTTTTGTTTCATGTGTTGAGCCCAAAAATATAGATGAAGCTTTGAAGAATGCTGATTGGATTGTGGCAATGGAAGAAGAGCTCAATAATTTTGAAAGGAACAAAGTCTGGAACTTAGTATTAAGACCTACAGATCATAATGTCATTGGAACAAAGTGGGTTTTCAGAAATATACAAGATAAAAATGGTGTGGTCACACGCAATAAAGCAAGGCTAGTAGCTCAAGGATACTCTCAAGTTGAAGGTCTGGATTATGGAGAAACTTATGCACCTATAGCTCGACTTGAAGCCATACGGTTCCTTCTAGCCTTTGCTTGTCATTTCAGTATTACCTTTTTCAAATGGATATTAAAAGTGCTTTTCTTAATGGAGTCATTGAAGAAACTGTATATGTTGAACAACCTCCTGGTTTTGAACATATGAAATTTCCTAATCATGTATATAAGTTATCTAAGGCACTATAAGGTTTGAAACAAGCCCCTAGGGCATGGTATGAGCACCTTAGAGACTCTTTACTAGAAAAGAATTTCAAAATTGGGAAGGTTGATCCAACATTATTTCTGAAAGACTTCAGTGGTACACTAATGATTTGCCAAATATATGTTGATGATATTATCTTTGAAAGTACTAATCTGTCTCTGTGCAAAGAATTCAGCAATCAAATGGCTAAAGAATTTGAAATGTCAATGATGGGAGAGCTTACATTCTTTTTGGGATTTCAAGTCAAGCAACTAAAGGAAGGGACTTTCATCTCACAAGAAAAGTATACTAAAGATCTTCTCAAGCGCTTTAATCTGGAAGAATGCAAGCCTCTTAAAACTCTTATGGCAACCAATACACATCTTGATCAAGATGTGGGAGGTAAGCCTATTGATCAAAAATTATATAGATCCATGATAGGTTCTTTAATTTATTTGACAGCATCTAGGCCAGATATCATGTTTAGTGTATGCATGTGTGCTAGATTTCAAGCTGCACCTAAAGAAGTACATCTTAGCGCAGTAAAAACAATTTTCAGATACTTAAAGCATACTCCTTGTTTTGGCTTATGGTACCCAAAAGGTGCTTCTTTTGAACTTCTTGGTTACTCAGATTCTGATTATGCCGGTTACAAAGTTGATCGAAAAAGCACCTCTGGGGTTTGTCATTTACTTGGAAATCTTTAGTGTCTTGGTGTTCAAAGAAACAAAATTCAGTAGCACTATCAAGCTACTTTGAAGTGAATATGTTCTTTATGAGCGATTGTTGTGTCCAAATTCTTTTTATTAAACAGACCTTTTTGGATTATGGTATTAAGTTTGAAAATGTGCCTCTGTTATGTGATAATGAAAGTGCAGTGAAAATAGCCAACAATCCAGTCCAGCATTATAAAACTAAGCATATTGAAATTAGACATCACTTCATACGTGACCATGTTGCCAAAGGTGACATTATTCTTAGGTATGTAAGGACGAAGGATCAATTGGCTGATATTTTCACTAAACCACTTGATGAGGCCAGTTTTTCAAAATTAAGAAATGAATTAAACATTCTTGCCTTTTCAAATATTGCTTAAGTTCTTTGAAATAACATTCTAAGGGGGATTCAAGACTGCTTGCCATGCATATCTTGCTACCCTTATATGATCATAAGAAATTAATGGTGCTGGAATAATATTAAAGAAATATTCTAAAATAAAGCTCACTTAAAAAGCTAGTAGTCATAAAAGTTGCTGCTAAAAACCTTCTCTTTCTCTATTACTATACTATGCTTTCCTAAAACACTGTACTTGGGATAAGAAAGGTTCAAAAGAAAATACTTATATAAATAAGAACTCTTGAAAACCTAAATTACTCAGCACATGAGTTCTCTTCTCTTGAGCTTGAGTTAGTCATACTCAGGTTCTTATGAAAATTAGGACTCATACATTTCTATTTGAAATCCAACATCTCCTGAATTTATTGGTTGATTGATATAAATATTAAGATTATTCTAAGATCCCTCTAAAAATTTGTGTGTTTTTCTTAAAAGAGAGATATCAGAAAATCTTTAAGAAATTAGTTATATCTGTATTTTCAAGTACCTCGGACTGCTGAACCTAACCGAGAGCCTTCCATCTACAGTGGACCAAGTGTGTCCTATACGAACACGGTCCGACGCAGATGAAAAACCATCAGAAATCGGTCCGACGCAGATAAAGGGTTTCTTATCTGAAAAAGCTGTCTGAAGCTTGTACGACAATGACTCTGTCATCTAATTACTTACCTTTTTCAAACCGTGTTCATCTCAAAACTCTAAAAGATCTTATCCCTGCTATTTTCGTCAAAATCTTACCTATTCTTAGGACTTATCTCTGCTAAGCCTATCCAAATTTGGTAAACTTGTTTCTTGGATTCTCTGTTTTCTGACCCCACACCATAAAGAAACCTCCTTCAAATCCGGGCAGTTGCAGGCATCTCTTTCTCATATGTTGTCCGTACTCAAAACGACTGAAATAACTCCCTTATTTTACTCCTCGTATTGTCCGCTACTTATAGCTTCATCTTTTTCAGAAACCTCTCAAGCCTTTTGATCAACAAATCCTCTCGCAGCCTGCTCCTGAGTGCAAAACCTTCTGTTCACCGAAGCTCATCCTGATCGGGTGATTGACGACGGTATTTCTGACTGTGCTCACGGCAAGGCATTGCATCTAGGACTCTGCTGTTCTTCAGTTCTTGCGTTTTGCATTGTCAATAAACAGCCTATTTGTCTGTCATCCAAGTCAGCTCAATTTTTCTGCTTAAAAGGGGGGAAGTTAAAGTCAATATGAGTTCTGAGCATCCAGACAAAAGAGGTCTTTTTGGAAAAATTGCTGATAAGGTCAAAGGGAAAAAGAAAGCCAAAACTGACAGATCCAGTCAAACCCAGCAATCTAGTGGAGTAGTAAAGAAAGTAACAACTAAACCATCAAAAAGGGGAAAACAACCAATGCAACCTGATTCAACCTCTTCTTGGATGAGCGGTGATTATCACCTAGTGCAAACATATCTTCTGATGAAGAAATAGAGCTTAGTGGTGAAATTGACATGATTTGTGGGCATGAGCTAGCTGCTTTAGGTGGAAAGAAACTAAGAGCTGCTAGATTGGTGCCAGAAAGGGTTTGGTTTCCTTTTGATAGACCTTCCTTTAATAAGCAATTCATCACCACATTCCAGAGAAATATATATATGGGCTACAAAAATAGGAAAAATAAGAATGGTAAACTCCTGTTAGCCCTATGCAAGCCTCAATATGTTGACTGGAACCAGATTAACTCTCTCCTAGAATCAAATAGAATTCTAGATTGTGTAAGGTCAACTCCTGGCCTTGCAACACTTATGTCTTCTGCTGGGCCATCTTGGAATGAAAACAGAATTATGGAATTCTATGCATCTTTGTTAGTAAACAAGAATAGACACTATATTCTTTTTACTATTGATAGAAATAAGAGAAAAGTGATATCACCTCAGTTTGAAGCAGCTATTGGAGCCTCAAGTTCTTTGCTAAACAAAACTAGGATTCATGATAGGATGTTTCCTGGAAATAGATGGAGGCAGATTGGTGACATGCCTGACTTGCAAGTATCTGCTCACATCGATAGAAATATCCATGAGGCTGGATTTAATGCCAATAGGGCTCATTGTCTGACTGCCGAGGCCAAGGCTCTGCTCCTGATTCTCAAACACACAATTTACCCTAAATCAGGATACAAGGAGGGAGTAACTCCATTTCTTGCTTGGCTGTTGCATTTAATTCTGTCAAGACAACCCATTGATCTGACAGACTATATTTTTGGAGAGATGGAAGAAGCTATTTACAGAAAAATGGGTAGTCCTCTGCCTTTTGCCATGCAAAGCACTCATATGTTATTGGCTCAAGGTATCATCTCACAGCTTGAGATGGACAAGGATTTCAACTCTAGACCAAAGCAATACAAAATGCCCAAACCAGTTGCTCAAGATGAAAGGCAAGCTAGACTTTCTACTCCACTGCCAGTAATTCATGAGCCAAGTGCTCAAGAAGGCACTGAAGTAAATGCAAATTCAGATGATGATGGTAGAGCTCCAAGTCATTGCTATCATACTCAGGAATATCTTTGTCCAGCTCCAGATTTTCCACATACTCCTACAGAAATTATGGGCTACAGCTCTTAACATCATAGTTAGCAAAGGTTTGGACAATCTGAGCACACTGAAGTCCATGTTAGCTCAGAGTCTCATCATGAAGATGAGGAGGTGCACAAATTACAAGAACTAGCAGCTGCAGCTAGGTTCATGGAGGCTCAAAGATTTCCATTAGCAGCCCATGAACATGAAGAAGGTGGTTCTAGGCCACCTCAGGGTCATTCAGATGAGGATTCTCACTATTCTCAATTTGGTGAACCTGAGTCCACTCATGATTTTGGTCAACAACCTTCCTGATGGGATTCTCAACCTGGTTGGTTTACTTCTTTTGAGCAACAATACAACACTGACCTCAGACATGCACAAGAAAGCTTTGAAGAAGAAAGAAGGTTGGCAGCCCAAAGACATAATGAGCAGATGACAGCTATCCAACAATAGCAAGAATTATTGCAAAAGATCTATCAAGACCAAGCAAATCTCAGAGATGAAACTTATAAAAGATTTGACATGATCAGGGGAAATCAATGGGATATGAGGAAATGGTTAGGTGAGATCAAGACTGAGGAACTAGTGATCAAGGACAAAATGTATGATCTCAACAAAAAGCAAAATGCTCAAGATGCAAAGATTGACAAGTTTGCTCAAAATGTGTACAAGAACTTTGAGAAGTCTGGCAGCTGTTTGGATTGGCAAGGGGATATGCTTGATTATCTTCGAGATTACTCTGAAGATGCTAGAAATAACTTGGTGTCTAATCAGGAACAACTTGCATAGATATTGTTGGATAAGTCTGAAGAAACTCAAGAGCTGATTAGAGATGTCTATCATGATTTCAGTGAATTCTCTTTCAATCCTCAGCCTGGTGATCCTGATTATCCTAGTTGGTATGATCAAGCAATGGCTACTCCACACTCTGACAAAGACCAAGAGCAATCATCTCTTTCTCCTCCAAGAAGAAGCACAAGTTTCAGGATGGCAAGTATGCTGAAAAAGACGTTTTCAAAACACAAGTAACCTTTTTGGCTATTGATGCCAAAGAGGGAGAAGAATAGAAGAATGATTAAGAATAAATTAGTTTAAGAGGGAGAAGAATAACATAGTTAAAAAGGGTTTAGATTAGAATTATTCTCTCTGTAGAGTTTCCTATCCTAGTAATCTAAGCTTATTATATAGAGAGTTTGTTATAAGAAAACTCTAAGTCTTTTATGGACTTTGCTTTATGAAGTTGCTTCTCTTAATCTATTTAAAAAACTTATCCTGAATAATTCTGATATTGCTTCATGTGTTCAATTGAATGTCTTCTCATGCATTCATTCAGGGGGAGTATAACATACTTAAGTCATTTAAATATTACTATTTATTCTATCAGACTAACTTTTATCTGCAGAAAAGGTAATTCTGTCATAGCTCTGAGCAGAATATCAAGGATATTGTCATCAATCACCAAAAAGGGGGAGATTGAGAGCATCTAGGCTCCCCATTTGTGTAAATTATGCTTATTACATAGGTTTTGGTGTTGATGACTAAAAAGGATACTTAGTGATAACCAACAACAGATAGATTTGATGATCAAGGCTAATGTGTTTTTTCTAATTTTGGCTTGGGAGTTGATTCAAGTCATATAGCTAGAATCATCGTACTATTAAGAGGGACTATACATAAGAAATAATCTTAGTTCATATGCAAAATCGCTAAGATTACTTGGAGCATATGACTTTTCATATTTCTCACTCAAAAATCAAGAGCTTTATCTTCTTAGTCAAGGCAATTTTTCTGGACCAAACTTCATTCGTTTTAGGCGCACAAAGATCCTAAGTTCAATTTCCAACCGAGCGTACACCATGTACGCCGAACCGATATTTTTGGTCCGGCGCAGAAAAATTCTCTTCACCGAGTGTTTTCCATGTGCGCCGGACCGATATTTTCGGTCTGGCACTGAACTATTCTCTTCACCGAGAGTTTTTTATGTACGACGGACCAACTTTTTTGGTCCGACGTTAAGAATTAATTTTCAACCAAGTATACACTATTTTTTGTCGGATCAATCTATCATCTTTTTAATTTAGTCCGGCATAAGTTATATATTCATCATAAATATATTCTAGTCTGTGTTAAGATTTGTTTTGCTTAAATCTTAACGAAATATAATCGATGCGAGACTAAAATTATATGTGTACGCCGGACCAACTTTTTCGGTCCGGCGCAAACTTGTTTTACTCTGATAAAACCAGTTGTTTTTCAATGAACGACGGACCAACTTTTTCGGTCTGACGCAAACGGTATTTGCTGGTGGTCAAAAGAAACAAAACCTTGTGTACGCCGGACCATCTTTTTCGGTCCAGCGCAAGCATTGTCTTTCTGATATCAAAATCAAACTATGTGCGTGTACAACAGACCAATATTTTTGGTTCGGCACAAATAGGTCTCTCTGAGTACGATTAAGCTTCTCAAATCCTATGTACCCCGGACCAAAAATTTCAGTCCGGCGTGAATATATATTTTGACTTATGACTCATATACCCTAAAATTCTTATAAAAAAGGCAACAGTTGACCTACCCCGTCTATCCTACCAACCCCCAACAGGCAAATGGCAGGTGTAACGGTTATCTCTGTTCAGGATCTATATATAGAATGCCTGGCTTCACAAACTGTATATAGAGCTTTGCACTTACACATCCTTGACATCCTGAACATCTTTGGCATCGTTCAAATCATATACAACTCTTGATCTTTAGAATTCCTGTGCTTCATTTCATCAAAGAGTTTGAATTTCAACTCAGAAAAACACAAATATTCATTCTGAATATTTAGAGTACTTGCTCCAAACTAAGTCTAGTTTGCATTTAGCTACTGAACCAAGAGACAGGGCTTGTGGATAGTCTATTACTCTTGGAACTAGTTGTTCCTAGACAGTTGGAGAAGTTGTTGGTGCGACCTATCCAACAGAGATTGTGGAAGGCCACAATTACTGTAAAAGGTTGAGACTCACCTCAGTGGAGTGGTGAAAGAGTCAAGATAGTGGAAAACCAAAAGCTATTGAGATTAGCTGTTTGGTAGAGTAATACTTCTGAAGAAGTGCTCTAACGGGGACGTAGGAGTGGTCTCTAAACCACGGTGAAAAATCCTTGTGTTCTCTTGTGTTTGGTTTATCATTGCTTAATTATTCTCTTATTGTTTCTAATTCGACATTCCTTTCCATACGAAATTTTCTTGAACAAGTGTTGTGTTGGACCTTTATACTAATTGCTTCCGTTTCTATTTTTATTGAGAAAAGCTTTTCATAATTTTTGAAAAAAGTTTTAAAGTTGCCTATTCACCCCCCTCTAGACTAACTTGATTCTTACACTGTAGCATGCCGGCCCGGCGCATAGCCTACTTCGTACCGAGTCGGGCTTTGTGCCGGACCATAACGTCGTGTCTCGAGCCTGTTCAAAAGAACCCTACCCAAGTGCCCACCTCTAATGCCAAGCACCACGGTAGACGGAGATCGGTGGTAAAAGCATCAAGATGGAAGCTACAGTGGACTCTTGTCCTGTGGCGGCGAGGTGTGAGGCGATGGTTGAAGAGGAGGGTTGTGCTGTGAATTAGCCGTATGCATGAATTTTCGAGCAATTTGGTGGCGTACAATGTAACTTTTTTTTCCAACAAGACACGTAGTGCCTAGACGACAACTGTTATTTGTGGCGCCGCTACTAAATGGGAAGAACGCGGGCGTCCGAACTGAGAATATTTTATTGGACGTTCGTGTAATTTTTTTTTAACGTCTGCAACATTATTTTTTAATATCTATAACATTTTTTTCGCGTGCACATTTCTAATGTTATCGAAGGAAAAATATTTCACGTGTAGAAAAAAAATATTACAAGCATCCAAAAAAACGGGTGTTCGAATACAAGTCATTCCACTACTAAATTCTGCGGTTTTAAAAATATCACCAAACGTATCCACATGCCATCATATTCCAATTTCTGCGGTGTTTTCTTAGCGGCATCGGTTACAGAGCATGTAAATACCTTAGCATCTAAAGAATAGATGCTAATACAGATATCCGCCACTCTCTCCAAACTAACATTGTTACTAATTTTCCCTAACCCTTGCCACTAGCTATAGGTGCTAAGGACAGGTACAATAAAGCCATCTCAACAAATTATTAGTATGTACACATCAATTTTGTTATATATAGAAGAGTGAGAAAATGAAGAGAGAAAAGAATCAGCTCTTATGTAGCAGCCAGCATCGCACGACAAACAAGCCAGCCAAAAGCCCGTATTAGAGCAAGTATGCTTACTCTAAATAACATGCATGAGAGATACTTATTGTACAAGTTTTAATGTTATAGTTAAAAGTGTTTCTCTAGAGAAAATCTTTAGAGATACTTATTGTATAAACTAGATTTATTAATTACTCTAGATGATATGCTAGTTGATATGGATAAGAGATAAAGTAAGTAGTAATTACTCTACTAATATTTTTAATAGTTTATTTTTATGTGTGAATAGTAAATACGCTAACACCAGCAGCCAAGCTTAGTTTTGATGCCATGTGGTTTGGGGTTAGCAAGTATACTATAGCCCTCAGTATCTATGCTAACTAGATTATCTCACCTCATTACCTTTTTTTCTCTTGTGCAAGAGCTCATGTGAAACAATAGTACAGCTGCATGAGTAATGAATGGAAAATGTTTCTTTACTGATGAAAATGGGGACTCTGTTGCATGATCCCCACCGATCCACTCACCGAGCCACATGCAGTTGGAGAGGCAAAAGCACACATCCTTGCATGACAATCCAGATTCCAGAACGAGTTACAGATCTTAAACGGGCGGGCTGAGAGATGCATTGATGCCACAACTGATAGACTGGCTCATCTCAACTCTATTAACAACAACCGCGTCTCGTCGCTTAGGTTGACAAATTAACAGTATTAGCAAGAAATGGAACAACTGGGTGTTAAACTGGCAGGACGATGAGAATGCATCCCACGGGTAGTGCTACACACGATTGAAATGGAGAGGCAATGGCCAACAAGAGTACAAGACCCATATCGAAGAACATATGAACAGGGAGCCCAAGACCAATTGGCCAAATCCCAACGTAGTCGACAGCATTCCGTTCATTTCGATCCAGGTAATGGTGTCAGATCACCAAGTGCACATGATTTCATCACGACTTGCGCTAGTGCAGGAAACAGTACTTGCTAGCGCTAAATACACACGGACGAACAACTGAACGCAGCATCAACGAAAGCTAAAAGCAGACGTACCCACACAACTAACACAGCTACAGATCATGTCCACGAGCTAGTGAGATGTGAGCACAGCCACAGGTCATCGAGTTACCACTTACCACAGCGTTGGCGGCGAGAGCGAGAGAGCACGTACGATGGATCTCAGGCGCCGACGGGGGCGCCGAGCTTCTGGAGGCAGCGGACCGCGACGTCGAAGCAGAGGTAGGCGTCGCGGGTGGCGTACATCCACTGCTCGTAGCCCAGGTCGTGGACGCCCCAGTCCGCGTCCGCTACCATCGCCGGCCACCGCGCCAGCCGCATCTCCGGGCCCAGAGCCACGCGCGCCATGCGCTCCAGGCCCAGCCCCTTCGCCACCTCCTCCTCCTCCTCCTCCACGTCCTCCGCCTCTACCTTTGGCTTGGCCCTCGCGAGTGCCGCCTTGGACTTCTTTGGCTTCTTCGCCTCCTCCACCCCCACCTTCCCGTACGCTCGCGCGAACAGATTCGTCAGCTCCGCCGGCCGCGCCACGTGCACCCCCCACTCCTCTGCCAGCTTTCGTGCAGCCTCAATAGCGCCGACGCAGGCCACCGTGATGCGCGCGTTGGCCAGGAACGCGCGGAGCTGGGCCATCTTGTCACGGTTGAAAGCGAGCGGGCCGCAGGTATACTTGCGGTTGTAGCAGTCGGGCTGGTACATGAGCTCGTGGGAGCCGCCGACGCAGAGCGCGATGCAGCGGATGGGGTTGTCGCGGTGCTGCGGGTGGCCGCGCGCGCCGAAGGCCTTCCAGCGCCAGGGGCTGGGGGCGCGGCCGCGGAGCGTGACGAGGCCAACGACGAGGGGCGCGCGGAGGCGGCGGCCGCGGGAGAGGGAGGCGACCTTTCGTAGCCACTTCTTGGTGACTTCGTCGCTCACGGAGAAGGTGGTGTCGACGACGGCGAGGCGGCCGCCGATGCGGACAACGGCGACGTCGCCGTCCTCGAGCCAGTCGTCGTCGTAAGGGTACCAGCCGCGGCGTCGGAGGGCGACCTCGTTCAGGGTGATCTCCACGGGTCCCTTCATGGCGGCGGGGCAGGGGCCACGGCGGGTTTTGGGGGTTTGTGCCTGCCTTGTGAGTCGTTGGAAAAGTGGTGATGGCGGATGGGAGTGGGAGCCTGGGAGGGGAGGTCTTATAGCAGAGAATGGGTTGGGGCTTACGTGGCTCCATTCGGAGCGTCCATTGGCTCGAACGGGCGGGGAGCACGAAGAGAGTTCTAGAAGTACGGCTGACTCTCTCGCCGCATGATTTTCTAAAGTAACAACAACCAAGTTGTATGAATTATCCTCAAGATGAACCCCTCTTTTTTCCTCTGATAACATATAGTTATTGTTTTAGATATTAATATAGTAAATAAAACATAGATTCAACCACTAATTTCTATTATGATAAATTTATAATACTCAATAAAATTATAATATTATGAAAATACTTTTTAAGAAGAATTTACACATATAATTTTAATGTATCCAATTTAAATATTTAAAAACATGTTGACATACAAAGTTTTAAAAGTTTGTCTATATATATATATATATATATATATATATATATATATATATATATATATATATATATATATATATATATATATATATACATACATAAAACAACAATTATATGTGATAGGAAGTAGTAAACACCCCATGTTCATTCTCTCTCTCAAAAAAAAAGAAGTGTCCTGGTGTTGAAAGTGCATCTAGGCACTTATGTTATTTTGGTGATTAATGAATGTTATTTTGGTGATTAATGACAAACACTCATAATGACAATCTATGTAAATTAAGTAAATGCTTAACTTAGTGCTTAGCAAATGACAAACCTCTAATATGATTATATTGCTATGAGACTAACTTGTTATTGCCTAGTTGAGTATCAGTCTCATCTTTTAGAGGAAAATCAAATAGGAAGGTTAAGCAAAGATAAGGTATGCAATTTTGGTATCTATTCTATATTTGTTATTGCATTCCTTTCGTGCAAATGCATAGTGAACTCCAAGTAGCATGTTGATTTTATATATGCACATTGGTTCATGTCATATTTATTTGTGCATATATATTCATTTGAGTTCATTATAGTATGCATGTATTAACTAGAGTTAAACTTCATATTGCTATAGATTGACTTGGTGCATGCATGTTTTATTTGTATATCTTCTCATGCAATTCTCGTAGTGAAGTTTATCTAGTGTTGGATCACATATTTACTCTTACTCCAAATATTATTTGCACATGTACAATTCGTGTATATTCTATCATGTGCTTCATTTAAGTAAAGTCTGTGATCCTTGCCATGATTTAATTGATTCATCATATTGGCAATTATATATCTCTCTAGTGCATATAGATCAATTACATATTCATCGTGATGCACTTAGTAGAGAACATTTCTTATGTCAAGTGTTTCTATTTTGTGTTGTGCTTCTTTATATGAAACACTTGTTGTAATCAACTGCTCACAAATATCAACTCTATTCATATCTATTGAGCTTTTGGGACTAATGTCTTTCATGAGTAGTTTAGAAAGAATTAGGTCCCGTCTGTGTATGATGACCAAGGTATCTTGGAGGATGATCATTAAGCCGAGGTCAACAAGACGGCGGTGTCACCAAGAGCTGAGGACTAAGTTAAGAGCAACTTGGCGTGGAGATCGTCAGAGAGGATGATCAAGTCAAGGTTGATAGGACGAGAGTCTCATGAGGTGAATCGAGTCGAGTTGGACAAGGCGAAGATGTCATCAATTATATGGTGAAGGTCTTCATGCATCGACATCAAGAAAGAAGACTGACAAGTGACTAGTTCTAGACTTATATTATCTTTGATTTAATTTGAGTCTAAGGATTGCCATACTATTAAGAGGGATGCGATGTCGAATGACTTTTAGATGTGTCAAGTGCTCAAGTGATCCATCCTTGTGAATCTTAGAAAGAGTGGTGTTGGTAGTGGGAAAGTGAGGGTTGTAGGTCTCTCTTGATTTCTTTGTGAAATCTGTGGTTATCCTTTGAGTTTTGGATAGTGAGATCTTGTTGGTTGTGTAGCCCTCGTTCTTAGCTTTCGGGAGAGTCCAAAATCTCTGAAATCGAGTCCGAGTCAAAAGTTATGCTCGTTTTCGTCGAGTTTGCTTTCAGTCTTGATTCGGACTATCCGGAGTTAGTCCGGACTATCCGGATCATCCGGAGTATCCGGATATTCATCCGGACTCTCGGGTTGAGTCTCTCTGTTAGCCTTTCTCGGTCAATCCGAGTATCCGGTTGAAATCCGAGTCTCCGGATTGTGCGTGATCTGCCCCAACGGCTAGTTTTTGGGAGGTCTATTTATAGCCCTTCCTCCTCTTTTGAGATAGCTTTTGGAGAGGCTTTTGGAGTGGATTTTGAGGGTGTGTGGGGGCTTTGAGAGCTTTTACCCTTAGATCTAAGTGATCCCCTTGTGAGAAGGGTTGGGAAGAGTTTGGGAGTGAGATTTGAGTTGATTGAGCACTTGATTTCATCTCCAAGTTTGTTCTTCGTGAGCATTTGTTACTCTTGGAGGTTGAGGACTCCTAGGCGGCTAGGAGGTCGCCTCTGAGCCACCGGAGCTTTGTGTGGTTGGCCGTGGGAAGTTTGTGAAGGCCGGTTCCGCCTCCGTAAGGAAGGAATCAAAGGAGTGAAGACCGCGAGTGCATTTGTGCAACACCGGAGGAAGAGGGTTGAAAGAGACCCGGCTCAAGTGTGACCGAGCCGCCTCAGCGGAGACGTAGGATCTCCTCAAGGATCCGAACTTCGGGTGAAAAATCATCGTCTCCAAGTTTGCTTCTTTCTCTTGCTTTAGCATTTGATTTTGAATCTTGAAATTGCCCGATCTACTCTTTTGTTGTGTTTGGCTCCAGATCTTCTATACCCTCAGGTACCTGACATTATTTAGATCTTTTGTATTCAAGTAGATTGTTGAAAAATTGCAAAGATTTAAAATCTCCATTCGAAGTCCTCAATCCGAGATGTCCAGAATCCACGAACACAGACGGTCCGGATAATCCGATATCGGATTGAATACCGGACACTCGGGTTAGGACCCTCGAGATTGGACTATCCGAGTATCCGGATTGAATACCGGACAGTCCGGACTATCCGAGTATCCGGATTGAATAACCGGACACTCGGGTTAGGACCCTCGGATCGGACTATCCGAGTATCCGGATTGAATATCCGGACACTCCGGATTGTTCGGAAACTCGGGAGATTTTATTTAGCTGCATATTTTATTCATTGCATTTAAGTTATAAAGTTTTTAATTCACCTATTCACCCCCTCTGGCGACATCCCTGTCCTTTCAATTGGTATCGAGCAAGGTCTCTCTTTTATTAGACTTAACCGTCTAGAGAGTAAAGGATGTCGACTAGGGATTAGTGCACTCACATAATCCACTTGTGCTAGATGGCACAAATTATGCTTCATGGAAATTAATTATGACTTCTCATTTTAAATCCATGAGCCCCAAATATGGTGGATCGTAGATGTCGGCTTTTCCTCTCCGTTGAATGAAGTTGCTCCAACCGAGGAGAGAGGAAATGCCTACATCTCGACGCTCAAGCTACTAATGTTTTATTTTGTGTTGTGAGCGATGAAATCTTTGATAGAATATGCAATCTCAAGAGCGCTCATGAAATGTGGATAAAGCTTCAAGAACTATTTGAATCATCCACTTCTATTGAGGATTGCACTAAGGAAGAGATGTCGGAGATGAAACATCAAGCTCCACCTCAAGCTCAAGTGATGAAGAACCGACATCTCCATCAACCTCAACCTCCGCCTCAAGTGGCGATGAAGATGCTCTTCCATCACAAATCCGTTGCTTCATGGCGAAAGGTAAGAATGAGGTAAGTGGCGATGATGATGATGAGCTCACTTATGATGAACTTATGAATTTGCTAGAGGAGCTCAATAAATGTCTTGGAAAGGAGAAAAGAAATATAAAATTTTGAAGCTTGAACATGAATCACTTCAAAATGATTATAACATGCTTCAAGAAAATCATGAATCCTCATTTCCAAAGAAATTCATAAGCCTAAGGTGGACATAGGAATTACATGTGATTTAATTGATGATATGCCATGCTTAACTTCAAATTCTAGCTTTTCATCTAAAATTAATATGTCCATCTCTAGTGATGATAAGCCTTGTTGCTCAAATACAAATATTGCTTCTACTTCCTCTATGTCTTGTGAGACTAATCTTGTAGAGGAAAACAAGGAGCTCAAGGCCCAAGTCATTAGATTAGAAAATGACTTAAAGAAGTGCGTAAAGGAAAAGCCGTTCTCGATGAGATCTTGAGCAAGCCAAGGCGCCTCAAGATAGCGAGGACTCGGCTACATCTCCAAGAGGAGACTAGCAAGACAAGGCACAACGAAAGATATTCGAAGATCATCAAGTGCTTTGCTTGCAACAAGAAGGGACACCTCGCCTCCGTGTGCCCTAATAAAGTGGAGATCAAGCCACAACCATCAACAATGAGGCAAACCGGCAAAGAGCAAGTCAAGAAAAGAGGCGCTCAAAGCCTACTTGCTACAATTGTCGGAAAAAGGGACACATCGGTAAGGATTGTCCCAAAGGTATTACTCTAAGCCAATTATTGTCAATGATCATTATTTGCTTAGGAAAGACAAAAATGGCAATGTGTTTGCCAAGTTTGTCGATTCTCCCAAGTATTTGCAAAATTATGATATTCAATTGCTTAGGAGAAATGAATCTAGAAATGTGTTTGCTCAAAATGCTAGACTTCCTAAGACCAAGAAAAATCATGTTGATCATGTGCTTAGGAAAAATAACAATAGCAAACCATTTGCTAGATTTGCTAGATCTTCTAAGCCCTTGCATTGTAATGATTATTATGTGCTTAGAAAGGATCAAACTAGAAATGGATTTGCTAAAAATGCTAAAACTCCTAAGCCTCCTCAATTCAATTCCAATAATTCGCTTAGGAGTAATAACAATCGCAAATCCATTGCTAGTCATGATAGTTCACCTAAGACTATTAATGTTAGGGCCATTTGGGTTCCTAAATCTATTGTGACTAACATTTTGGACCCAACAAAATTGGGTACCAACAAGTGCCTAAAAGAATTGTAGGTGCTTGGAGATGCATTGGAAGCTTTGGCTCAATCAAGAGGATGATTTCATCATATGAAAAGGAAGCCAAGCTTGAAGACATTCACTTCAATCATAAACCAATGTCATCTCGGGTAACAAGTATTTAAATTGATTCTTATAGCTTATAGCCTTGTGTAGGTTATATTGCATTATTCATGAAAATCAATTTAGATTGCTTGATTATATGCTTGCTCATGCTTATTAGTTGTTTTGATTGCAATCTTGAGTAAGTTTGGGATAGTGGCACATTAAGGGGGAGTGCTAAATCATAACCATGTATATTACATCCCTACATGTGCCCATATTTATATAAGTGCAAATATATATTTTCAAAATCAAGCCATTTAGCCAAAAGTCAAAATTTTGTATACCATTAGTATTCTTGTGAAAAACTAGTTGCAAAATGTATACAAATATATTTGAAATGTTTTTCAAAGGTTTTGGCTTCACAAAATCCATTTTGAAAAGAAAATGAGTTTCATGATCAAAATATAGATAGTAGTATCTTGTTTTGGATTTAAACTTATAATTTTCATAGAATTAAATGTAAAATGAATTTGAAAGTAATTCCAAAACGAAAATCCTAGAGTTGGTCATTCTTAACAATTCTTGTGTTCAAAAGACTTTCAAAAGACCAACCTAGTGAGAGTTATTTGATTTTGAAACTCATGAAAAACTATATTTGACCCATAATGGTCATACTATTGCACTTAGTGAGTTTCTCCGTTTAGACCGGATCTTGTGTAGTATCTTGGTTCAAAATGGTATCTTAGACTCATACACAAAATTCAAATCTCAATATCTCATCTTATTCTTCATTTGGATCTTGTGTTGAAATATTTGGCTTTGTTTTACAAATAGCTATTTCAAAAGGACCATTTTGGTCAAAAGTCAAATCTTATGTTTAAAAGGCCCAAAATTGTGAAAAGCTTTGTAAAAGTATTCTAATATGTAATTCAAATGTTTTACAAGCTTTCAAAATGAAAATTCTATATTGAAATCAATTTTAGCCCGAAAAGTTTTTGGTTTGAACTAAAATAGCTTATTTAAGCATATTGCTCAAATCTTAGCATTCAAGTTGGATTTCATTATAAATGTTGGCTAGAAACCATCTTGATAACCAATTCCAAGCCATGGAAATTGAAATTGCATGAAATCCAAATTGAGTTGTATTTTGAGGCTTTTATGAAAAACTATTTCCTATTTAACTTGCTTCAAAAAGGGTTAAAAGCAAAATATTTGTTTGAAATGCAAAATCTTATGAAAATAGTCTTCTAAAATGTTTTCAAATGCATTTCAAATGTTTTCAAGTATCTAACCCTT
This sequence comes from Otatea glauca, assembly GCA_036346275.1. Taxonomy (NCBI): domain Eukaryota; kingdom Viridiplantae; phylum Streptophyta; class Magnoliopsida; order Poales; family Poaceae; genus Otatea; species Otatea glauca. The sequence continues at coordinate 43,226,493 of CM070711.1, forward strand.
GGCTAGAAGCTAAAAGTCAAACTTTGGCTTAAAAGATCTTTGTGATCTTGCTTTTGCATTTAACTTCAAATTTTCTAAAGCAAAATCTATTTGGAGTTTGAAAAAGTGGTCAATACAAAACTCATAGGGTTGGTCATTTTAAGCATTTCTCTAGTTCAAAGTTTTCCAAACGACCAACCGTTCAAAAATTATAGCCATTTGAATTTGGCCAAAATCATCCAATTGACCCAAAATGACCCGTTGTTGCATTTTGTGGATTTAGCTATTTGAATTGGATTTATTTGCATATCTTGGATTGAAATAGTATTTCTTACTCATACAAAGCTATGAAAGTTCAAATCTCCATAAATTTCAATCCGGAATGCATTTTGAGCATTTGGTGAAAATTCAATTTCTTTTCAAACCTTCAAGCGCACTTTGTCATATATTTTGAACGAAAATTCCTTTTAATGAAATTCTTTTGGGAAACCTTATAAATAGTCCAATGTTTATTTCTGGAAAGTTTCAAATCATTTGGACTCAATTTGAAAATTTTTTGACTTTTCTTCTCTTTGAGTAAAAATCATGCCTACAAAGCAAAATTTGGCATATCCTTTGATTGGAGACTCCTTTTTGGAAAATTCTTTCTGGAAAAGTTTCTTGGAAGTCTAAAGAATGTTTATGCTAAATTTCAAATAATTTAAACTTAATTTGAAATAGTTATGCCTTTTCTCTCTTCGATCTTATTTGGCATACTCTGCATTAAGTTGGATTTTACGATTTGAATGGATTTGATTATGCAAATAGGCTTATAAACATCTCTCTAAATCATATGAAGCCATATAAGTGCATATTACCATTCAAAACCCATTTGGTTCCATTTTGAGGATTTGGTGAAAATCTTAATCTTTTGTGTGTTTCATATGCATCTTTCATCATATTTCTCGAAATGAAATTTATTTATTGAAAATCCTTGTTGGAAAACCTTCTCTCACATATGGAGTTCATATCTGAAAAATTCTCAAATTTATTTGAACTCATTTGCAAGATTGTTGACTTTATTTGACTTTGTGTCAAAACTAAACCTCAATGCCCATTTTGATCTAATTTTTGATTGGAGGGTGATATTTGAGAAATTCTTTTTGGAGAAGTCTCTTGGATGTTCATGGATCATTTCTGCAAAGTCTTATGGCTATTGGACTTCATTTGATCAAGATTTGATCCAAATTCAAAATGTTGATTTTAGGGATGAAGTGAACAACCCGATATCCGGGTAATATATCCGAGTATCCGGATTATCCGGACACTCGGATCAAAAACACCGAGTATCCGGGTTGTGCAACTCGGCCCAAATTAAATTGCTATCTATACTTTATTGCAATATCTTGTTCATCCTATTTTGGGGTTTCTCCTTTGCTCAAATTAATATTCGGTCTTCATAGCCCTCGAAGAGGATTTTAGTCGGATCTGTTCCGCGTTGATGATTTTTGTATTTGAGCAATAGTTTAAAAGTTATAATCGACTTTGTGCTGCTATTTGAATCTTTTTGAGATTTTAAGAGTTTTAAATTGGTATCTTGGCAAGCCTTTCAAGATGAAAACTAAGTGAACTTATTCATTGCTCCAAGCTTCTAAATGGAGCATATCTATTTAAGTTTTCATTCCAATGAAAGTGCATCTTTTGGCTAAGTCATTCTGGAAATTGGATTTAATTATAACTTAGCCTCAAAATGTTTTCTCTCTTGCATAACTTCGAGTTTATTATGGAAAGAAAATTTCCTTGTAAGCTCAAGAGTGAGTTTGAATGTGTTTTACTCATTGTCTCTCTTACAAGTGGATGTCAAGATTAAATTTGAATGAGTTTCAAATATTTTCATTATAAAGTGGTGTAATAAAATCTTCAATTGATATCTTCAAATTGTTTTAAATAGCATGCAAAGAGTATTGTCTTGTATATCATATATATCATGCATGTTGTAGTTAGACATTATCAAACTAACTTGGGTCAAATTAAAAGATATTTGTTCCCGAAATCGTGTGCTTGTCTATTGATGTTCAAGGTATTGGAAAAGGGTCATCTTCGACGGTGGGATGAAGGAAATGGAGAGGAGCTCCATAGTACGAGGATCTAAGACCGGCGCGGTGATCATGACCAATTCGAACATGCGGTGGACAAGAATCGACAAAGGGACGTGTTTCTTTTCGACCATATTCAATAATGTCATGCACACCATTATGCTAAATTGTGTTATTCTAAATGGTGTTGTATCTTTCAATTGGTATGATTAATTGGTATCTTTCAATAGGTATCCTCTAATCCTAAATTGTTTTGAAGTGTCATCTAACTTGCATTGGCATTATCAAGAACTAAAAGGTACATATGGGTGACACATTGCAAAGAGGTATGCCCTTGATAAGTTTATGAAATTCTTGATCATGAAAGTGCATCTTACTTATACAACCTTGATTCATGATCTTGTATACATCTTGTGATCATATAAGCAATTCCTACTTGTGTAATCTTCTTTATATGATCTTGATTGTTAGAATTTGATTTGATCATGAGCATGTGCTTAAATTATATAAATTTGCTATATGATCTTGATGTTTAAAGAATATGTGAAATCATATTCGTGTGTCATGTTTAAGCATCACTTATATCCTAAGAATCATGACTTCTTTAATTTGGTATAACTAGAAAAATCTATTACCTAAATCTTGGAAATAATTGGTATCATATCTTGCCTAGATTTAGGGGGAGCTTAATATTATTGTCCTATTACTAGCTCCTTATCTTTATTTTATTTCTCCCTAATCTTTTTATTGAGTGTGCAATCAAGGGGGAGAACAGATTTTATTGAATAAACAATAAGAATCTTTTAAGCACCTTTTTGGGATTAATGACAAAAGGGGGAGAATTTATGGAATTATCAATTGTCCCCTAATCGATTGACAAAAAGGGATGATTTGTAAGTATGATCTCTTATTGTATCTTTATGCTTGTTTTAATGCTAAATATCTTAATATTGTCATTTGGTGCAATTGATAATAGGTTTGTCATAAATCACCAAAAAGGGGGAGATTGAAAGTGCATCTACGCACTTATGTTATTTTAGTGATTAATGAATGTTATTTTGGTGATTAATGACAAACACTCATAATGACAATCTATGTAAATTAAGTAAATGCTTAACTTAGTGCTTAGCAAATGACAAACCTCTAATATGATTATATTGCTATGAGACTAACTTGTTATTGCCTAGTTGAGTATCAGTCTCATCTTTTAGAGGAAAATCAAATAGGAAGGTTAAGCAAAGATAAGGTATGCAATTTTGGTATCTATTCTATATTTGTTATTGCATTCCTTTCGTGCAAATGCATAGTGAACTCCAAGTAGCATGTTGATTTTATATATGCACATTGGTTCATGTCATATTTATTTGTGCATATATATTCATTTGAGTTCATTATAGTATGCATGTATTAACTAGAGTTAAACTTCATATTGCTATAGATTGACTTGGTGCATGCATGTTTTATTTGTATATCTTCTCATGCAATTCTCGTAGTGAAGTTTATCTAGTGTTGGATCACATATTTACTCTTACTCCAAATATTATTTGCACATGTACAATTCGTGTATATTCTATCATGTGCTTCATTTAAGTAAAGTCTGTGATCCTTGCCATGATTTAATTGATTCATCATATTGGCAATTATATATCTCTCTAGTGCATATAGATCAATTACATATTCATCGTGATGCACTTAGTAGAGAACATTTCTTATGTCAAGTGTTTCTATTTTGTGTTGTGCTTCTTTATATGAAACACTTGTTGTAATCAACTGCTCACAAATATCAACTCTATTCATATCTATTGAGCTTTTGGGACTAATGTCTTTCATGAGTAGTTTAGAAAGAATTAGGTCCCGTCGTATATGATGACCAAGGTATTTTGGAGGATGATCATTAAGCCGAGGTCAACAAGGCGGCGGTGTCACCAAGAGTGAGGACTAAGTCAAGAGCAACTTGGCGTGGAGATCGTCGAGAGAGGATGATCAAGTCAAGGTTGATAGGACGAGAGTCTCATGAGGTGAATCGAGTCGAGTTGGACAAGGCGAAGATGTCATCAATTATATGGTGAAGGTCTTCATGCATCGACATCAAGAAAGAAGACGACAAGTGACTAGTTCTAGACTTATATTATCTTTGATTTAATTTGAGTCTAAGGATTGCCGTACTATTAAGAGGGATGCGATGTCGAATGACTTTTAGATGTGTCAAGTGCTCAAGTGATCCATCCTTGTGAATCTTAGAAGAGAGTGGTGTTGGTAGTCTTGGAAAGTGAGGGTTGTAGGTCTCTCTTGATTTCTTTGTGAAATCTGTGGTTATCCTTTGAGTTTTGGATAGTGAGATCTTGTTGGTTGTGTAGCCCTCGTTCTTAGCTTTGGGAGAGTCCAAAATCTCTGAAATCGAGTCCGAGTCAAAAGTTATGCTCGTTTTCGTCGAATTTGCTCGATCTTGATTCGGACTATCCGGATCATCCGAGTATCCGGATATTCATCCGGACTCTCGGGTTGAGTCTCTCTGTTAGCCTTTCTCAGTCAATCCGAGTATCCGGATTGAAATCCGAGTCTCCGGATTGTGCTGCGATCTGCCCCAACGGCTAGTTTTTGGGAGGTCTATTTATAGCCCTTCCTCCCTCTTTTTGAGATAGCTTTTTGGAGAGGCTTTTGGAGTGGATTTTTGAGGGGTGTGTGGGGGCTTTGAGAGAGCTTTTACCCTTAGATCTAAGTGATCCCTTGTGAGAAGGGTTGGGAAGAGTTTGGGGAGTGAGATTTGAGTTGATTGAGCACTTGATTTCATCTCCAAGTTTGTTCTTCGTGAGCATTTGTTACTCTTGGAGGTTGAGGACTCCTAGGCGGCTAGGAGGTCGCCTCGAGCCACCGGAGCTTTGTGTGGTTGGCCGTGGGAAGTTTGTGAAGGCAGTTCCGCCTCCGTGAGGAAGGAATCAAAGGAGTGAAGACCGCGAGTGCATTTGTGCAACACCGGGAGGAAGAGGGTTGAAAGAGACCCGGCTCAAGTGTGACCGAGCCGCCTCAGCGGAGACGTAGGATCCTCAAGGATCCGAACTTCGGGTGAAAAATCATCGTCTCCAAGTTTGCTTCTTTCTCTTGCTTTAGCATTTGATTTTGAATCTTGAAATTGCCGATCTACTCTTTTGTTGTGTTTGGCTCGGATCTTCTATACCCTCGGTACCGACATTATTTAGATCTTTTGTATTCAAGTAGATTGTTGAAAAATTGCAAAGATTTAAAATCTCCATTCGAAGTCCTCAATCCGAGTATCCGAATCCTCGAACCGGACGGTCCGGATAATCCGATATCCGGATTGAATACCGGACACTCGGGTTAGGACCCTCGGGATTGGACTATCCGAGTATCCGGATTGAATACCGGACGGTCCGGACTATCCGAGTATCCGGATTGAATAACCGGACACTCGGGTTAGGACCCTCGGGATCGGACTATCCGAGTATCCGGATTGAATATCCGGACACTCCGGATTGTTGAAAACTCGGAGATTTTATTTAGCTGCATATTTTATTCCGCTGCATTTAAGTTATAAAGTTTTTTAATTCGCCTATTCACCCCCCCTCTAGGCGACATCCCCTGTCCTTTCAGGTGTTCAATGAAGAAATGTTTCTACAAGCAGGGTTCCAAATCTCGTCGAATTTCGGCGACATTTCGGATTTTGGACCACCCCGAAATCTAAAGTACCGTCCGATTTTTTTTAAATTGCTACAGTAACCTGAAATTTCGGTATTTCTCGGCGAAATTTCACGTTTTTTTGCGATTTTAAAACTTTTAGGTCCGGATTTGGTCCAATAACCCTTAGGAAAGTCATCTCCTATGAAAATTTGTTGAAAAACCGAATTTTGAGATATTTTAAAATTTTGGTAGAAACACTGTCAGATTTTTATAAAATTGTACAAGCTTGGTAATGAACTGAAAAAATTATGGTACTATATTTAGTAGTTTAGGATCATACATAAAAATTTTAAAATAACTGAACTTTATTTGTTATCTTTAAAAAATCAAAAACAGAATGAACATAATTGGGATATTTACATTGTCAGAATTTTATAAATTTTCTTGAGTATGATTATTATCTAAAATTTTTGTGAGAGATTAATAATTGAATCAGTACCATTATATATTTTTTTTCCAAAAATTTCAACTTTATTTGTTTGGTCAATCAAATATATGTAAGCATTGAACTTCGTTTGTTATATTATATTTCAAAAATCAAAAAGAGAAAGAACATTAATGGTATTGTGCCTTGTAAGAATTTTATAAATTCACTGGTGTGTGATCATGATTCAAAATTCTTTTGAGATATTAATAATTTCCTTATCACCCTTATGTAAAATTTTCAAAAAATTTAAACCTTTTTTTATTGCTAAAGCAAATCTATGTATTGATCATTAGGCTTTTATCAGGACGTAGCACTGTCTGAATTTTTAAAAATTATTTAAGAATTATCATCCTCTAAACATTTTACAGAAAAACTAATGTTACAACAGGACCATCCAAAAAAAATTTCAAAAGTTTTTAATGTGGTTTAGATAATTTTTCATTTTGTTCAAGTTTGCCGGTAAGCCTTTTAACAGGGCAGTAGTACTGTTCGAATTTTTAAAAATTTATGAAGCTTGATAATCATCTGAAAATTTTATGAGAACATTAGTGATGCATCATAACCATGCAAAAAAAATTCAAAGTTTTATAACGTGGTTTGAACCATTTTGCATTCGGTTCCAAATTACGAGTCAGCGTTTTATCAAGACAGTAGCAATGTTTGAATTTTTAAACATTCCACACACTTCAGAATACTCTGAAATATTTATGGAAATATCATCAATGTGTCAGAACTCTCAAAAAAAATTTCAAAATTTTTTGACATCGTTTGGCCCACTTTTTTTTCGTTGCAAAAAGACCGAAATTTCGGTTATTTCGCCCAAAATTTCGCTATTTTTCGGGCGAATTTCGTTTTTTCTCGGTACAAAACGAACCGGATTTGAATTTTGGTTTTTGAATTTCGAACGAGATTTGTCCGAAATACCCGAATTTCGCTAAAATTTCGGATTCCGGTCCTGGATGGTATTTTATCTGAAAACGAAATTTGAATCCTTGTCTGCAAGGAACTGCTGCCTTGTTTCCCAACAGTCAGATTGTATACATCAAGGAAGATGGTAGGTACTAGGTAAGCCTCTAAGTCGAACTCTTTATTGTCGAAGCCCTAAAATTATTATAAAATTTAAAAAAGTAATAATTCCATGATAATGTAGCGCGGTCTTTTTTAACAAAAATTTGGATCCGCTGAGTGGAGGCGTGGTATTTATCGCCAGTGGCATGCGGCATTCGGTTTTTCCCCACACGTTGCCTCGTGGTTATTTCCTCGCTTCCCGTACGCGAGATTTGTATTTTCCGCACTCCCTATGCGCGGGATTTGCAAGCTAGGGGGCTATATTTGAAAAAACAATCATACGGGGCTAGTTCTGGAAAAAATAATTTTTTTCACTGTTTTAATCCCAAAAAATTTATTTTTTCTAGAACTAACCACCGTGTGATTTTTTTTTGCAAATATAACCCCTAGTCTACAAATCCCGCGCACAGGGAGTACGGAAAATAGAAATCCTACGCACAGAGTGCAGAAATAACCACGAGTCGACACGTGGCAAAAAAACCGAATGCTGCGCAACCGCAAAGCAGAATTACCTAATACCGCGTCTCCACTCAACGGATCAAAAATTCAAAAAAAAAGAGACTATGCTACAGTACAATGATAATGTAGCAATGCATAGCTACAATACCACAACATTTTTTTTTCAATTTCAGAATGCCGCTGAGTGAAGGCACGGTATTGCTATATGTCGCGTTGTGGTAATGCCACGCTCCCCGTGTGTTGCATCTCTAAATGCCGCGCTCCCCATGTGTAGCATTTGTAGACAAAGAGCCCAAATTTTTAAAAAATACAAAAAAAATCGCACGGGGTTAGTTCTGAAAAAAATAAGTTTTTAAGGGCTACAACAGTGAAGAGCTCTCCTAGGTCCTAACTAGGGGTGAAAACAGAAACGGAATTTTCGACCGTTCCGGAGAAAAACAGAAACGGAAGCCTTTTTTCAGAAACGGAAACGGAAAATATCGGTACGGAAACGGAAACGGAAATTTTTTGTCGGAAACGGAAACGGGAGAGCCATTTCCGTCGGAAACGGAAACGGAATCGGAAATTCCGTATAAGCAAAACCGGAAATTCCGTCGGAAACTTGGCCCATTTGGCCCAAAAAGGAGAAGGGAGAATTTACATTTATTTTCGAATTAAAATAATTTCAGAAATACAAATGGCTTTATAGAAAAGACCAAATAGAGTTCAAAAATTCCAAAAAAAATTCTCAAAAATACTTTGGAACATTTTGAACCTAGGAAAATTATTTCTAGCATATTTTTGGCTTCATTTTTTATGAATAAATTAATTATATAAATATGAAAAATAGTAAAATAGCATTTATAAACTCCAGAAAATCCAGGATAAATCTCAGAAAATCATAAATGAACATTGAACAATAATATGCAAATTTTAGGGCATTACATTTTTATTGTTGGAGGAGCAAAAGGATGTCGATGATAATGATATGGAGAAGGATATGATGGTTCGATCTGAGAGACAAATAGCGAACCTTCAACTGACAAACCTGAGAAAAAACTTTCTAGTGATACCGGTGAACATAACATTGTTCTTGTATCCACCTTTGTGATGGAATGAGTTACATTGTCTTTGTGGTCATATATATTGTGATCATGTATTACGTTCTTGTGGAATTTTTCACTTTCGTTTCCGTATCCGCTCCGTTCCGTTCCGCGTCCGTTTTGATCATTATTCGTTTTCGTATCCGTTTCCGGGGTTTCCGATTCCGTTTCCGTTACCGGTAAAAGATGTGGAAACGGAACAACCATTTACCGACCGTTTTCGTTCCGTTTTCATCCCTAGTCCTAACATACTTCAAGTAAAAAATATGCCACCGATTTCAGAAGAAGATGCAACCAAAACTTATACATGGATAAATAGAAAAGGGAAATGTAGAACTTAGTTTAGTCCAACACCAAATTTTATAATAATAAAAATCTCGCTTAATAGTCGACATCTAAATCTGTTATTCTGCTTCACTGGCCGACGATGGCTTAACACCGGCTACTTTAGTTAACAACATATTGGACCATCACACCGGAATTGTACGGCAGCCTATAACATCAGTATACACACTCTATTCTACATACAAGCATAGCCATTTATGTCTGCTGCTTCTTTCCCGAGTAGCAGTCACTGCCTATTACAAGTTAAAGAAAACCTCCTGTTAAACACACAACAGAAAACTATCCTTTATACCAGCAGGTCAGGACACAAATTCCAGTCACTGCATAATCAACAGTAGCTACAAGGCCATCACTTTGACAGAACCCTGCATTGCAAATCTACAGTGAACAGAACATCATATCATCCCATTTACGATGATTGGGTAAGTGCTATCAACGGAGCTAGCACAATCTGGCTAACCTCTCTCCACTGTATTCATGGAGAGATCAAATGACATCCAGCATATTACTACCAGCTACGAGTCTTTTCGTTGCCTCTCCATCTGTATCGACCGGAATATCCGTGCTGCTGACTCTGAAGCAGTCTGTGCATTATGCGGAACAACCCTAATTACATTGGTCTGGTTGTCCCGGCTGCCAGATGAGGGCTGAGGCTGCGCATCCTCAACTGAAGCTGTGGGAAAGAGTGACACGGGACCACTTCCATCAGCTTGGAGTCTGTCAAAAGGACTGCTAGCGCTGCTGGCTTGCGGCTCGCTATCCCTGGATGCATGAAATCTCCAAATGCCGCTCGGGTGCGACAAGTTACATGAGATCCACGAGTGCTGTTCTACGTGCCCATTAGGCTGTGATGCAGCAAGATGGCTCCCTTGTTCGACTGAAGATGCTACTGCAACTGGGTTCATCACCGGTAAGCTGAAAGGTGGGAAGTAGTTCATAGGCATGGCAGGAGCGCCAGGAGGACCCATATGTTGTGGCTGATGATGCATAGGAACACCATATGCTGTAGACGGAAGCCTTACAGGAGTACAGTTGACATAAAATGGGGCCAACAAACTTCCAGCTGGAGGACATGGCCCAGCGTAAGGCTTGTAGACAAGCCCTTCTGAAGGAGACATAACTGGAACAAGCCACTGGTTTTGTAGCGGATGAACACACCAGTTATTCTGTTTGTTGTCAGGAGCAACAGGCATAGCTGGAAGATTGCTTGTAAAGGCACCATTAGTTGCAGCTTGATCATGATGACAGCCACCAAGCCTATCATCACGAGAAGGGGAGGGTGGGTTTTCTTCAGTGTTTTCTTTTGACAACTCCGGTTGCTCTAGAGTTGGCTGCATATCATCCGTGTTTATGATTGACAGGGGTTGTGTTTTCAAGTTACCTTCAGCCAGCTTGTTCTTACTACCCACCAAGGCATTGCCAAGGCAGGGATTACCTTCAATAAGCAGATGTGGAGATGCTACAATAAACTTCTGAACCTGATTCCAAGTCAATTACAAGTTTGTGTTAAATCCCCATTCTGCACGAAATTTTACCCACACTAACCTGCTTATGAGCGGGAACAGGATGATAACTTTATTTATGTGCTGTAGCTTCACTTTTATCAACTTATGCAGCTCGAATACTTGGACCGCAAAAACCCTCTGTTGACTGTATGGAGTTTGAAGAAGATTAGTGTGTAAAATAAAAAGAAAGGAAATCATACAGCAATTTGGAAAGAAATATTCACAATATCAGTATGACACTACGATAGGAACACATTTACTATTTACTCCAATGAAACTATGCATTTCTACTAGAAACTTTAGAAAAAAGAATACTGAAGGCATTCAAGATTAATATTACATTGAAATCTAGGATATAGAACAACTCAGGAGTCAGGACCACAAGTGTACATGCAACAGGATAGCTGCGAAACAAATAAAAGCCAAGCACAAACTGACTGGATAAGTTGAAACAAAAATAAAAAAGAAAGTTTATCGCAGGATATCAATTTTCAAAATACCTGCATGCAAATGAACTGCCGAACCACATCTAGACTAGTTAGCAATCAGCAAATTTTGAAACTAGATAACTACAGTATATCTCTCAAAGAAATTGGCAAAAATGCAGACCTGCCAGCCTTAATAAATTCCCACAATTTATGTTTTGCCCTCAATCATTCAATAGTAAAAGCATGGATTTTAAATATTTAAAGTTCAAAAGTTTTTAACAGATATACACAATAAACCCAAAAAACAAAGATAAAGATTATCTTCAAATTATTTTTCCTCAGATGGTAGCAGTCTATTGAATTACTGAAAACTCTGAACAAATAACAGTAAAGAACACTGAAACAGAACATAGTCATTTCTGCATCAATGCTACAAAGCATTTAATACAAAACGATTACTCAAAACATTATACTTACTTCAAAATAGCTTTTCTTGCTTTCCAGAAATGCTTTGGACCGATAGCACCAGCAATTTCATCCCAAGAGATCTCCCACCCAGGTATACATTCCACTGAGGAGTCAGATAAATCATCATTGTGCTCTGCATCATGATGAGATACCGACCTTTTTCTCTTTGCACAAATATCCCTTAAACCTCCTAGTAAATTAGAACACCTTTTGGTGTTATCAATATCAGCACATGGTTTAGAGGATACTGCATTTCTTTCCATTGGAGGGTTCTGCATTTTCATGGAACCTCCATTCCTGCTTGCCACTTGATACCCACTATTGCCAAGATGTGGCTTATCAGAATTATTCATACTGCCCGTCTTGTCCCTCTTTGAACATACTTTAGCATCTTTGTTTCCAAGCTTATCTTTGGATGCTTGAACTGATGAACTTTTCCCTTCAACTTCCACATTTTTCGATACTTGTGCTGGTTCTTTCTCCTTAACTTTTGGAGAGCTCCTTGATCTTACACCAGAAACAGTGATTTTCTCCAAGTGCTTGTTGACAGTATTAATGCATTTCGAGGATGATTTGGACACTGTATGGGGACTTCTGTATGGACTTGTAGTGCATAGGGGTGTCAGGTTCTCTTGAATCCCTGCATGCTCTTGACTAGAATGTTGAGGAAATCTGGAATAAAGGATAGAAGGAACCATAAATTCATCATCATTGGTCAATTTCTTCCTGGAAGAATTCCTGATTTCATTGTCTGCTCTATGCTGTGAGCTGCACTCAGCAATTGATCCTGCAGCATGAATGTCCTTGCTCTTTGTCGGTGAGGATAGCCTCACAGATTCTTTCTTTGTGCTATTAACCTGCCCGCTAACAGAGTTTGCATTGATCTTTCTGGATGAATGAGCACGTTCATTTGAAGGCACATCAAAAGGCTGGAAGAGAGGCATGTCATACCCATAAACCTAGAAGCAGGAAGTTGGTGTCAGTAATTAAGAAGATTTAATGAAAATTTTTGAATAGAATAGAGTATACTAAGTTATCTATGTTTGCCAAGGTGCATCCAATGAGGATCCCTCCGTTAAACTGGCAAGGAGAACCTTTAAAATATCCAGGAACTTTCATTTAAAACTAGACATAGAAATGAGATATGGAGTACCTAAGGTGAAAATCTCACCTATTTGATTGCTATATCCCCAAGAAAACGAAATAAAATAGGGAGAGGGATGACCGCAAGAAACCCCACTTTTCTCCTTTTTGTTTGCCTTTTTTACTATGGGAATCAGTGAGTTGTGGTTTTGCCACATGTACTTCATGTCTAGTACTACTACCTCCATAGTTGCAAAGAAATTGATATCTTGTGGGTGGTTCTTACATGTTGTTCTCCGGAACATTTTTCCTGTCATACAAACTTGTAGAAAATGGCAGTCAAACATAAGTTTTAGAGCATACATACTGAAGATAATAACAAATCAACCTGCCAACCAAGTTACGTCAACCGCTATCTTTCTTCACTAACTTTTAATCATTTCCCATTTGCTTGTGGACCTTTCCCTTTATATTTCACTTTCAGCAAACAAGATTCCTTGCAAGTTCGGCCACATCCTATTCGCAATAAGCTAGAATAGTGCACAGGGACAATTTATATCAAGTGGGCGTTTCCTCAACCCACAAATTTGGATGCAAAATGGTGCCCCAAGGAAATTTGTTGTGGACAGACAGATAGCACAATGCGTTAGGCCAATGGGCGACATATTCACTGGGTGTTTGCAGATTGAGCCAGTGTAGTCGGAGAAAGGTTCTCAGGCCAGATACCAGAGATTAAACTCAACCTTTCAGAATCGCATATAACTTTGGGGAACTCGCATCAGTGACACACTTAGCTAGGATGACACCAGCCAAATTAGGAGTGTTGACAGCAACAGAGCTAGCTGAGCTAGGAATTCCACACTAGACCCACAACTGATCATCTAAAGCACTACCAAATTTCTGATGCCACGTGTCAAAAGTTGTTTTGCTTTTCCTTTTTGCCTTTGATGGTCACAGTAAATTATCACCTGCTGAGGAAGAAGCACAGTTGCTCACAGTGTGTGGTCTAGTTCCTTTCTATAGTGTATACCATCTTACCACTATCTATACCGCCCAACACACAACACCACAACGCCAAACAGCACGGTGGATAAATCTGAGCATAAAGGAGACGCTGCTTGCGCTTCAAATTCTACTAAATTCACCGAATTTTCGTCAGGCGCAATGGAAACATGTAAGTAAGGACACATCGTGAACCCCTCTCACCTGGCTCGCCGACGTCGAGGGAACCAGGCTGCTCGCTCCGCCACCGCGAGTCGAGGTGGACGAGCTGAAGCGGTTTAACGGCACGGTGAACTGCTGGTAGAGCGCCATCTTGTTCCTGGGCGGCGCCCGCGGCCCGCCGCCCCTGCCGGCGTCGTTGAGGTGGAGGCGCGGGAACAGCAGCCCCATCACTTTCCCCTCCTCCTCCTTCCCGCCTCCGTCTTGGCCATGGGCGCTTCTTGGAACGAAACCCAGATCAAATTGGGAGGATGAACGATTGGACTCGAGAAACGCGAGGAGGTATTTGTTGCACTTGCACACAAAGGAGGAAGGGATGCTCATCCATAGAAGGAAGGAGGTGGGGCCCACCGTGAGAGGGAAGTGGAAGACAGAGTGCCCCCTTCGATTCACGAATTTTTTTAAAATAATATTATTTATCTAATTTTACAAAAAATAATACGCCAAAAAAATTACAAATCTAAACATAATGGCGACAGACTCGTTGTCGCCATTTGAAATGGCAACAGAGAGTTTGTCGCTATTTCAATTTGCGACAGAGACGAAACATCGCCTTTGTCACCAATTGAAATGGCGACAGAGCTCTTTATCGCCATTTCAATTGGCAACATAGCGCGGCTATATAACGCCCCGCGCGGCCTGTCGCCAGAAGACCGAGCAAGCCAGAAACCGAGAGGGAGAGTGAGGAGAAGAAAGAAGAGAGGAGAGGAAGAGAGAAGAGAGGTGGAGGAGGAGATCTGCATTTTGTCAGGTATTATTTTTTCTGTACTTATATTTAAATCTTAAATGTATAATGTAGTGATCAGATTAAATAGAGTAGTAATAGTTGTTTGGTTAGATGATTTAGGTAGGGATTAAAATATCGTAGATGACTTAGGTAGGGATTGTAATAATAGTTATTTGGTTAGATGACTTAGGTAGGGATTAAAATGTCGTAGATGACTTAGGTAGGGATTATAATAATAGTTATTTGATTAGAGATTCTAGATAAATTTCGAACGAACTAGAAAACGTGAGATCCAAATCCGGTTATTTTTATACCAAGAAAACTAAGATGTCGTATAGAGCTCGGTAAAAATATAAGGAGCGAGAAATAACTCAAAGAACATCGGAAATTTTTGAAATTTTTTGTTAAGGTTCCTGACATATCAGTGATATTCTCGTAAAAAATTTAAATGATTATGAAATCTGAGTAATTTATAAGAATTCAAATATTGCAATTGTACTGATGAAATGCTGGCCGACAAGTCTGAACCTAACGAAAAATGAATTAAACCATGTCTAAAGAATTCAAATTTTAGATCATTATTAGTCTTGCAATATAGCGTTAAATTGTGCACATGTTAAAAATTCGATGAAATACTTGATATGTATGGATGACAGAGTGAAATTTGAAATATACTACGGAGAAGGGGTTCCGCACATGGGTGTTGAAGGGGTAAATCTAAGTCATTTCGTAGGTGTGGAGGCTGGCCTGTCACGTGCAAGGGAGTGTTCATGGGCCACGGTTATGAAATGGTTGTATCACATGTTTTCTTTGGACCATGAATTGCATGATCTGAAGTTGCACGGAGTAGGTTGCCGGAGAATAGGGGCCTGTTTGGTACAGCTCCAGCTCCACCAGATTCATGGATCTGGTGGAGCTGGGTATTTGTAGCTCCACAGATCTGTGAAGCTGGATCTGTGGGTATATTAAGAGTGTTTAGGTAGGTCATTTTATTTAATTTTAGGCTAAAAATATAAACTTAATTCTATTTATTTTAGCCTACAAGATTCAGATCTGAGGTGGAGCCAGAATCTGGAGCTCTACCAAACAGGACCTAGATTGCACGTACTGGGAGTTAATCGAACTGAGGGGCCGAAATCTTGGAGTTTGTATGTAAGAATTGCAATCGAGAAAGGATGGCCATTAGTGTTATTGGCACAAGCATTTGAAAAGGCCAATAATGGCCATACGACGCAACAGGAGGATGTTGGTAAAGAACCAGAGGAAGTTGGGGAGAGCAGCAGAAGTAGAGAAGGCTTAGTAAAGCAGGATGTAGGTTCGGGGTAGCACGAAGTGCAAGGTGAGAGATCTGATGTTGCAATGGGAGAGGTTTAGGAAGCAATGGGTGTGGCAGACGAGGGAGAAAGCATTGAATCAGTGGTCTAAGCTATGGACACAGAGAGCCAGGACTACAAGGCTTTAAGTAATGATGAAGACGATAAAGGGCTATTCCCTGCGGAGTGGGACGAGTGTCAGTTCGACAGGCTGGTGGTCAACGATGGCGAACACTTCACTTCGAAGTATGATTAGAATGAGGTGAGACAAGATGCAATTTATAAAAATAAGAGTGAGGTTTAGGAAGAAGTAATAGCATGGGTAGTGTCGTTGCGCAGAACCTTCAAGTTTGCAATGTCCGATCAGCGGGTGTATGATGTCAGATGCCAGATGGAGGGTTGTCCGTGGCGTGTCCATGCGTACCAGTCTAAGTGGGACACCTTTTGGAGGTGTTCCATAGTTGTCCCACATACATGCATGCTAATGAAGTCTACGCAGTCACACCGAAACATATCATCAGGCTTTGTTGCCAATGCAATATATGGAGAGATTGTAGGCAACTTAGATTTAGAGCCACGGGCCATCATACTCACAATAGAGCAGATGTTCCAATACACCATAAGCTACGTGAAGGCATGGAGAGCAAAGCAGAAGGCATTGGAAGCAAGGTTCAGCACGTACGAAGACTCCTACCAGAACTTGCCAGGTTTGCTTCAGGTGATAAAGGACAGAAATCCTGAAACTTATGTGGACATTTGTGAGCATCCTTCGCAGCGCTTCCCTGGGACGATGGTTTTGAAGCGGGCATTCTTTGCTTTCGGTGCATGCATCAACGCGTTTAGGCATTGCCGTCCGTTTTTATGTGTGGATGGGACATTTTTGACTGGTAAATACAAAGGGAAGATATTGACTGCCATAGGAGTGGGTGGCAATAATCAGGTTCTTCCTGTAGTGCTCGCATTCGTGGAGGGTGAAAACACAGATAGCTGGCACTGGTTCCTACGAAATGTCAAAGCCGGTATCGTTGACCAGTGGTAGGCGTCGCACAGGCAAACCGCCCCTCGTCCAGACGTGGTTGGGGGCTCCAGCTGGTATAGGACCCCAGCGTCTGTCCCCATGACCGCAGGTACATCACGTGTCTCCTTTCATATATTATATTGTTCATATTACGTGTTGTTCTAACGTGAAAAGTTTGTCAACAGCGACCAATCCAGCATCTCACCAGAGTGCGAGCACCTCCGGTGACTTCGGTACGCTTCAAGACGAGGACTTCGACTTTCTCGTGGATCTTTATCAGCAGTCCACGGGTGTGGTCCTTGGTCCGTCGCAGCTCGCAATGGCGCCCGGCCCATCTCAGCTGACACAGGACTCCTTTGCTACTCCGACAGCACCGGTACGGCCTACTAGGAGTACTTGTGGATAGGCCCTGACCAGCTCACGTATTCGTCCGGGCATGTGCAGTGCCATAGGAGCCCTGGGACCACACGAGGAGTTGCATCGCGCAGGGGCCCTATCTAGTTTGTTTCGTTTATACATGATGTACTAGAAATAATATCGTTTTTTACTTTCTTAGCTTATGTAATATTCAGATATGTTATTTTTTTTATTAATTTTTGTGCTATGCACATATAATCTTTTACTTTCGTAGTGCTATTTGCAAACACACTACCAGTAGCTTTGTCATGTCATGAATGAATATACACAACTACTTTGTCAGTGCGATGTGACAACACGCTGCTAGCAGCTTTGCCAGACTGATTTGACAACACTTTGCACACTACAAAGTGACAAAACACTGTCCATCATAGACCGACGGACAACACAATGCCTATCTCAGAGTACAGTGATAACTCCTTGTAGCCCACCTCTTTCTCAGACTGAAACGACAACACGCTGCAGCCCACTTTCTCAAACTGAAGTGGCATATAAAACCACCCAAGCAGCCCTTCTTCCCTACCCCAACTCCACTCCAAACCTCGGGCACACATACACAACTCCCACTCACACTTCTTCACCATGGCTGGATCCTCTAGCGGAGCATTTTCGTGGACACCTGATATGAGCAGCATAGCTCTTAATTACACGTTGAAGGTTACGCGTATTGGGGAGGACAATCCATTCAAAGAGAACCTAAATAAAGTGGTGTCCAAATTGCAAGGGTGGCGTCTGACATTACCAAGGCATAGTGTGACAACCTCTAGCGTGAACCTTGTGACCTCCGACGACCTGAAGGCGCATTTGCAATGGTGGCGTCAAAGGTATTTAAGGATGTGCGAACTAGCCGACCACCCTTCTGCTACAGGTTTCTCTAGAAGATCTTATAGGGTACTAATGCTGCCCGATCGGTACGCGGAACATATTAAGGTTAATTACTTCATATTTGTTCACCTTACTAATCTTTTTAGCATTATACATAAGTTCACTACTTCGTATGCTCGTCTTGTGTGTTAGTCATTCCCAGAGGATGAAGAGTTGCTGAACAAAGATATCTCAGAATTCTTAGCGATGTATATGCTCTTCGGCGGGGGTGTGATGCCTGGTTTGTGCAGAAGATGCAGACGCAGATCTAACTGGAGGGGTAGAGATCGACACAGTATTGCTACAGCAGCTAGTTCAATAGGACGTTCAACCACCACCGGAGGGGGATTGCTCCTAACTATGCAAATGACGATGATAATGATGATTTCGTATCACCTAGACCTCGACGTTCAAGCACTACCACAACAAGCCATTTAAGCACTACTACAGCAGACTGTTCAAGAAACAATGCAAGAGGACGTTCAACTAGCACTAGAGGCGGGCTAGCTCTCAACCATACAAATGACGATTATGATGACGATTTCGTATCACCTAAGCTCAATATTCAAGAACTACCACAACAAACCGTTCAAACACTACTACATCATGCCGTTCAAGAAACAATGCAAGAGGATGTTCAACTCGCACTAGAGGCGGGCTAGCTCTCAACCATACAAATGATGATGACGACGACGATTTCATGCTACCTAGGCCAGGAAACTTGCATCCTCAAAGTCCTCCAAATTCTGACGATGATATTACATTAAGCCCTATTAGCGATCCAAGCGTAATACCCCTTCAGCCACCAATAGATGACTTTTATCTTTATGACCATGCCCTATACCGAAGACTATGGTGTTAGAATGTATGGTTTTGCGACTTATGTTGTATCCCAATTTTATCAATTCTCTAAGACATGTATGTATCTATGTTGTGTCCCAGTTTTATGATTTCCTTAAGGTATGTACCTATGTTGCATCCCACTTTTATCATCGCTTTCATCTACGGCATACACCCTGCGACGCGCACCATTCCCGAACGAGCACGACATCGGGCCTCGCCCTCAAACGATATACTCACATCCCCCCTCTGCGGTCGGCGGTTCCGATCATTGACAGCTGACACCCACCGTGGGGCTCGAGTTTTGCTCGTTCGAAATCCATTGCTTCAGTGTCGCCAGCGCCTTTGACTTCGACGACAACATGTCATGTTCGGCATGCCTGAACTCGGATGCGGTTCCCGAGTGCGAAGGCTCCACCTCTATGTGCTCACCTTCGCTGCTGCCACACGAGCGCCTAGCCTTCATGGCCGGCAGCCGCGAGGCGAGCTCGGGGACGAATGACGGCGACCCAGAAACCCCGGAGGAGGCGCGTCGGTTGTCCCGGTTCGCTATCAACCAGGCCATCACCGCCCTCCGACGGGAAAAGCGCGGGGAGCCCCGCACCTCGTCCGGGCACCACAGCCCTACCTACCTGGACGACCCCAATCGGGAACACTTACGAGCCATCGCCCGGGTCATGGCCGACCCAGCCCGGGCAAAGTCGGCTCTCTTTCAGTGATCCCTCGCTGAGGAACTTGGCAGGGCGGCCGACGAGGTCACGCCCTTGCAGCGAGAGCGGCACCAACGCCCCGAGCTCCGCTCCCTGGAAAGCGAAAGTAACTCATCGCGCGGGTGCCGTCGCACTCGCCATCCGACTCTGTACCCGAGGGTCCAGAGTCGGCCGCGACCATCCCCGCCTCGCTGGGACCCGGATCTGGTGCGCGAGCGTGCCCGCTATCAACAGAGTGATAACGGCACTCGCTCGAGTAGCGGCGCGTCTGGAGGCCTTTCTCTGGACATCCCGCCCAGGCGTCGAAGGTTCGTGATCGCCCGCGTCACTGCCCTGATGACGCTCTTTCTAATTGTCAAGACCGACGCGGGGTACACCGACGGCTCGAGTTCGATTACCTCGCTGACCGCAACTCCGAGCCCAGAAGTGGCGACCGCGCTGCCACGACCTACGGCTGCCCGGCGTACTCCGTCGGCCTCCGTCGGGTACGCTGGCTGGCCCGATTCAAGCCCGCCGCGATGGAGCGGTTCGACGAGACCAAGAATCCCGACGAGTTTCTCTCAATCTACTCCACCGCAATTCTGGCGGCCGACGGGAATGAGGCCGTGATGGCCAACTATCTCCCTACCGTCCTGGACGGTGCCGCGCGCACCTGGCTCTTCAACAAGGCACCTGGCCTTTTCCGATCATGGTGCCACGTGCGAAGCGCCCTCCGTTCGAACTTCCAGAGCTGCTACGAGTGCCCTGGACGAGAAAGTGACCTAGATCGCATCATCCAGGGCAAGGGCGAACCCCTCCGCGACTTTGTTCCCCGGTTCACCCGTGGGAGAAATTCGATCGAACGTCTCCGATGAGGCTGTCATCAAGGCCTTCAAGTTCGGCGTCAGGGACAGCGCCTTACTGAGGACCTGGAGATCACCGCGAACATCAGCGTCAACAAGCTGTTCCGGATGGTGGAACGATACGCGGATGCGGACAACGTCGTCCGTTGGAATCACGATTACGACCAGGGAAAGCTCGGCCGCATCCCTGGCAAGGCCAAACCATCTGGCACCAAGAGTGCTGGCCCGGACTCGTGCAACAAAAAGCAGAGGAGAGACCGCAACGCTGGCGTCGGCCAGCTGCGCGTGGTCGCCACGATGGACGGCGGGCGCGAGGTGATGGAGTCGTGACAACCCGACCGCAATGAGTCTCGACCTCAGCAAGCGCGACACCAACCCCAATAGGGGCAGCATCACGCCGGGCCATAGCAAGGACAGCGTCGGGCTGGACCCCATCAGGGCGACGCCGACCTCAGGTCGACGAGGCCGGGTACGTACCTGGAGGTCAGGTACGTACCGGAAAGACAACTCCAGTGCCGATCTTCTGTCCAAGCTTGGGTCGTTCGGTGACGAGGTCCCACCGGACGTCATCCTCGAGATCTTGGCAGCACCGTCCATCGCCAATTCAGGAAGACTCGGTAGCCTTCCTCGAGAGTGCTCCCTATTGGATGGACCCGATCATCAAGTTCCTCGACCTCGGCGAACTCCCGCCTGATCCAGCCGAGAGCAGCAGAGTCAAGCGCCGTGCGAGCTCGTACGGGCTCATCAGCGGACAATTGTATCAGTGAGGCACGTTGGGTGTTCTGGCGAAATGCATCACCGGAGGAAGGTAAATACTTGCTCAATGACATCCATTCGGGCCTCTGCGGCGCTCACTCTTCTTTCAGGACTATGGTCGGGAAAGCGTTTCGGATGGGCTTCTATTGGCCGACAGCGCTCGAGGACGCTTGGGATATCGTTCGCGCCTATCGTGCCTGCTAGTTCCATGCCCGGAAAAGATGCACCAACCGGCCTACGCCCTCCAGACCATTCCCCTCGCCTAGCTGTTCTCAACCTGGGGCCTCGATATCCTCGGCCCTTTCCTTCGAGCGGTCGGGGGAAAGAAGTTCCTATTTGTCGCCATCGACACCTTCACAAAGTGGGTCGAGGCCGAGCTGGTACAGTTCAGAGGAAACTCGTAGGCAGCGGGAAGACATTGCTATCACTGCAACGAGATAGGGCATTTCGCCAACAACTGCCCTAAGAAGGGAGGTGTTACCCCGGTTCGCTTTAATCTAGGGAACACACCTGCAAGGACTCCAGCGCCAAACGTGAACCGCGGGGCATCATCATCAGCAACCCCATCTCAAGCAACTGCGAGAGGCCGAGTTAATCACATCACCGCGGATGAGGTTCAGAATGCAATGGACGTTGTATTGGGTAAGTTCCTAGTAAATTCAGTACCAGCTACTGTTTTATTTGATTCCAGAGCTTCACATTCATTTATTTCCCGAGATTTTGCTGTTCAAAATGATATGGATATAGTGAATCTTAAATGTGTGCTTATAGTCCAATCCCCTGGATCAGAACTCCGATCCAAAGTAGGATGTTCTGGGGTAAGACTAATAATTAATGGAGTAGAGTTCCTAGCGAACTTAATCATCCTTAATACCCAAACCATGGATGTTATCCTGGGAATGGATTGGCTAACTAAGCACAAGGCAGTGTTGGACTGCGGACGAAGAGTCATATCAGTCGAGAGCCCAGAAGAGAGAAGGATTGAGTTTGAAGCAACGGCAGTACGAGATGGACAGTTGATGGTCAACAGCATGAAGGCCGTCAGTTTGGAGGAAGTTTCTGTAGTCAATGAATTTTCAGATGTTTTTCCGGAAGATTTACATGGAATGCCGCCGGATAGAGATATCGAGTTCGTTATAGAACTTGTTCCAGGAACAGCTCCGATAGCCAAGAGACTCTACTGGATGTCCACAGATGAGTTGGTAGAAATGAAGAAACAAATTGAAGAACTGTTGGAGAAAGGTTTTATCAGACCTAGTTCATCGCCATGGGGAGCACCTGTCTTGTTTGTCAAGAAAAAGGACGGGAGTTTTAGGATGTGTATAGACTATCGTGCACTCAATGATGTGACGATAAAGAATAAGTATCCGCTACCTAGTATCGATGATCTTTTTGATCAGTTGAGAGGAGCAGGAGTCTTCTCCAAAATTGATCTCCGATCGGGGTATCATCAGTTGAAGATCCGCTTAGAGGATATACCGAAGATTGCATTTTCATCAAGATATGGACACTATAAGTTCACAGTTATGTCCTTTGGATTGACAAATGCACAAGCTTATTTCATGAACTTAATGAATAAGGTTTTTATAGAATACTTGGATAAGTTCGTCGTCGTGTTTATAGATGATATCCTTGTCTATTCCAAGACGAGGGAAGAGCACGCCGAGCATTTAAGGCTAGTCCTTGAGAAGTTGAGAGAACAACAGTTGTTTGCAAAATTTAGCAAATGTGATTTTTGGAAGGATAAGGTGGAATTTCTTGGACACATAATGACCGCAGAAGGAGTCGCAGTAGATCCAAGTAAGGTAGAGATAGTTTTGCATTGGGAGCAACCAAAGATGGTAACTCAAATCCGTAGTTTCCTTGGAATGGCGGGATATTACGATCGTTTTATAAGGATTCTCTACAATTGCGAGACCCCGCAATTGTTAAAGAAAGAAAAGAAATTCTTGTGGACACCTGAGTGTGAGAAGAGTTTTCAGGAGTTGAAGAAACGATTAACATCAGCACCTGTATTAGTTTTACCTGACGTTCATCAAAGCTTCGACATCTATTGTGATGCATCGCGTTAAGGATTGGGATGCGTGTTAATGCAAAACCGAAAGGTAATAGCATATGCATCGAGGCAATTGAGGCCGCATGAGGAGAATTATCCGACTCATGATTTGGAATTAGTTGCTGTAGTGCATGCACTGAAAATATGGCGTCATCATCTCATCGGAAACAGATGTGAAGTGTATACTGATCATAAAAGTTATATCTTCACGCAAGCTGACCTAAATATGAGGCAAAAAAGATGGCTTGAGTTAATCAAAGATTATAATGTTGGAATTCATTATCATCCTGGCAAAGCCAACGTGGTGGCGGATGCCTTGAGCAGAAAGAACCACAGTGTAAATATGCTGTTGGAAACAAGTCAGGCAGAATTGGGTAAGGATTTCCAAAAATTAGAATTGGAGATGGTACCAGGAGGATTCTTAGCAACCTTGAAAGTAAAACCTACCCTGGAAGATCAGATCAGGGAAGGGCAGAAAGATGACGACAAAATCAAGAGAATTAAGTCCAAAATGGATGCAAGCAAGGCAAAGGATTTCAAACTGGATGAGCAAGGTACTATGTGGTTTAAAGGGCGCATTTGTGTGCCGAACAAAAAGGATTTGAAGTAGTTAATTTTGGAGGAAGCCCATGACTCCAAGTACTCAATTCATCCAGGAAGTGCAAAAATGTATCAAGATTTAAAAGAAAGATTTTGGTGGCCAAGCATGAAGAGGGAAGTTGCTGAGTATGTCGCATTATGTGACATATGTCAAAGAGTCAAAGCTATGCACCAGAGGCCAGCAGGACTATTACAACCCCTGAAAATATCTGAATGGAAATGGGAAGAAATTGGTATGGATTTCATAACTGGTTTACCCAGAACTCAAAGTGGATATGATTCCATCGGGGTCATAGTAGATCGATTAACTAAAGTGGCACATTTCATACCGGTAAAGACCACTTATTCCGGAGATCGGTTAGCAGAACTCTACATGGCAAGAATTGTTTGTCTGCACGGAGTACCGAAGAAAATAGTGTCAGACAGAGGAACTCATTTTACTTCAAGATTCTGGGGTAAGCTACATGAGGTAATGGGAACTCGTTTAAACTTCAGTACGGCATACCATCCATGAGCGGATGGTCAAACCGAGAGGTTAACGGATATTGGAAGATATGCTAAGAGCTTGTGAGCTAGCATATTCTGCTTCGTGGGATAAGTGTTTGCCTTATGCTGAGTTCAGCTACAACAACAGCTACCAAGCAAGTTTATAGATGTCTCCATTTGAAGCTCTGTATGGTAGATCCTGTCGAACACCATTGAATTGGAATGAGACAAGCGAACGACACGTTTTTGGCCCAGATGTACTTCGGAAAGCGGAAGAACAGATCGCCATGATCAGAGAAAGACTGAAGATTGCTCAGTCAAGGCAGAAAAGCTATGCCGACAATCGTTGCAGGGAATTGAGCTTTGAACCTGAAGACTTTGTGTATCTCTGAGTCACCCCCCTCAAAGGAGTCAGAAGATTCCACGCAAAAGGGAAGCTCGCACTCAGATATGTTGGGCCGTTCAAGATCTTGAGCCACAGAGGTGAAGTTGCATATCAGTTGGAGTTACCGCAGTCCTTGGCAGGAGTGCATGATGTATTCCATGTGTCTCAATTGAAGAAGTGTCTTTGAGTACCGGAGGAGCAAACACCTTTGGAGGCAATTGAGCTGCAGGAAGATCTGACTTATAAAGAGCAGCCGGTGAAGATTCTGGACATAATGGTCAGAGAAACAAGGAACAAGTCAACGCGTTTTTGCAGAGTTCAGTGGAGCAACCAGTTGGAAAGTGAAGCAACGTGGGAACGTGAAGAAGACCTAAAGAAGGAGTTTCCTAACCTGTTCCTGTAGTCAGCCCTGAATCTCGAGGACGAGATTCTCTTAAGAGGGGGTTTGTAACACCCTGAAATTTACTATAATTTAAATTTTGGAGTATTTTTTAATTTTGAGAATTTTCGAGAATTTACTAGAATTTAATTGGATTTATTCATTTTTGACCTTTCTTGAATCTAATTAAATTCATGCAAAAGTTTATGCAAAGTTTTGTTGGAAATATTTTATTTGAGTTCATAAATGTTCCAAAATATTTTCCAGATTTTTTTAGATTTTTCCTGGTATTTTTGCTATTTATTTTGGCTTTGTTTATTTATCTGAATTATTTTAAATCAGAAATGTTTTAATTTATGTGAGCAGTTTTGGGCCGAAACCTCGTTCGCTCCGGCCCATTTGCGCTCATTATTGACCAGCTCGCGCGCTCAAACCCTAGCCGTGCTGCGCGTTCATGGTGGATCGGCATCGTGTGGTGAGAAATGCCACGCCGCCGTTGCCCGCCCGTTGGATCGCCGCGCGTGGACGTCCCCGATCGCGCCACGTCGCCCAGCCGTTTCTTCCGTCTCCATTGCCTCGCGTCGTCGTTGACGCGAATGCAACGACTTTACTCGCGTTTAAGCCCGCCTCCCGAGGCCTTTTTAACCCCCGATCGTCCCATTGTGGAGACGTTCTTCCGCCGCTCATTTCGCCCCATTTGTCAGCGCCTGTCTCGCCGTCGTTTAGCCAGAATCGCTCGCCGTAGTTGCTAGCGACCGCCGCTCCTTCTTCGCTTTGCTCCGTCGTTGTCGGGCCGCCTCCACCGTTTCCGAGGACATCGCCGACCTCGTCGCATCGAGACGGGTCAAACGCGCCGCTCATCTTCACCAGAGAAGCCCCGTAACACCGTCGCGGTGGTCGTCTTCTTCGCGTCGGTCCAAGCCGCCGCTGTCTCGCCATCGCCGCCGCTCGAGTTCCCTCGACCGTTCGATCTCCATCCAACCGTCGCGGTAAAGCCACGTTTTTCCTCTTGTTTAAATCTAGATCGATTTATCTCATTCGTTAGATCTTAATTGCACGGCCAGATTAATTCTCGTAGATTATTCGATTAGGTTTTATTTAAATCTTTTCGCTAGACTCAATCGCAGCCGTCCGTTTTTGAATTGAACGGTAGAGATCCTGCCGTCGCGCCAGCCAATCGGAAGCCGACGCGTGTTGCCAGAGATCGAAGCGTCGCTTTGACCATGCCGTGCGCATGACGTCAGCGATGGCGTCATGGACGTGGGGCCCGCCTGTCAGCCGTAGCGGTCTAGTGGACCAAGTCCACCGTAGATCGAGCCGGTGAGCTCAGCCCACCATGCACCAGCCAACCAGAGCATGCCACGTGTCAGGTGACGTCAGCAATGATGTCATCAGTGGGTCCCACATGTCAGTTTCTAAAAATTATATTTTCTGAGTACTTAATAAATGTCGACGTCGTGATAGCGTCATAAATTGGATTTAAATATAAAAATGATTCGGCTGAATTTCATTTCGGTGCTGATGTCATCATTAGGTCATGATGACGTCATAAATCCCAATTTTTTCCGTATAAAAATAATTAAAACAAATCGAATTTTCTGATTTATATTTTATTTAAAACTTTAAAAGGCTATACTTTTGCATTTTAACTCCGATTGAGGTGATTCCAGTCTCTAAAAATTTGTAAAATTGTGCTCTTTTTAATGGTGAATTTTAATTGGATTTTTGAGGTTATATAGTCTATTGTTTTGGTTATTCATTGCATATATTATTTTTACGCGTAGATGCAAATTTGACGAAAAGTTTCGAAGAAGAGTTCATCACTCAAGATCAAGCTTCGGATCAAGACCAGCAACTCTTTGAAGGCAATTGATGCTTTGACCATTTTGATCCCAGTTTCTTCTAAATGTATTTTCCTTTGAAATTATGCATGCTAAATTAATTAAAAATGAATTTAAATTAATTTAGGGTATGTAGCTAATCAACCCATATTGTTATCGCCACCTTGAAATTACTATTTGTATGCCTTTAAATCAATGTCCACCCTAAGGTTATTCGTATTTGTTGGATATTAATATGATGCCAACACGGGAGGCTAGACCGTGATTAGAAGCTTAGCCTTGCAACGAGTCATGAATGATCTTTCGGAAAATGTATCAATGTTGACTAATGAAATATTGAATTTATTTTGAAAGTGGTGTGATGATGCCACATGATGAGATTGAGGTATAGAGACCTGTGTGGTTTTGTACCGATGTTGAGTTATTGCTGGCATGTGTTGCACAATAATCAATGGGCTGGGAAATGATTTAGACTGGGGCAAGTGGCAAGAGGCTTTATGCCAGGTGGGCCTATGTGGCAATGGGTTGATGAGTGATGTGAGTCTGTGTGCCACATTGGGTTGTGTGCCATTGTTGAGTGTTGGAAGTCTTGCCTTGGTCAGCTAAGGACTTCACCTTGCAAGTCTTTGAACTGAGTCACCCGTACAACCACATGTCTGATATGGGACAGGCCTAGTTGATTAGGGTTCTGATATCTTTCCTCTGATACCTTGGGGTGACAGTGCAGGGGTGTATATCGTGTGGGGGCGTACTGTCTTTGCGGCTTGGTGCCCATCCAGCGGTGTTATCTGTCCTATACTTGACTCTGTGTGAGGAAGTGATAGTGAAGGTAATACAGAGAGGTTCATTAGTTAAGGTAGAGGTTCTGAAAGGCTTTGTTACGGGCAATCATCGTGTGGTGGCGGTGTATCTTGTGGGTAAAGTGTACAACCTCTGCAGAGTGTCAAAACTATTCGAATAGTGTGCTCGCGGTATTGAGCATTGCTCGGGATTCTGATCAAGGGTAGATCTTCAAAAATAAAATATGGAGAGGGTGGTGTGTGCGGTGCTAAAAATGAACTGTTTAAGGCTGCATGCCGAGAATCTTTGAAGAAAAACTGTTTGAAGAACTTAGCATTATATATAACTGTTTTCACTGCTTTTAACCTAAACAAGATGCTAGTTTAAAAATGTTGTTTGATGCAAAAGAACCAAGTAAGCCAATTCCTTGGAATAAGCCTTGCATGTAGTAAAAGCACCGCATTCTTTGCATTACTTGTTGAGTGCCTTGAGTACTCACCCCTCCTTGCCTATCAACCCCAACATCAGTGGAGGAGTCTACACCAGCGTGGGAGGAGTACCTCGAAGAGCCGGACAATTAGGGAGCAAGCCCAGTCGGTTGCCTGTGGCAAGATGAAGGCTTTCACGAAGTTTATTTGTTTTCCGCTGTTATCTTTTAATACTCTGATAATGTAAGCCCTACGTGGCTGATCTTATGTAAGGAGACCATAAGGTCGTACAATTCAGTTTATATAAATGTTTGCGCTATTTAATATGATATCGTTGTGATGTCTGCAATGTGCAACCTTGTAAAGACTGTGAGTGCCAGCGTGATCCTGGACTGGCACAGAGTGCACAGAGGGTCCGGATTTTTAGAATCGGGACCCAAAGTAAGTCATCCCCAGAGCAACGAAGCAGTCGAGCGCGCCAACGGACATATCGTCTAAGGCGTTAAGAAGCAAGTCTTCGACGAGCCCAAGCGACGGGGCCAGACCTGGGTGGATGAGCTTCCCACCATTCTCTGGTCCATCCGCACCACACCCAGTCGTGCGACATGGGCAACCCCCTTTCAGCTTGTCTTCGGTGCCGAGTCTGTCCTGCCTTTCGAGGTCACACTGGGCTCCGCCAAGGTTAGCTCGGTCGACCAGGTCGACCTCGAGCAAGAAAGGTCTCTTGACCTTGCCCTCGCGAAAGAAGTAAGGTGCCGTGCGCTGCTACGATTGGCGCATTACCTGCAAGCGCTTTGCAGGAATGCCTCTCGATCGATATGACCCAAGGAGCTCCTTGTTGGGGATCTGGTCCTACGACGGATTCTGGATCGATCGAACACCAACAAGCTATCCCGCGCGATGGGAGGGCCCTCTGATGTCGTTTATTGGATCGCACGGTGCTTACCATTTGGCGATGCCCGTTGGCAGAGAGCTCACGAACTCGTGGAACATTGATCTGCTCCGGAAATTCTATGTTTGATGCTCTGTCTATTTACTTTTCACGATAAAATGGTTCTGCTTTATCGTCTATGCTCGTGCTGTCCTTTATGTCCCTTTGTATCTCGAGCAAGCGTGGCTCCAGGTCGTGGTCCCAGGGTTCAACTCCAGAGGGTCAAGCCTGTAGTAAGTCGATTCTTATCGCATCAGGACTTCCCTCCACGGCAGGGCTAAGGACCTATGTGTTGCAGATTTATTACCCTTCAAACTTTAACTTTGGTTTTGTCAGTACGTGGGTCTAAGGACTAAATGCCAGTGACATTCCAATCTATTTCTTGATATTCTTTAGTGTGGTACTTTTCTCCATCTAATACCAGGAAATTGTCCTAAAAATACAAATATCGTACCTAGCCGTATACAGATCCCTTGTCATAGGCTCTAGGTATTTAATAATTGTCAGAGATTCATAACCAACATGGATCCCCAACGTTCGATAAGGGCCCATGGTTTATGCTGCGGTGGTAAGATTGGAACACATACAACATAGCCAAATCTCGTAGATGGGAAATACTTGGTTCTTTCTCATGCACTATCTGCAAAGGGAAAATTTCATGGTATGCAAATAGTTTACATTGAGTTAATACAGCAGCATCCAACACTGTGTGGCTCCAATAGCTGGTGGGTAGCCTATAATTCTGCAAGAGCGACCAGACAATAAGTTTTATTCTTTTAATTAATGACTCTACAAGGCCATTTTGTGTGTGGACATGACATACTAAATGCTCTACATTAATGCCCAAAACCATACAATAATATTGAATGCTTTAGAGGTAAACTCTCCAATATTGTACACCCGAATAGATTTAATCCATTCATCTGGAAAGGAGGCTCTTAATTTAATAATTTGAGAAATTTAAAAAACATGGTTCGGAGTAGATAAGAGGCATACAAGGGACCATCTAGTAGAAGCATCTATCAGTACCATAAAGTATCTGAAGGAGTTTAACAGGAGCTAGATAGGTCCACAAATATCACCTTAAATTCTTTCTAGGAAGTTCAGTGATTCTAATCTAATTTTTAGATAAGAGGGTCTAATTATAAGCTTCCCTTTAGCATAAATGGAGCATAAGAAGTCTTCATATCTAGGGATGTCAATAGTTTTTATCTTATGGCCAATAGAATTATTGATGATTTTTCTTTAATATATTCAACCTAGGATGACCTAGTCGATCATGCCAGATCTTAAATATTTCTGTGTTTCCAAGTATTGTCTTCATCGCAACATAAACTTTAGGTTTTATATATGTATAGTATAATCCTAAGGAGAAGGAAGGAATTTTTTTAACCATGTGTTTCTAGCATCCGTTAAACCTAGTTATGAGTAGGTATTCTATTCTATCCTTATTTTTTGTATCCATGTGGAAACCGTCTAGACGGATGCCTTTAAAACTCAATAGAGTATGATTTGGTGTCAAGAACATATTGTAAAATATAGAAAACAATAGGGAATCAAATATTCTAGGAATAATAATTTATTTAACTTTAAATGATAATCACTCATCAAGAGCGTAGACCAATGTTTATTTAGGAACTAAAACATGATAACGAGACTCATAAGGAATATGTGACATCGACTAACAAAGCAAATTAATATTTGAGAGACTAGTTCAAGTCTCCACATAAGTCATTGGTGTTAAGCTCAGTAGGATCAAGAACCATATTTTCACACTTAGCATCCGTGTCAACAATAGGTTGAAGCTGTCTATCATTTGAACATCTATAAATTTCTGGTTACAGAAACACAGTTTAGAGAAAAGCTTGTGCACGACAAAGTTGTATGCTACCATGTTTTAAAAATCATGAAAGTGTAGGAGGGTCCACTTACATTGTGCTTCTGGTAGCATGGCAGATCTTTGTTGGTTATATCGTTCTTTCAAGGAATTTCGTAAGTCACATGGAGATGGTGCCTCGAGAAGTGCAGGTCTACACACTTTGCAACTTCAAGAAGAGCAGGGCATCAACTTTAGGCTGAATGATAGCAACTCCAAGAAATCAAGCTATCAAGTTGACCTTGGCATCCATTGCCCAGGTAAAGTAATTGTTGCCATTTATGGTGAGCTCAGTAAATTCCCTCTTTGTGATGTCCAACATATCCTATACGCAATAAAGATTGAATTTTACTATGGGTAAAATATTATATTACATGCTTATCATTGAATAAGTAAAGTTTGGTCTATAACTATTCAGCAAATAATAATCTAACATTTCCCAGAATTTTCCTAGCATTTTCATAATTTTTGGCAATTATGGATCAATTTTTAGAATTATCGAAATAACAAAAAATAAATTCAGCATTTATAAATATGGAATTATGCTAGGGAAAATAAACCCAGGCAATTAGCCAAAATTATCCGATAAAACGAACTCCATAAAGGACCTATTTAGTGGATATGGTCCATCCTCATCATATATATACTTTCTTTTTGAAACCACAAGCGGCGGGAAAAAGGACACATGGCGGAGGTGGAATCAGTAATCTTTTTCGAGCGATGCATCATGAAAAGGAGGCGCCCAATGTAAATCTTAAAAATTTTTACCATTAAATAGATCTAAATTTTTAAAATTTTTAGAAACTTGAATTTCCTCAATTGGAGCTCGTATGAAAAGGAACAGGCTCTCAAAAGATTCAAATTGTAAATATTCTTTTTACTAAAAATTGATTTATGACATCGTGCTGACGTCAACATCACATTAAATAAATACCAAAAACCCTATTACACTACCACGTGGGCCCCATTGGTCCATGGATTGCGTCCATGACCAATGTCGGTCTATCATGAACATGGCTCACAGGCGACATGTGGACCCGACCCAGTCCAGAACTCGACACTGGGGTGATAGGCAAGCCTTAGTAGAAGGTATTATTTGTAGAAGACAGGACTTGGTGGGATCATCTTTGACCCACGGATCTAGAGCCCGGCTCTATGCTTGGCTTGAGGCTTATAAGTGGCGATCTCGGTGAGCTCTTGATGCTCCAAGGACTAGGGTAGCAACATCCACACAAGACGGTCAAAAAGGGCAACGTAATGGTAAAAAAAGAGAAAATGTACGGAAAATGACACCACTAGCGAAGCGCTAGACGCATAAAGGACCTAAGTAGGGAAAAAGGACCTAATCGTAATTTTTTAGAAATGGTGACCGACTCGCGGCTTGCCATCCGAACTCTGCAAGGATTAGTAGAAGGTATTATTTGTCGATCTCGGGATGAGGCTCGGTGAATAAGGCCCGACAAATGACACACTCGGCGAGTTCGCATTAGAAATGGTGACCGAGCGCTTGCCACGTCTCGATCCAATGGCCGACAATGATCGGACTCCAAGCAATCTTGATCGTATACGACACTTGGATCCGATGGCCACTAATGTGCTAGGGTTTTGACGAGTACTCATACCATGGGTACCCCAACGGTCTGGAGTGACGAACGGGCTGTCCCAAGCCCGGCTCCAACCAAAGGCCCCACGGGGCCACGAAGGACGATCGACCCCGACTTAACGAGCTGCCCCAAGCTCGTCCCCGACCCAATAGGGCGTCCGACCCCCGCCACAGGTCGGACTCCCCATGAGCTCCGACCAAGCTGAGGCGATCTCCACCGAGGGCCAAGTGTCGAGCCTCCGTCGGCCATTAGCCACGTGCCCTCTGCATACACGGCGGCTCGAGTGACTATGCGGGGCGGTGTCTCCTTCCGAGGTGGCGAGAGGTTGCCGGGTTAAGCTCCGCCTCATCGCCCGCACACGCGACGACGTGAAGACGCGCTCCCTCGAGGCAACGTCGCTGACAGCGAGCTTGCAGGGCAGGTGCGCTATTTTTCGATGAAACGGCAAACTGCTCTGCTCAATGAGTCCACCAACCCGGTGTGGGTGAAGCGAACGCTGACCAATCGCCAAGATGAAGGACCAGAGCTCCTAGCATAGATCACCTCATCCTTTCCTCTCCCAAATTCCCATGTAACCTGCCCCCTCTGGCTATATAAAGGGAGGCAGGATCCTCTGGGAGAGGGGGCTCTCCCTCCTCTCGGTCTTCACGAATAGGCTGTTTTCGCTCTCACCTATTCGAGCCCTCAGCTCCCGCTTGTAAAAACCGTGCAGTCATCTGCACCTGAAGCAATATAGCACCACAACACGAACTGGAGTAGGGACATTCGGTCCGAATCAGTATACATCTTGGGCTCCTGAGTCTAACCATTCAAGGAGAGGGAACGTGCGGCCCCTTAGACTTAAAAATTCACTCGTCGGTGCTCGAAACGCCGACAGGTTCCATGTACCTGAATAATCTCAGCTGCACAACAAAATCCAACAGCCACAAAACTTCTAGGATTTCTGAAATCACCCTCCATAATCCGATCAAGACCGACGTTAGAGATTCTAGGGTTTAGAGGCATTTGGGCTGAGGGGGTTGGACCGAGCCAACACAGAAAAAGGGCTAGGCCCATTGGCAATATAATATTATTCTAAGGCAAAAATTGGGATTTTATAGTGGCAACAGCGAGCGACGCGGTGCTTGGCAGTAGTGGCGGAGGGCATCGCGTGGCGGGCGTTAACCATGAGCTCGTCGGGAGCGACGACGCCATGGTGGGATCAGAACAGCGTGACATTGGCTCGGTGATGACTTTCAAGGGCGCACACCATGCGTACTCGGTGGAGCGCGTCGGCGGCAAGGGGTCTAGCAACGGCGCTCAGCGGGCATATACGCTTTGGGTGCCACCTATTCCTTTTTTAAAAAAAAATCAGTTTGATGAAGAGTAACAACAATCCTAATTTTTTGATTAGATTAAATTACTAATATAAGTAATTGGAAAAATTAATATACATGATTAAAAGACTACTCCGATACGATTAACCTACGTATTTCGAACTTATGTACAGCTTGTAGTATATTTAATCGCATTATGCTGGTCGAAATTCGATGTAGTATAGATTGATACAGGTAAATGATCTTTATCAGCCTCAGGGAGCTTCGTGTTGATAATTGTTGTAAAACAACAACGACTACCGTAGATCAATCACAATTCATTGATTGAGAATAGACGAAGAACACACATGATATAAGGATGCAAAACTCTCTTAACTTTATTAGATTGATTCTATTGTACAATAGGGTTCCATATTTATAGTAAGGACCCATTAGCGATAGATTCTGATTCACTCACAAACAGATAGATTCAAATTATATCTCAATAGCTATAATCGAGAGTCCGATTATATCTCAACAGTGGTGCATGGGAACGTTGGACGAGAGCATCTACTTGGGCTATCTTTTCCGTGCTGGCTAGGCCCATGTGTAGAACCGTAGCCTATAGCCCAAAGGCTCCTGTAGGCCATGAACTACAAGTATTTTATTCGATTGGATCTAATTGATTAAAATATTTTATTTGATTGCATTCCAGTAGAAATAGTCACTTTTCTAACACCGTGTGTTTTTTTTGCAAATCTGGTCTCCTTACGAGCGCAATTGCAAAAATAGCTCCATCTCTAACCGCAAAAACGTCGAAAGTGACATGTGTCACCTTCCGTTCTGTCGGGACCCAGATTTGCAAATCCGAAACCCTCTGTGTATACTGCACTAGTTCAAGATCACGCTAGTGCACACAGTGGAAACATAGATGAAATACCATTCCATACAACGAATTAATTAAGAAGAAGCAAATTATTATTAAATAAAGCAAACGACCTTATGGTCAATGTTTACACCATTATGCCTTAAGGGCTTAAGAAACAAATACTATTGCAGCGGAAAAGATAAATTGAACCATTCGACATGCCACGAGCAATAAATCTGGGAACGCCTTCCTAATCCACGTAGTCTTCATAGAATTCCTCCTCATGATATTCATTATCTCCTTGAGAATCGATCAACAAGGGCATAAAGCCGTGAGTACAAAGGTACTCGACAAGTCGTAGAGAAATGATGCAATATATTTATGCGGTTTGACAATGATGGCTATATAGTTCTTTTGCGTAAAGCAATAACTTGAATTGAAATACAATAAATAGATTGAAAGCATATTTATGAAAACATAAATAAATAAGCGATAGATCAATGATAGACAACAAAACAACAGTGAACTCCCGTTCACATCCCAACAATTCCACATTCCACATTTTATGAAACACTCTATACCCGTGTGAAATTCCGGGCTTGTCCATGACCATGACGACGCGGCTATTCGAATAGTTTTACACTCTGCAGAGGTTGTACAACTTTACCCACAAGACATGAACATCTCTTTGTGCAAAGCGTTACTAACACACTTCCTTTGGTGTGTCGCGAGAGATATCACGACTGAGCCTTTACAATGCCTTTGTCTAAACTCGATCGCCCGCTAAGGTTTCGCCCATTAGGGCCCCCTCTTGCGCCTTGCGAATCTACCCGTCCATCCCGGAACCCACACCACCAATTGGCAGTACTCAAGGCTAGACATTGCAAATTAATCAGCTAGGTCTGTCCCATTCCAGACATGTGGTAGTACGGTTAGACCCAGTTCAATGGCGCACAAGATTAAGTCCTTAAATTGTCTCAGGCAAGACATCCACATCCCAATGTGCTAGAAAGCACCCCCTTTACTGCACGATCACTTGCCCGAGGAAAAACGATTCGTTCAACCAAGACCAATGGCAAACCCCGCCATGGTACAACAAATTTTACAACAGTGGCTAACGGCCACGATTCAATATCTCATTAAGTCAATATTAACATTATTCACATGTGACATGAATCCCAACGTATATGTAAGCATGTCTAAGCATAGCTACGATAACCCAATGTTGGTATAATGATTATGTCCAACTAGTAATGTCCCAACCTAGGTTTAACAATGGATACATGGCATACAACTAATCAAGGTGGCATAATGTCAACTAGGTATACATCTACTCCCATTAAATAAGCATTGATACACCAAATAGCATGCAATTGTAATAAAGTAAATTACTTTTGCAAACATAGGATCAATATGATCAAAGGATTACGACTTGC
Source organism: Otatea glauca (assembly GCA_036346275.1). Taxonomy (NCBI): domain Eukaryota; kingdom Viridiplantae; phylum Streptophyta; class Magnoliopsida; order Poales; family Poaceae; genus Otatea; species Otatea glauca. The sequence goes on from CM070711.1 coordinate 43,262,781, forward strand.
CTTGCTGATCTAGTGCTGAATCTTGGTCTTCGAAGTCTTCGTTCGCTCCCTCGGAATTAGCGTCTACCGGAAAAGAAAGCAATGAAACCAAATAAATACAAAACAGAGACTCAAACACACTCAAAACTGAAAATAAATGGCTCTGGAAGATAGATCTTGATTTTAGAAAAATTTAGAAACTTGAATCGCCTCAATCGGAGTTCGTATGAGTGAGAACGGGCCTCCGAAAGATTAAATTCAGAGAAAATACAGAAAATCAGAAAATCGGAATTTCTGGATTTATTTTTGTACTGGAAAAGCGATTTATTGCGCAACACCGTCGTCACCGGCTCACGGTGGACAAGGTCCACGGCGCTGCGCCGATTCACCGTGCACCGGCGCCAGACGGCCGACGCAGCGCCGACGCTGCCGGCCGACGCAAGCGGCCACGCGGCAGCGCATCCAACGGCGACAAATCGGACAGCGAGAGGAAAGGCGCGCGGCGGCGGAGAGCGTGGAACGATCCGGACGCCACCGAGGATTGGACGGCCGGGTTCCTCGGCGAGGAGCAACGGCGGCGGCGCGCGAACTCACCGGACCGAGAAGAAGATACGGCCGACGGCGAGATGGCGGCGGATCGGACGCGCGTGGAGTGCGGATCCGAAGAGAACGACGCGGGAACTCAATGAGACCCACGGCTGCGGCGAGAGACACCGCGGCGAAGAAAGCAGCGGCGGAAGGGCTCGGAACGCGGCGGAGAAACTCCGCGAGCAAGAACTCGGCAGATCTGCGCGGCTCGGGCGATAAAGAGGGGCAAAAGGTGCGGCGCGCGAGGGAACCTCGGGAGGTTGCGGTTGGGCTTTATAGCCTCGGGAACGCTCAAAGGACGCGGCACGGACGCTTGGCGTGGCGAGGCGGACTCGAGCGGCGACGGCGGCGGCTAGGGTTTCGCCGCGGCCAATGAAGTGGCGCAATCCTAGCCTCCACGCGCGAGGCGCCGTCGGACGGCCATCTGGCCGGGTGCCGCGGGCAGTCGAGCGAAGGCGAGCGGCGGTTGGGCCAAGGCGGGGCAGCTGGGCCGAGACGAAGCGGGCCGGGGAAATGGGTTGGGCCACCGAGGTTTCGGCCCGAAGGCTTTTTAGAAATTAAAAACATTTTCAGATTTAAGAAAAACCCAGAAATTCAAATAAATGCAAATAAATTCAAATAAATAGCAAATAAATTCAGAAAAATCCCCAAAAATACAGAAAAATTCCTTGGAGCACAAGGAACCCAAATTAAATCCTTTCATTTAAGGAAAATTAAAATTAAGCTAAAATTGATTCAAGAAAATGCAAATGGTTCATTTTTGAATTCCAACATTCCAAAACTCAAATTTTGGGATGTTACACGTTCTCCCACACCACAGGAGGACCTACCACACTTTGGGAGCACGATAGCTTTGGTGAACTGCCGTGCTCTCGGAGAGTGGTAGCTGCTCCCGCGGTGTGGGAATGCTGGAGGTGACACATGTCACCTTGCGGTGCTTCCGCGGTTGAGGATGGGGCTCTTTTTACAATTACATTCGCAAGGGGGCAAGATTTGCAAAAAAACTGCTATGGGGGCTAGAAAAGTGTTCGTTTCATTGCAGACAAGGGGTGAGAGTTCTAATTTGCATAAATAAACAAAAATTAAGGGAGATAGTATTCTCGGGAAAAAAGTATGGGAGATAATCCTACCTAGATGTGCTTGATTAATTTAATCCTATGATATGCTTCTTTCGGTGTTTTTTATTTGATTCTTCAACATTTACAGTCTTTGACATGTGAATTTGTTACTTTTTATAACTTTAAATTAAGATGTACTAATAAAATTGTAATACGATGAAAGTATTTGTAGAGACAAATCTAATAATATAATTTAATATAGTCAATCTATATAATTTTAAACCTATTGGTGCTCAAACTTTGTGAAGGACCATGTGGAGGTCCATCCATATTTGTGATGAGTATTTGACTTTATTTGAGCAAGGTGTGCTCAAGTTTGAGTTTGATTTGGATTGATTTTCAAAATGAAGCATTTTGAGTTGTCTCTGCCAGAGTGGCGATCGATCGTATGGGCCGGTAGTGATGAGTTGGATGGTTTATATTTTATATCATTGTGGGCATTGCTATGTGAAAGGTTTTTCCTTGTCTTTGATGGTTGCGGACGACGGTGCTAGGTCATGGTGAGGCGAAGGATGACCGGGACAAGACGAGGCGTCGGAGGTCGAGACGGTTGGGAGATCGCGGAAGATGATCGAGACGGAGTCGGGCAAGTCAAGAAGACAAGGAAAGGAGTTGATGCTAGCTAGATGCGCGTGGATCAATGAGGGCCGTCGGATTGAGGTCTAGTTGATAGGTTAGCGGGTCTAGGTAGTATGCTTTGAAAACCGTGCAAGAAAACCGGTATGTGTGTGGGTTTTGGGTTAGCCCTTGCATGGCTGTGTGTGTGGGTTAATCCTAGCCCTTAGATTAGTGCTCTAGGGTTGAGGGACTCATCCAAGGGTGGTAGGTGATCCAAGAGTAGTATAAATAGGGGTGGAGAGGTAGCCTCCTTCCCTTGAAGGTTTTGAGGTTTGTGAATGCTCCTTTGAGCTTTGCTCACATGAAAGTGAGACTTTGTAACCTCTCCTTCCAGAAATGAAAGTTTTATCCATCCACCTCTGAATTTATTTTGCGCATTTACATTATGTCTTTACTTTACGCAATTTAAATTCAGCATTTACCTTCCCGCAATTACATTCTCGCAATTTACTTTCATGTAATTTGGATTTGCCTCCCCTCCTTCTAAATGCTGTTGATCTTGGATGTTTTGAGTGTGTTCATATGGTTTTTCATCTCTTTTGCACTCTTCGATTGAGTAGAGAACATCTTTTCTTTCAAATTCCAACTTTGTTCAGAACTTGTTTTTCGCGCAGCAGTTAGTTTTTGATTTCTATAAAAATCTAGAAAAATCTTTTCAAGTGATTCTTGTTGGAAGAGGTGCGGGACTCTGATATACACATGCATAAAAATGTTGGAGTTCATTTGTTGCACCGTTTGTCCGCCATGAGGTGAAAACCGAGCCCCAAACTTTCTGCTCGAAGTTCTTGACCAGACTGTGTTATTAGATTTTTCCTGTTTTTTCTTTAAGGCTTTTGAGGAGAAATTTGGTGGCGTTCTTCATGACTCTTATTCTCATAGGGAGAAAAAGTTTCAAAATTTTGTGAGCTGCAGAAACCCACCAACCTCCTGTGCAAATTGAGGACAAGTTCTGGAAATTCTGCTTTTGCTTTTCTGAAAGTGACTTTTGTGATTTGAATTGATGTCCTTTCTAAAAGCAAGAGTTTGAATTGATTCCTCTTTATCTTGGACACTAGACAACCAGAATTGTGACTCAAAAATCCCCACATATTTTATGGTACTTATCCATGCAAGCTTGGGGTACACATAGTTGTCTAGTTTTTCGGTTTTCACGATTTCCTTTGAGCGATCTTGTCGAGGTTTTTGTTGGAGTATTTTAGGGAAATTTTATTTGCGACCATTCACCCCCTCTGTTCGCCATCTCGGTCCTTCAATTGATATCGAGCGGTTTTGCTCTTCCATAGATCTTGACCGGTCTCAAGAGCCATGGCGACGGACAAATATTCCACCAAGCCTCCCATCTTTAATGGAGTTGATTTTCCATTTTGGAAGTCCGGATGGAGTCATACATCACGCCTGTGGTTACGATATGGCGAAGGTGAAACTCCGTATGAGGTTCCTGGCGATGAAAATGTCACGGCCATCAATATGGTTGGCGTTGAGGCGAATGCTAAAGCAAGGAACATTCTCATCTGAGGTCTTAGCCGCGTGAGTATGATAGGATTTCTCACCTTCGCTCCGCTCACGAGATTTGGGTAACCCTCGATGCTTACCATGAGGCTCTACTCAAATCAAGGCGTGAGGCGAGACAGTTCAAGCGCGAGTACAACAAATTTGATCAACGCGGTGAGAGTCTCGACAAGTGTTTTGGTCGGTTTACAAAGATTTTGAGCGACCTCCGAGCGATTGGTTGCATATACCCGACTCGGACAATGCTCGGCATTTCTTGACCGCACTCGACCTTGGGTTTGGGAGATGAAGGTGACCACCATCAAGGACAACACCGACTTATCGACTCGACTCTTGGCGGGCTTTATTCCCGCCTCAAGACTCATGAGATCGATGTCGTCTCTCGAAGACGAAATCTCGATCGATGGCTTTGGTCACCGATCCCATTGGATCTTCTTCTTTTGATCCTTCTATTGGTTTCTCTCTTTACGCCCTTTGCGAGCTAGCGATGACCAACTGGAAAAATTTCGAAAATGAGCTTGCTCTTCTTGCTCGCAAGTTTTCTCATGCATACAAGAGGGTGAGAGAGAGGAAGAGAGGTGGCATGATCACCGCTTGAGTGTGGTGGCCCCAACCACATTGGCGAACTATCCCAAGCGGAGAAGGGCAAGAACGGCGTTGGCGGTTCGGGCAAAACGACTACACCGACAAGAACCGCAACAAGAAGCCTCCGGTTCGTGAAGCAAGCACACGAGAAGAAGTACCGCAACTTCTCCAAGAACAAGAAGCTCTTCCACGCGTCCTTGCCGCACTTGCGACATCAACCTCTCCGACACGGAGACATGGAGCGACGAGGCGAGGATGATCCACAAGAGAAGAAGGGTGGCGGCGACTTCTCGGCATGTGCTTCATGGCCGACACCAACGACATCGGCGACTCGAGCTCTCAAATGACTCGGATGAGGTACCCTCCTATGACCAGACTCAACGAAGTTTTACGCAAATTAGGAAAATTTCATGCTAGAGCTAGAGCTAGGTGTACGGAGCTTGAGAAGGAAGTAGGTACCTTGACTCGGGAGTTAGCTTCACTTAGATCTTCTCCCTCCCGAGTCACTGATGATTGCTCTTTGTGTGATGCTGTTCTTGTGGAGTTGGAGAACCTAAGGACCATACATGATAGTGTGCTTGCTGAACTTGATGGTCTTAGGTTGAAGAATGCTAGCACTATTTCTGTTGATGCTATTCCTGTTGAGGCTAGTTTTCTTCATGCTCACTCCACTCCATCATGTGCTAATTGCCCTAAATTGCTTGCCGAAATTGATGCCATGAGCGAACACTTTAGAAAGCTTTCTGCTAGAAATGATGAACTTGAATTGCATGCTTCTAAGGACCCAGTTAGCTCATGTGAGGGCTGTAGGCAACTAAACCTTGACAATGATGCTTTGAATGTCAAGTGTGATCAACTTGCTAAGGACTTACTAGTTAAGTCAAAAACTGGTTGCTTGCTGTGTGTTGGGGTTAAGGATGATATGGATCAAATCCATGTCGAGCTTAAGAACAAGTTAAAAGACCAAACCCTTAGGATTAGAGATGCTCCTTTGCGTTTCTTGTGAGGCCCTCAAGATTAAGGCAGCCGTGCTAAGGAACAAAAACACGTGCTGAGAGATCTTCTCTTTCTGGTTCTTCTTCTTCCTCTCCTTCCCCTGTTCTTCTTGTGCTTCTTTCTTCCGAGATTGCGGTATCTTATGAGCACTCTCGAGAAGTTTGTTGGAGGCAAGAAGAAGCTCAATCTTATTCTAGACAAATCCAAGATTAGTAGATTCAATCAAGGTCTAGGATTTGATCCCTTGGAGCACGCTCGGGCGCATCCTCCCACCATTGTGCGCGGCTCCAAGAGTGGTGAGATTGTGGTAGCTCCCTGAGTGAGTACCACCGTGTTTAGGTCATTGGGGTTGTCCATAGGACTTCGACCGGAAGGTGTTACTCCTATTGCTTACGCCTCTAGCAAGGCGAAGTACACATGCACCTTACGTAAGAAGGATGGTCACCTAGTAGATTTCTGCTTCAGGCGCACCAAGATCACTCGGCGTGAGCGTGTTGCTGCTCTTAAGGGTATTCAGGATCATCCCCAGATTTTGAGTGCTCCTAAGACACACACTGCTTCTAGACAGGTTAGAGAGTCGCCTATTTTTGGGCAGCTCCAAGACTTGGTTTTCATGCTAGTTCTTCGAGTTTTAGTCCTAGAGCTATTCGTAGTCAGTCTTTTCGCCGTCCTCTTGATATTCCTCGTTTTTCCCATCGAGGTAGATATCAGCGGCGTGAGGTGTTTTCCGGTAGAAGATCCAGCACCTTCTTGGGATGGTCGGCTTTTGCACCACGGCGTGCCAACCCGCTTTGACTCCTAGATTATCTACCGAGTTGCTCTGATCGTGTGAGAGTTGGCGTCAGAGAGACACTCGAGTCCAGTCTTCTTCTGTGGCTGGTACTCTGAGGTGTCGTATGGTTTAGTATTGGGTTCCTAAGTCTTCTCTCTATGTGTCTTTTCTTGTGGTTAGTTCGCTCGGATGGGGAAGGGCGATGTTTGGATTGTTGACTCGGTTGTTCTCGTCATATGACCGGAAATTCTCGTTGGTTCTCTTCCTAGTCCGAGCCCCGGTGATGAGTTAATCACTTTTGGGGATGCATCTTGAGTAGAGTCATTGCTAAAGGTACCATCTGCATTAACCAAAATTTCATTCTTAAAGATGTTGCCTTAGTAAGTAAGTCGCAATACAATCGCTCTCTGTTTCTCGACTTATCGATGACTCTTTCGAGGTAAGCTTCAAGAGTAATGCTGTAGAATTCTTGATTCATCGGGAGGGTTAGTTTTGGGATTTCTAGATTTGGGAGAGTCTTTCGTGCTGATTTTTACGCTTCTTCCGGAGACTCTCTTCGATGTTTGATTGCTACGAATCCGTGATCTCTCCTTCGGCATAGGAGACTTGGTCACATTGGTTTTGATCACTTGACCCGAGTTAGCGACCACGATCTCATTCGGGTTTGCCCAAACTCAAGATGGTCAAAGACTTAGTTTGCTCTCCTTGCCGACATGGCAAGATGGTTCTCGCTTCTCATCCTCCGATCCACCGTAGTGATGGTGATGCACCAGGACAGCTTTTACATATGGACACTATTGGTCCGGCTAGAGTGCGATCGGCAGGAGGAAGTGGTATGTTCTTGTCATCGTTGATGATTTTCTAGATACTCTTGGGTATTCTTCATGGCCTCGAAGGATGAGACTTTTTCTCACTTTAGGGGTTTGGTCAGTAGGTTGTCTATTGAGCTCCTAGGTGCATTACGAGCTATACGCAGTGATAATGGCACGGAGTTCAAGAATTCCTACTTTGAGAGTTTCTGTGTGGAGTCTGGTTTAGAGCATCAGTTCTCTTCTCCCTACGCCCCTCAGCAGAATGGCGTAGTGGAAAGGAAGAACAGGACCTTGGTTGAGATGGCCAGGACGATGCTAGACGAGTACAATACTCCTAGGAAGTTTTGGGCTGAGACTATAGCTACTGCTTGCCATGTTTCTAATCGCGTGTTTTTGAGAGCACATCTGCATCGCACTTCTTATGAGTTGAGGTATGGCGAAAGCCAAGTGAGTCTCATTTTCACGTTTTCTGGTAACCTAGATAAGTTTGAGTCTCGCTCTTCTGATGGTATCTTTCTAGGTTACTCGACTTCTTCTCGTAGCTATAGGGTGCAGGTGTTGATGCATAGGATCATAGAGACTGTGATGTGACCTTTGATGAGGCTAGGCCAGAGCTAGACACGATGTTTGTGCTCTTCTTATCCCTCCGAGACCATCTTTGTAGAAGATGAGGATGATGGAGATGATGGTGTTCCACCGGATCCAGTTCCCTCTACACCTAAGGTGCCTCCTGTTTCCATTTCTGCACCTCAGGGAGACCAGCCCTTGCCTTTCGACTCTCCTTCAGCGAGTGACTCTGTTCCTACCTCTTTTGTGCATGAGGTAGAGGCCACTTCTGCTTCTGGTCCTCCCTGACATATCCAGAAAGCTCATCCACCTGATCAGATCATTGGTAATCTGTTTGAGCGGGTCACTCGCTCAAAATTAGGTTTGTCCAGTTTCTGCCTCCACTCTGCCTTCGTTGCCTCCTTTGAGCCGAAGGATGTTTCTCATGCATTATCCGATGAATCGTGGATTAATGCTATGCATGAGGAACTTAAGAACTTTGAGAGGAACAAGGTATATGGCTTGTCGAGCCCCCATCGGTCATAATGTCATTGGGACCAAGTGGGTGTTCAAAAATAAGCAGAGTGAGGATGGGGTTGTCATTCGCAACAAGGCTAGGCTAGTTGCAGGGCTTTTCTCAAGGTTGAGGTCTTGACTTTGAGGAGACCTTTGCCCCTGTAGCTAGACTAGAGGCTATTAGGATCCTGCTTGCATTCTCTGCATCCAAGGGCTTCAAGCTCTATCAAATGGATGTCAAGAGTGCATTCCTCAATGGATATATTGAGGAAGAGGTTTATGTCAAACAACCTCCAGGATTCGAGAACCCCAAGTTTTCGAGTCATGTATACAAGCTCTCCAAAGCTTTGTATGGACTCAAGCAGCCCAGAGCATGGTATGAGAGGCTCAAGTCTTATCTTCTCACCATGGCTTCAAAATGGGCATAGTAGACAAAACTACATTCATCGACACCATGAGTCTCATTTTCTTCTTGTCCGATTTATGTGGACGATATCATTTTTGGTGGCTCATCTCATTCGCTTGTGTCTCAGTTTTCTGAGGTGATGAGCATAGAGTTTGAGATGAGTATGATGGGCGAGTTGAGCTACTTTCTTGGCTTCCAAATCAAGCAGACTCGGGAGGGTACTTTCTTGCATCAAGGCAAGTATACCCGTGACCTCCTGAGGCGCTTCGATATGTCTGATGGGAAGCCGGTGATGACTCCTATGGCCACCACTGCTGTCCTCGAGCCCGATGAGGATGGTGAGCCTGCTGATCAAAAGGAGTTTCGGAGCATGATCGGCTCCCTCTTGTACCTCACTACTTCGAGGCCGAACATACATTTTATTTGTGTGTGCGTGCGCTCGATTTCAAGCTTCTCCTCGCGCCTCTCACCCTTGGTGGTCAAGCGCATCTTCAGTACCTTCGTGCTACCACCGATTATGGTATTTGGTACTCTTCGTCTTCTTGTCTATCTCTTAGAGCCTTTTACGATGCCGACTTTCTTTGGTCAGAGGATAGATAGGAAGAGCACTTCGGCACTTGCCAATTCATTGGCACTTCTCTTGTTTCTTGGTCATCTAGGAAGCGATGCAGGGTTGCCTGACCCACCGCCGAGGCCGAGTATGTTCTTTGCGCCGATTGTTGTAGCAGTGCTCTGGATGAGATCGACCTTACGGGACTATGGGCTAGAGATAGAGAGTGTGCCACTTTTCGTGACAACACTTCACTATTTGCATTGCTGAAAACCCGATGCAACATTCGGACCAAACACATTGATATTAGATATCACTTCCTTAGAGACCATGTGGAGAAGGGAGATATCGCGCTTCAGTTCGTAGAGAGTGACCTTCAATTAGCCGATATCTTCACCAAGCCTTTGGATAGCTCCAAATTTGTTGCCTTGAGGAGTGAGCTTGGAGTCGTGAGCCCTTACGGCCTTTCGTGAGGGGGAGCTGGTTTGTATATTATGTATTATATGTTTTTCTTCCAGCTTTTCTTTTCTTTGTATTTCTTTTGGGTGACTTTGGGCTTATTTTCTTGAGTTGAGTTCACTCACTTAGACTTCTGGCATGTCTTGCATGGACCTCTTATCTTGTGCTTTAGGTTGCTATCATGCGTGATTAGCTGTTCTCTCTTCTCTCTAGGTTGAGTTCCCTCACAGTCTTATATGTCTAGCAGGTATTGGGCCTCCTGGGTAGACAAGGTCTGTGTGCACTCCTTAGTTGGGATCTAGAGTCAGCTTCCCTATGTCAGTCTCTGGGGAAGATAAGAGCGAGCCTGAGCCGTAATGAGTCTCTTCTATCTTATCTATACTCAATAGCCATCCAGTTTTGCAGTTTCTTGACTTCTTCTCCTCATTCTGTTTTTTCTGGTTATTATTGAGTTCATTCGGGTTTTCTTTATGCCTAATCTTGATAATAACTCAACTTTAACCAGATTTGAGCTTAAAATTGATTCATTTGTTGAGGGGGAGTTTGGGAATATGTTCGTGCATTACATATAGACTACATTTCCTGTTTAATGAGCTTTGTCTATTATGCAATTGATTTCTTCTTCATGCTATACACCATGCTACATCATATGGAGGAAATCACTAGCTTAGGTATGTCCAAGTTCATTTAACTTGCTAAGCTTAAAAATGAAATAAGCCTTAAATGAAAAACTTGATGAAACTGTTGCTTTTACTTGCTAGGTTTCTTCTCTAGAGGTTTGTCCCATAATTTGAGAAATTTTGGAGTTCTCTAGAGTCCCTATAGCAACTTGGGTGAAACTAGTTTGATCCATGCTAGAGTCCTTCAATTGCTCATGAATCATTGTGCTAAAAATGAAAATTAAACAAAATTGACTCTTCTTGTGCACATACGACTCAACACCTTGCATTCACAAGATCGCTTCCCATTGCACTTGGGATGAACTTGGAATACATCGTGTTTGACCTAGACCATCCTCTTAAGAGTTCATCTTGAGATGGTCGCATACGGCTTGAGTCAATTGGTTGTCAAAAGAAAATGCAAATAAATTAAAAGCAAAGACATATGTGGGTAAAGAATGCAAATAATGTCAAACATTTGCACCCCGCTATGTCTTGTATGATGATAAATCAAAATTTGCATTAAGTGATAAATGAGCCCGAAGGACCTTGTATGCTCTTCTAGATTCCCCAAAGTGTTGAGTAGGTTGAACTCTAGGTTTTCCTTTTGATCCTTAGAGTGGCTATTCTTCTATTTTTGAAACTAAAGCTAAGTGTTGCACTTGTCAAATCTTGCTAAAAATGAAATATTCAAAACTAAGCTCGTATTTGCACTTGGATATGTCTTAGTTTAGTCATCTTCTGAAATTGACAAGCTTGGTGTAATATCCTTCCATTTTGATCAATTGGATAATCTTCAAAGCTCTTTCGATTGCATTTCATGCATACATAAAAAAATTGATGCCTATATTGCCAAAAGGGGGAGAAAACGTAGAAGAGGCATCACTAAAAAGATAAAAATGTGAATACTTATTTGGTTATTATGATCTTTGTAAAATTATGCTACTACTTCTGTTGGATCATAATCTCATAATCGCTTTTGACATGTTTAGTTGGATTTTAGAGTTTTTGTTGAAAACTTGCTCTTTCTTAAATTTAACTCTAAAATCTAAATTCCTCTTCGTCAACTTGGTCATGGTTCTAATTTCTATCTTTGGACCAAGTTTGACTTTACAATTAAAAATTGCTTTCTTCTTCATTTTCTTCAAACTCAAATTTATGCCTTTTTGTGTGGTTTGTCAATATACTCATCAAGGGGGAGATTGAAGGACCATGTGGAGGTCCATCCAAGTTTGTGATGAGTACTTGACTTTATTTGAGTAAGGTGTGCTCAAGTTTGAGTTTGATTTGGATTGATTTTCAAAATGAAGCATTTTGAGTTGTCTCTGCCAGGAGTGGCAGTATCGGTCGTATGGACGCGACAGTGATGAGTTGGATGGTTTATATTGCATATCATTGTGGGCATTGCTATGTGAAAGGTTTTTTCCTTGTCTTTGATGGTTGCAGGACGACGGTGCTAGGTCATGGTGAGGCGAAGGATGACCGGGACTAGGCGAGGAGCGTCGGAGGTCCTGACGGTTGGGAGATCGCCGGAAGTTGATCGGAGACGGAGTCCGGGCAAGTCAAGAAGACAAGGAAAGGAGTTGATGCTAGCTAGATGCCGCGTGGATCAATGAGGGCCGTCGGATTGAGGTCTAGTTGATAGGTTAGCGGGTCTAGGTAGTATGCTTTGAAAACCGTGCAAGAAAACCCCGTATGTGTGTGGGTTTTGGGTTAGCCCTTGCATGGCTGTGTGTGTGGGTTAATCCTAGCCCTTAGATGAGTGCTCTAGGGTTGAGGGACTCATCCAAGGGTGGTAGGTGGCCCAAGAGTAGTATAAATAGGGGTGGAGGGGTAGCCTCCTTCCCTTGAAGGTTTTGAGGTTTGTGAATGCTCCTTTGAGCTTTGCCCACATGAAAGTGAGGCTTTGTAACCTCTCCTTCCAGAAATGAAAGTTTTATCCATCCACGTCTGAATTTATTTTGCGCATTTACATTATGTCTTTACTTTACACAATTTAAATTCAGCATTTACTTTCCCGCAATTAAATTCTCGCAATTTACTTTCATGTAATTTGGATTTGCCTCCCCTCCTTCTAAATGCTGCTGATCTTGGATGTTTTGAGTGTGTTCATATGGTTTTACATCTCTTTTGCACTCTTGGATTGAGTAGAGAACATCTTTTCTTTCAAGTTCCAACTTTGTTCAGAACTTGTTTTTCGCGCAGCAGTCAGTTTTTTGATTTCTATAAAAATCTATAAAAATCTTTTTCAAGTTATTCTTGTTGGAGAAGGTGCGGGACTCTGATATCCACTTTCATAAAAATTTTGGAGTTCATTTGTTGCACCGTTTGGGCGCCATGAGGTGAAAACCGAGCCGCAAACTTTCTGCTCGAAGTTCTTGACCAGACTGTGTTCTTAGATTTTTCCTGTTTTTTCTTTAAGGCTTTTGAGGAGAAATTTGGTGGCGTTCTTCATGACTCTTATTCTCATAGGGAGAAAAAGTTTCAAAATTTTGTGAGCTGCAGAAACCCACCAACCTCCTGTGCAAATTGAGGACAAGTTCTGGAAATTCTGCTTTTGCTTTTCTGAAAGTGACTTTTGTGATTTGAATTGATGTCCTTTCTAAAAGCAAGAGTTTGAATTGATTCCTCTTTATCTTGGACACTAGACAACCAGTATTGTGACTCAAAAATCCTCACATATTTTATGGTACTTATCCATGCAAGCTTGGGGTACACATAGTTGTCTAGTTTTTCAAGTTTTTCACGATTTCCTTTGAGCGATCTTGTCGAGGTTTTTGTTGGAGTATTTTGGGGGAAATTTTATTTGCGACCATTCACCCCCCCCCTTGTTCGCCATCTCGCTCCTTCACTTTGGAAAGTTTATGGCACATATTGTAATACATCAAGTAAAAAGAACGGAGATAGAATTAGCAGCTACCGTAATACAAGTTTGATAGTACTATGATTTATTTATTAGTGACTAGTCAATGGGTTTGGATGTTTTTGTGATGTGTACTGCAACTTAACTGCTAGCCAAACCTGTTAACGAGTGGAAAGAGTGAGCAAGAAACAAAAGCAAAGCAATTCACGCTTTGCCAATTCATCTCTTCTCTTCTCTGTATCTCTATCTCTACTAATATAAAAGGAGAATTTGTCTGTAGTCCTCCTCCCCACGCTTGCTTCCCCTCGTAAAAACCGTAGTCTCCTTCTATCCTGAAGCCATCGGTTCTTCCCATAAGGCCATAACTCCTCTCCTGATCTTCTGGCAACTACTTACATGATCTCCATCTGTGCAGGTTGCCATTTCTGCGATTGGATAACCACACCACTCGTGACTTTCCCCTCCCCACTCTCTCCGCCCAACCAAACTTTTGCCCCATGTCCACTGATGGCCAATGAGGCTCTCCTCCTTGATTTCTCCCTTGGAAATTGACAAAGCAGTAGCTCGATGACAGAAGCGGCGTCACCAGAGTTCGATCCAATCTAATACGAAGGTGGTGGCTGGATCCGACTAGTGATAGGTGGTGCTGACGCCACTGCCTGGAATCCGCTAGTGTCACCTCACTCCGCCACCGCCTAGCCCTCTAGTGGACATCCATCACAAGATCTACTACTTTCCCATCTTGTCCTCTCTCTCTTGCTTTTCCACTTGATGCCGCCAAGCTCACCATGGAATCATCCCGCTTTGCCAGCCACTCTTACCCCGGCGACACCCCAGCCTCCCTCACACCGCTACTTCTGCTTGATCACCGAGGCCTCCCACTCCCTTCCCCTACCACTACGAGCTGCGTTCCACCCCCATCACTATCTCTGACGTCCATGCCACCCACAAGCTCGCCACCTCTAAAATATGACCCAAGAAGTTCTTCTCCTTCAACAACAATGGTTCAATCAGATCTCATTGGGGTTCATGAAGAGAAGTGTGAAATTTCCTCATAGAGATTGGTGTAGAGTCATCTTGATCTGTCCAATGAAGAAGATGCAACACAAATGGGAAATTGAGGTTTCTCAATTCATAGTCAAGAAGTGGTGTCACTGGTGTCCAATCCGATTTTATCTTGAGGCGGTGATCGGATCTTGCTGGTGATAGGCCGCATCTAAGTCGCCACCTAGAATCTGCCACTATCGCCTCACTCCAACCATTGCTAGCCCTCTGGTCAACATCCACAACAGGATCTACTGCTTCCCCACCTCGCCCTCTCTCTCTAGCCTTTTCCACCTGACGACGCCAAGCTCACCATGGAATCATCCCTCTTTGCCCTCTGCTCCTCCCCAAAGATACCCCAGCATCCCTCGCCACTGTTGCTTTAGCTTGGTTGTTGAGGCCTCCCACTTCCTCCCATCTACCCCTACAAGTTGTGCTCTACTGTCACCACCATCTCCGACCTCCATGCTACCCGCAACCTTGCTGCCTCCAAAATTTGACCCAAGAAGTTCTTCTCCTTCAACAATGATGGCTCAATCAAGACATGTTGGAATTTAGGAAGAGAAGTGCGACAATCCCTCACAATGATCGGTGTAGAGGCGTGTTGATCTGGCCAATGAACAAGAGGAGACGCAGGTGGGAATGTGAGGTTTGCAGCGTCGTAGCTTCCACTCTAATTTACTCTAGAGGTAGTGACCAGATCCAGCTGGTGACAGGCCGTGTTGATGCTACAGCCTGGAATCCATCGCTATCACCTTGCTCTGATCACCACCGGGCCCTCTACTCGACATCCATCATCGGATTTACTGCTTTCCCACCTCACCCTCTCTCTCTCCTTTTCCACTTGACCCCGCCAAGGTCATCATGTAATCATTCCTCTTTGCTCGTCGCTCCTCCCTCGACGATACCCCAACCTCTCTCACCACCGCTACTTCCACTTAGTCGCTGAGGCCTCCCACTCCCTCCCCCTACCCCTATGAGTTGTGCTCTATCTTCATCATTGTTTCAAGCCTGCAAGCCACCCACAAGCTCGCTGCCTCTGAAATCTAACCCAAGAAGTTCTCCTTCAACAACAATGGTTCAATTGGATCTCATTGGAGTTTAGAAAGATAAGTGCGATATCCCCTCATAGAGATTGGTGTAGAGGCATGTTGATCTGGCCAATGAAGATGAGGTGATGTAGATGGTGTAACATCCCAAATTTTGAGTTTTGGAATGTTGAATTCAAAAATAAACCATTTGCATTTTTCTTGAATTAATTTCAGCTTAATTTGAATTTTCCAATAATGAAAGGATTTAATTTGACTGAACTATTCATCAAACTAAAGATTTTTAGTTTTAGTTGGGTTCATTGTGCTCAAAGAATTTTACTGTATTTTTGAGGATTTTTCTGAATTTATTTGCTATTTATTTGAAATTATTTTCTTTCAATTGAATTTCTAGAATTTTCTTAATTCAAAAATATTTATGTTTTCCCAAAATTCATTCGGGCCGAATCCTTTCCGCCAGCCCAGTCCTTTTCTGTTTTTTCGGGCCCGCTCGCGTTGCCTCGGCCGTTCCACTTCGCTCGGCCTGCTCTGCTTGGCCCACTTCGCCCGGGTGTTTGCCCCGGCCCAACTCCGCATTGCTCGGCCCAGCCGCGTTGCCACTACACCGCCGAAACCCTAGCCGCCACGCCCGAGTTTTCTACGCCACCTCGACGTCCGTGCCGTGTTCGTACGGGTCTCTTGAGGCTATAAAAACCAAGCCGCCGCCAAATTTGGGCTCCCCGTTCCGCGTCGCCTCCGCCACTCTATTCTTCGTGCCCGAGACGCCGTCACTGCTGAGATCGAGCTCGTCGAATTTTGTTCCGCCGCCGCGCCATTGAAGCCCGAAGCTTCTTCTCCGTCGCCGTTTCGCACCTCAGTGAGTCTCCGCCACCCACCGTTCTACGGCGTCGCTCCTCCGCCGTCGTCCACCTTCGTTTTGCCATGCCAATGCCGTGCAAAGCTGACCCGCCGCCGTCTGCGTTGTGTCATCGCGGGAGCCGAAGAGTCGCCGAAGCCGACGCACGAGAGATGAAGTGATGATGATGTCACCTGAGCCGAGTGCTTGCGCCAGCACGATGACGTCAGCAGTCAGCCCTAGATTCTGTGAGCCCGGTCCACCGTGGACCAGGGCATCTCCGTGGACTCGGTCCATAGACCGGGGTCCCACGTGTCAGCGAAATAAGGATTTTTGATTTATTTTTATTCGGAAAATTGATTGCTGATGTCAGCGTTGCGCAATAAATCGATTTTCCAATAGAAAAATAAATCGGAAAATTTGGATTTTCTGGATTTAGCCTTTTTCTTTGAATTTAATCTTTCGGAGGCCCGTTCTCTCCCATACAAACTCCGATTGAGGCGATTCAAGTTTCTAAATTTTTCTAAAATCAAGCTCTACATTCTAGAGCCATTTATTTTTAGTTTTGAGAATTTTTGGGTGTCTATTTTGTATTTATTTGTATTCGTTGCTTTCTTTTCCGGTAGACGCTAATTCCAAGGGAGCGAACGGAGACTTCGAAGACCAAGACTCAGCACTAGATCAACAAGGCAAGACGTAACCTTTGATCATATTGAACCTATGTTTACAAAAGTAACTTGCTTTATACAATTGCATGCTATTTTTGTACAATGATTGTTTGCTGGGAATAGTTATATACCTAGTTGACATTATGCCACCTTGATTATTGAGATGCCATGTATCCATGTTAAACCTAGGTTGGGACATTACTAGTTGGACATAAACATTATACCAACATTGGGTTATCATAGCTATGTTTAGACTTGTTTAGTTGTACGAAGGGATTCATGTCACATGTTGAATAATGTTAATCTTGACTTAATGTGATATTGAATCGTGGCCGTTAGCCACTGTTGCAAAATTTGTTGTACCGTGGCGGGGTTTGCCATTGGTCTTGGGTGAACGAATTATTTTCCTTCGGGCAAGTGATCGTGTAGTAAAGGGGGTGCTTTCTAGCACATTGGGATGTGGATGTCTTACCTAAGACAACTTAAGGACTTAATCTTGTGCGCCATTGAACTGGGCCTAACCGTACTACCACAAGTCTGGTATGGGATAGACCTAGCTGATTAATTTGCAATGTCTAGCCTTGAGTACTGCCAATTGGTGGTGTGGGTTCCAGGATGGACGGGTAGATTCGCAAGGCACAAGAGGGGGCCCTAAGGGGCGAAACCTTAGCGGGTAGTACCGAGTTTAGACAGTGCATTGTAAAGGTTTTGTCATGATTTCTCTGCCAGCACACCAAAGGAAGTGTGCTAATGGCTAGGCACAAGGAGGATATCATGTCTTGTGGGTAAATAAGTACAACCTCTGCAGAGTGTAAAACTATTCGAATAGCCACGTCCGCGGTCATGGACAAGCCCGAGAATTTCACACGGGGTATAGATTGTTTCATGAGATGTGGAATGTGGAATTGTTGGGATGTGAACGGGGAGTTCACTGTTGTTTTGTTGTCTAAAGTAATACTGTTGAATTTATTGGTTGATACTTGTTTTAGATGGTGTAGGGTGATGCCTCGCCATTCTGTTCATGTTGTCTACCAGTTATTTATTTATCTTTTCATAAATGTGCTTTCAATCTATTTACTGTATTTCAATTCAAGTTTTTGCTTTCTGCAAATGAACCATACGGCAATCCTTTTCAAGCCGTGCATGAATATATTGCATCAATTCCCTACGGCTTACTGAGTACTTTTTGTACTCACGGCTTTACGCCTTTGTTGATCTGTTGCTGAGGAAGGATCAGGAAATGCTGAATATCATGAGGAGGAATTGTATGAAGACTACGTGGATTAGGAAGGCGTTCCCTAGACGATTGCCTGTGGCATGTCAAATGGCTCAAGTAATCTTTTCTGTTGCAATAGTTAATTGTTTCTTAAGCTCTTAAGGCATAATAGTGTAAACATTGACCCTAAGGTCGTTTGCTTTATTTAATAATAATTTGCATCTTTCTTAGTTGATTCGTTGTATGGAATGATATTTCATCTATATTTCCACTGTGTGCACTAGTGTGATCCTGGACTAGTGCAGTATACACAGAGGGTTTCGAATTTGCAAATCCGGGTCCCGACAGATGGGAAAGTGAGGTTTCTCAATTCATAGTCAAGAAGCGACATCGCTAGCATCCGATCGAATTTGATCTATAGGCGGTGACCCGATGGTGATAGACTTCATTGATGCCACTATTGCCTTGCTCTGACAACCACCGGGCCTTCTGGTTGACATTCACTACCGAATCTATTGCTTCCCCTCCTCGCCCTCTCGCTCTCTCTCTCTACCCTTTTCCACTTGATGCCACCAAGCTCACCATGGAATCATGCCTCTTTGTCAACCACTCCTCCCCTAATGATGCCCCATCGTCCCTTGGCACCGTTGCTTCCACTTAGTCGCCAAGGCCTCCTACTCCCTCCCATACCTCTACGAGCTATGTTCTACCCTCTCCACTATCTCTGACCTCCATGCCATCCACAAGCTCGTCGCCTCTGAATTTGACGCAAGTTCTTCTCCTTCAACAACAATGGTTCAATTAGATCTCGTTGGAGTTCAGGAAGAGAAGTGCAAAATCCCCTCACAGACATTGGTGTAGAGTCATCTTGATCTGGCCAATGAAGAAGAGGTGATGCAAATAGGAAAGTGAGGTTTCTCAATTCATAGTCAAGAAGTGGTGTCACCAGCATTTGATCCATTTTCATCTAGAGCCAGCGGCTGGATCTTGCTAGTGATAGGCCGCATCGATGCCACTGCCTAGAATCTACAACTGTCGCCTCACTACAACCACTGCTGGACCCTTTGGTCAACATCAACCATCAAATCTACTACTTCCCCACCTCGCCCTCCCTCTCTCTCTCTCCTTAGCCTTTTCCACCTGACGCTACCAAGGTCACTATGGAATCATCCCTCTTTGATGCCGCAGCCTGGAATCAGTCGCTATCACCTTGATATAACCAACATCGGCCCTTTGCTTGACATCCGTCATCGGATTTACTGCTTCCCCACCTCCCCCTCTCTTTCTCTTGCCTTCTCCACTAAACGCCACGAAGCTCAACATGGAATCGTCCCTCTTTGCCTATAGCTCCTCCCTCGATGACACCTTATCCTCTCCCGCCATTGCTGTTTCTGCTTAGTCGCCGAGGCCTCCCACTCCCTCTCCTACCCCAATGAGCTGTGCTTCACCTTCACCACCTTTTTTTGACCTCTGAGCCACCCACAAGCTCGCCGCCTCTAAAAAAGTGGCCCAAGAAGTTCTTCTCCTTCAACAACAAAGGTCCAATTGGATCTCGTTGGAGTTCAGGAAGATAAGTGCGATATCCCCTCACAAAGATTGGTGTAGAGGCCTGTTGATCTGGCCAATGAAGAAGAGTGACATAGATGGGAAGTGAGGTTTCTCAATTCACAGTCAAGAAGCGACATCACCAACATCCGATCCAATTTTATCTGTAGGCTGTGACCCGATCTAGCTGGTGATAGACTTCATTGATGCCACCGTCACCTTGCTCCGACCACCACGGACCCTCTGGACAACATTCACTGCCAGGTCTACTACATCCCCTCCTCGCCCTCCCTCCCTCTCTCATATTTTCCACTTGATGCTGCTAAGCTTACTATGGAATCATCCCTCTTTGGCCGCCACTCCTTCCCCGATGACACCACAACCTCCCTCACCACCACTGCTTTTGCTTGGTCACCGAGGCCTCCCACTCCCTCCCCCGCACTCCGCCCTCACTGATGTCTCTGACCACCGCACTACCCACAAGCTTGCCAACTCCAAAATCGAACCCAGGAAGTTCTTCTCCTTCAACTGTTGGAATTGGCCCATGGGAGGCCCATTTCCTTAAATTCCAAAGCATGCATGGTTTAGTACCATTTTGTCTAGCCAAGTAGAGAAAAAATAATTTATAAGGTGGAGTCCTTGCCACTACTTGAATAAGTGACACATGGCATGAGGATGGCATAGAATGGACATGGGCTAAACACACATATGCACACATACACATTTTTGTATTTTCATGTGAAAATTCATGTGACTTGTGACGAGCGACTACGTCGCGTCGTAGTGTGTCTCCTGGCACTTTGAATTCATCTTTTATTTTGCTGAATCTTGCAATTATCTCTCTATTCATTCTGTTTAAATACGATTTAGACGCCTGTTTGAATTCAGTTTAAGTGTCATAACACCATCAGTTTCTAGTGAGTTAATTAACATTATGCAGTCAATTACTAATAACTGCCGTATTCAATTGACATAATGTTGTCAGTTACTGATGCACGTGTATATAAACCCCTGGAGACATCCAGGCTGGAGACACCAAATTCCTCCTCCATGCTTCCTATTCTTCATCAAGCCCAATTGTAAGTCATTCATGTGATCGATCGACTCTATTAATTTACAATACTTGACCATATTCTAAAGTACAATGTGTTGTCTGCTATTTTATGCTTCTCTAGTATTTTGTTATATTTTCCTCAAAATAAAATCTGGAATAAAAATATTGCGCATATTTCCAACTATCCAGAAACCTTATTGCAAATATTTTTGTGATTTAGCAATGGCTGGTGCTTTGGATGCTATGAAACCTGAGAGGTTTTCTATTGAAAACTTTCGTAGATGGCAGACAAGGGCCAAGTTTTGGCTCATATCGTTGGGGCTGTGGTGGGTGATCCACCCGCAGTATCCATTTATGGTTGACCAGTACATGCAGTTTGATGGTGTGAACACCACTACATTAGGCTACTTTCTGACCATTTTGGCAGATCAGCTCTATGACATGTATATAAACTACACGTCTGCCACTGAGTTGTGGGATGCACTTGACTAAAAGTATGCAAAAGCTGAAGCTGGTCATTGGTTGTACGTGTGTGAGCAATTTTTCGATTTTAGCATGGATGATGCTAAGTTGATTGTTGCACAAGCATACGACCTCCAGCTACTGGTTGATGAGATTGCGCACTTGTGTTGTGCATTGCGTCATATGTTTGTGGCTACAGGGATTGTTACCAAACTTCCTGCATCTTGGCGGGATTTTGCCACTAGCTTAAAGCACAAGAGGGAAGAGATTTCTATTGAGGATCTCATTGCAGCCCTTGATGTTGAAGAAAAGGCAAGAGCAAAAGATGCACTAAGTACCACTAGTAAGAACAATGCCAATGTCATCGAGAAGAAGTCATATGGTAAGAAATTCAAAGGCTATAAACCAACCAAGACAGCTAACTTTAAAAAGAAGAATATTGAGAAGAAGGATATGAAAAACATCACCTATTTCGTGTGTGAAAAGGATGATCATATGGCAAAAGATTGTAGCCATCACAAAGATAGGACAAATGAACTGGACAAGAAAAATGCCAACGTGAGCATAGGCGAGGCCTCGACTTCGGGAGGGTATGGTAATTCTCCTATTGTTTTTTCAGTATGTCAATCTACTTATTGGTGGGTTGATACTGGTGCTAATATTCACGTGTGTTCTGATATTTCTTTGTTTTCTTCTTACTAGGTAGCCTGGGCTTCCTCCGTCCTAATGGGGGAACAGATCACATGCTTCTATTCTTGGTGCTGACACGGTGGATCTAAGGCTTACTTAGGGAAGATTATCCACTTGAAGAACGTGCAGCATACGCCAACAATAAAAAAGAACCTCCTTATTGGTTCTCTCTTATGTAGGGATTGTTATAAGCTAATATTCAAGTTAAATAAAGTTGTAATGTCTAAGTTTGGGAATTTTATTGGTAAAGACTATAATAGCGGAGGCTTGTTCTGCTTAAGTACTCTAGTCTAGAGTCTTGTTATAACATGAATATTGTAACTGATTTGAATAAATGTGAGGCCAATATTTGGCATTCTCGTTTCTGTTATATTGGTTTTGATAGCATTGCTCGAATGTCCAGATTAGAATTAATTCCAAAATGTGATATTGTCAAAGGATCAAAGCGCCAATCTTGTATGCAATCAAAGTAGCCTCGAAAACCCTTTAAGGGATTAGAGGAAGAAAAAATCTTGGCACCATTAGATCTTGTCCATTTTGACCTATGTGAGATGAATAGATTGTTGATAAAAGGAGGCAAAAGATATTTTCTAACTCTTATAGATGATGCAACGCGTTATTATTATGTGTATTTGCTGAAAACAAAGGATGAAGCTTTAAACTACTTCAAAATTTATAAGGCCAAGGTTGATAACCAACTAGAAAAGAAAATTAAAAGATTAAGGTCTGATCATGAAGGAGAGTATATCTCTCATGAATTCTCCCAGCTCTATTCTGAGTATGGTATAATCCATGAAGTTATACCACCATATTATCCCTAATCAAACGGGGTAGCTGAGAGGAAAAACTGAACACTAACAGACTTGGTGAATCCCATGTTGAGAGTGCCGGTATGCCTAAGATGTGGTGGGGGAAGCTATATTAACAATAACTTTTGTCCTAAATAGAGTAATCACTAAAAAGTGTGAAATTATTCCGTATAAGGGATGGAAGAGGAGAAAGCCCAATGTCAATTTTCTACGAACTTGGGGGTGTTTAGCAAAAGTCAATATACTATTGCAGAAAAAGAGAAAGCTTGGACCTAAAACAGTCAATTGTATTTTTCTAGGATATACACATATCAGTACAACCTATAGATTTTTAATAGTGAAATCAGAAACTCTTGAAATTATTGTTAACACAATAATGGAGTTTAGAGATGCTTCATTTCTTGAGGATGGTTATCCTATGAGATCAGCAGGCAGTACTTCACGAACTGAGAATACTCAGACTGGAAGTAGTAGTAGAACCTACCACTGTTTTTGAACTAATGAGTGATACACCACCAGTAAAAGATATTATTGAGGAGGATAACAAGTTAGTCGCAGAGGCTCCTTGCAGGAGCAAGAAACAAAGGGTTAAGAAAACATTTGATGATAACTTTATTGTATACCTCGTGGATGATGTGCCAAAAACTATTTCAGAGGCTTATGTGAAGAGGAACGCGGTATGCTACGCTAGCACAAAAAAATCTACCGCGTAACCAGAAAGCTACTCGCAAGAAAGGGATCATAGATAAGATTACCACTAGACGCGCAGTTGCGGAATCCTTCGCGTCGATGTAGTGGATCGTCCTCGCCGCGATCGTTGCGTCGATGTAGTGGATCGTCCTCCCTTAGTGGATCGCCGCCGCGATCACAGCAGCGTCACCGCATGAGTCCACACGCCCAGAGATGGAACGCAGTGCGTGCGCGTGTGCAAGCACTGGTCGCTCGGCGAGGCGCGAGAGGAGTAGGCTAGGGTTTCGAGTGAATCACTCATAAACCGTGGGAAAACACACCGCGCCCTCCCTCCTCCCCTCCTTATATAGCCAAGAGATGAAACCTAAACTAGGGCCCATCGTGCTAAGCCCACGAGGTTCATTAATTACGGATCCAATCCAAATTAATGCGCCCCACCCATTAAGTGTGTGACCTGCAGGTTCACGACGTTTGGGCGTGGATTCGAAAACTCCTTTTCAATCCAATAGTTGGTAGTGGCTTCTTGCAAAGTATGCCAACTCCCAAACATACTATGATCAAATCGGATGAGAACCTATCAAAAGTACTCATGTAATAATCCCTTTGCCAAGTATATGAAGATTGATCTCAAGGCGAGAAGCATGTCATCCTTTGATGATTCAATCCATCTCTCGTATCCGTGATATATTAATAAGTTATGATTGACTCCTCAATCACGGCATGGCCATGCACTTCCTTAATCATATCACACGAGTGGCCTTGTCATATATCTCCGTTTCATTGGAGTGGCAAATTCCATCTTGACTGCTCACTTCCCTCTGCACGTTTCATAGTAAACATGAAAGCTACCTTTATAACTATC
This sequence comes from Otatea glauca, assembly GCA_036346275.1. Taxonomy (NCBI): domain Eukaryota; kingdom Viridiplantae; phylum Streptophyta; class Magnoliopsida; order Poales; family Poaceae; genus Otatea; species Otatea glauca. The sequence continues at coordinate 43,286,681 of CM070711.1, forward strand.
CGGTTAGGAAGTAGTGTTTGATAGCCCCAAGGAAAACTATTACACATGTAGGGAATATGACAATCTCGGTCTAAGGATCATACATCTACTAGGTATGAGATACACCGATGACACATAAGAATGAAACATTCTCGCAGTGTCCCATTGCGGGTCTATCTAACCCATGTTCTTCAACATGCGTCCACAATGTATAGATGATATCTCCATATCCCATGATCTATGAAGCATGATCATCGATCACTACATGTGCTGATCTATTCATCGTTGTCCTATACGATGATATCCGATCAGAGATATTTATCGAATTACATCATTAAGTAAAGAGCTTCATAAGCAAGTCACATACTTGTTGATCAATACAATGATATACATTCATTGGACCAATAATCATATTATTATTCATAAACATAGTGATGTTACAATCATTTAAATGATTGCCTCAAGGGCATAACACTAACATTATGCACTACCTGATGCTGAGTATTGGAAAGAGGTGTTCTATAGCTAGATGGATTCCATCATGGCTTTCGGGACTTGGGAAACACTGATCGTCTTAGTGGGTGCAAACCTGTTGGATGCAAGTGGATCTTCACAAAGAAAATGAGGCCTGACGGTACTGTTGATAAGTACAAGATAAGACTTGTGCCCAAGGGTTATACCCAGAAAGAAGTAGATTATTATTTTAATACTTATTCTCCTGTTGTCAGATTAACCACCATTAAAGCTAATTGCATTAGCTACTTTCCATGGTCTACATGTCCATCAAATGGATGTAAAGATAGCTTTCCTTAATGGAGAGTTGGAGGAAGAAATCTATATGGAGCAACCAGATGGTTATGTGATTACTGGAATAGAAAATAAAATGTGCAAATTATTAAAATCCTTGTATGGCCTAAAGCAAGCACCTAAGCAATAGCACGAAAAGTTTCATAAAACTTTGACATCTGCTGGTTTTGTTGTTAATGAGGTAGATAAGTGTGTATATTATCGTTATAGTGGGGGTCAAGGTATGATTTTTGTATGTTGATTACATACTTATATTTGGGACAAACACTGTTGTAATTGACGAGGTCCAAACTTTCTTATCTCGATGCTTTGATATGAAAGACTTAGGAGAGGCATATGTTATTCTGAATATTAAATTGATCAAGTGTGAGGATGGGATCATTTTGCACCAATCACATTATGCTGAGAAAATATTGAGCATGTTCGGCTTTGAGAATTGCAAAATTTCCCCAACACTTTATGATCCAAGTGTTAAGTTTCAAAAAAAATCAAGGGTTAGGGAAAGATCAATTAAGATATTCACAAATTATTGGGTCCCTTATGTATCAAGCTGGTGCCACAAGACCTGACATCTCATTTGCTATGAGCAAATTAAACCGGTTTATATCTAACCTAGGAGATGATCATTGGGACACACTTGAGAGAGTGTTGCGGTACTTAAGAGGCACAACATCTTACGAAATTCACTATACTGGGTATCCATCTGTATTAGAAGGGTACAATGATTCAATTGGATCTCTGATGTGGATGAGATCAAAGTTACAAGTGGTTATGTTTTTACCTTAGCTGGTTTGCAGTTTCATGGGGGTTTTGCAAATAGACCATACTGACGAGGTCAACTATGGAAGCTGAACTCGAGCATTAGACACATCCACTGTTGAGGCTGAATGGCTTAGAGAGCTACAGTTGGACTTTCCATTGGATGAGAAACCAATACTGGCGATCCTAATGTACTACGATAACAAAACAGTGTTGACTAAAGTTATGAGTACTAAGGATAACATGAAGTCCTCCAGACATGTGAAACGTAGGCTCAAATATGTTAGAAAAATAAAAAACTTCAAAATAATTGCTGTGAATTATATTCGTACTAAGAAAAATCTGGTAGATTATTTTACAAAAGGACTTGCAAGGAAGACGATTTTCATTGCATTTATAGACATGGGTATGAGGCCCATTTGAGTTACATCACAATAGTAACCCATATCTTCTTGATCGGAGATCTCGTAAATTAGGTAATAGGAAAAACAAGTTGATGTTGCAACAAGAGAGTACATATTATTAAATTGTACCCATGTCCTAAAGACTTAATGTATTCTAGTGTCAAAATGAGATAAAAAAGGTATTGGCCTACATGATAACTATAATGAATACACTGACTTAAGCATAACTGTGAGGTCGTAGTTCACAAGGATGGGCATTCTCTAGAAAGCTCATGAGCAGATAAGGGAGCATGGCCATATAACGCTTTGTTTAGGTGTGGTTTATTGGCCGCCTAGTATCAATTGTGATTACAAGTAAAGTCCGATCACGAAAAGCTGTGAATTCAAGGCGTAGTCCATTCATCAGCCGTGAGAGGATGAGCCTTGCTAATCTAGGTGCAAGTTCAACGCGTACAGGACTTACACCAAAAACTGGTATATTAACAATACTTCAGTACAACGATCTTTGATATCTTTTCTTCTATTTGCTTTGAATTGGTGGGGAATTATTCACATTGTCCCATGGGAGGCCCATTTCCTTAAATTCCAAAGCATGCATGGTTTAATACCATATTGCCTAGCCAAGTGGAGGAAAGGTAATTTATAAGGTTGAGTTCTTGCCACTCCTTGAATAAGTAACACATGGCATGAGGATGGCATAGGGTGGACATGAGCTAAACACACGCATGCATGCACACGCATTCGCATATTTTTGCATGAAAATTCACATGACTTGTGACTTGCTACGAGCGACCGCGTGAGCATCGTAGTGTGTTTCCTAGCACTTTGAATTCACCTTTTGTTTTGCTGAATCTTGCCATTATCTCTCTATTCATTTTATTTAAATGTGAAATTTGTTGAATCTTGCCATTATCTCTCTATTCATTCTATTTAAATGTGATTTAAATATCTATTCGAATTCAGTTTAAGTGTCATAACACCGTCAATTTCTAGTGAGTTAATTGACATTATGAAGTTAGTTACTAGTAACTGCTGTATTCAACTGACATAATGTTGTCAGTTACTAACATAAATTAAAAACTCTACCAATCCCAAGAGGCTACACAAGTAAATGATCATGGATTACAGATTGTTACCACTAGAAGCGTTGTGCAACGGAAGAAAATGTCAAAGTAGATCGACGTCATGAGTCCTAGTATAGTCGTCAAACAGTGAGATCGGTTTGAGCGATAGGCAAGCAGCAAGTTGATCCTTTGGCTTCTGGATCGGTCCAATCAACTCCTTGGTTAGTCCTAATAGTCGTCCTCGAGCATCACCATAATAGAGCAACGCTTCTATCGATATCCACACGTCCGGTGTTGGGACGCCGAGTGCCGAGGTGCTAGCACCGTATGCACGACAGAGATGGTGGAGGATGGCTATGGTTTCAGTGGTGGTGCAACTCTTGCATACGACTTTTGCTTGAAACCCTAAGCCTACATCCCCTTTTTATAGCCCTCGATGGCGCCTAACCCTTGGGCCCAATCTAAGTCCATATTCAATTCGGCTCATTAGAAATGGATCCAATCTGAACTCTGATAACCGATTGTAACCGTTCCAAACCCCTTAAGTGTGTGACCCTATAGGTTCATGCATATTTAGACACGACTTGGAAACACCTTTCTAACTGATAATCGATAGCGATTTCTAGCAGTACTTATTGATTCCCAAATATTCATAAAGCATCAGACGAACCTACTATAGTGTGATAATATCATGTTTCCTTTTCCTCACGAAATTAGATTGAACTCAAGACGAGAGTCGTGTCATCCTATGATAGCTCGATCTGCTCACTCATATCGAAATGGATTAATTTATCTGGATTGACTCTCAATCACATTCCGCTTGGCCATGCACTTCCTTAATCCATCTACCTCGAGGGGCCTAGAGACATCTCTTCTTTATATCGGATGGGCAAATTCCATCTTGATCATTCATGTACCTCAACATGTTTCGTGGTAAACCCGAAAACTACTTGGTTAAAGAGTAGCGTTTGGCAGCCCCTAAGTAAACCATTACACATGAGGAAACCAATAACGATCTCAAGTCTAAGGATCATACATACACTATGTATGAGGCCAACTGATGACACATAAGAATATATAACAATTCTTGCAGTGTCTCATATGGGTCTATCCAATGCATGTTCTCCAATATGTGTCCATATTATTGATTAGATATCTTCATATCTCTATGACCCATGATACATGGTCATCAATCAATACATGTTCTGATCTATGAAACATAATCATCCTATATTATCACAACGGATCAGGGATAACTTGAATAACATTGATATATGAAAAGAGTAGCACGAATAAGTCACTTACTTGTTCATCAATCCATTCGATATTTATTCAAAGGACAAACAATTATACTATTTCATAAACATAAGACATGATATAACCTTCTCTATGATTGCCTCAAGGGCATATCACAAACATTCGCGTGAAAATTGGCGTGACTTGTGACGAGCGATCGCACGCGCGTCGTAGTGTGTATCCTAGCACTTTGAATTCATATTTTATTTTGCTAAAATCTTGCCATTATCTCTCCATTCATTCTGTTTAAATGCGATTTAAATGTCTCTTTGAATTCAATTTAGTGTCATAACACCATTAGTTTCTAGTGAGTTAATTGACATTATGTAGTCAGTTACTAGTAATTGCCGTATTCAACTGACATAATATTGTCAGTTACTGACGCGTGCATATATAAACCCCTGGAGATGTCCAGGCCAGAGACACCGAATTCCTCCTCGATGCTTCTATTCTTCATCAAGCCCAATTATAAATCATCGTGTGATTGATCGACTCTGTTAATTTACAATACTTGACCATATTTGGAAGTACAATGTGTTGTCTGCTGTTTTATGCGTCTCTAGTATGTTATTATATTTTCCTCAAAATAAAATCTATAATAAAAAAATTGTGCATATTTCCAACATCAACAACGATGGTTCAATCAAATCTCATTGGAGTTCAGGAAGAGAAGTGCGACATCCCCTCACAAAGATTCATGTAGATGCGTGTTGATCTAGCCAATGATGAAGAGGCGACATAGTTGGGAAAGTGAGGTTTCTCAATTCATAGTCAAGGCACTTCTCTGTTTAATCTATTCTGTTATTCCCTTACTTCCATTCTTTTGAAACTTCATTAGCTATTTTCGAATAAAGTTTATATGAGTTTCTTTTATATATTATGATCTTCTACCTGTAAAGAAAAAAACTATGCTCTTTAGGAACTAACAGAGTGTGTGCCTCAGGCTTTAGTGTTGTACTGCAATAATTGGGAATACCCATCTCACTTCATTATGTAATTAGAAATTGGACAAGTTCTAACAAAGTAGCGAGATTGTCTTATCACTTCATTCTTTAGTCTATAATAACCAGCAAACTGGATAGTGCTGCTATTTTATAGTGTTGTATTAGGGCCCGTTCGGTAGAGCTCCGGCTCCCGATTCTCGTTCGGAGGAGCCGAAGCTCTACCAAACGCTCTCAACTCCCCATCGTGAATTCTTGGATCCGGTTGGAGCGATTCTCCAAATCGCGCGGGAGGCGAGGAGCGGCCTCGAGCCTGCCCCCCCGCAAGAATCCGCCTCCCTACCTCCCCGCATGCGTTGCCAGTCCATCCCAAGCGCGTCGCCTCCCCGCCTCGAGGCCCTGCCTCCTCGTCTTGAGCGCCGCCAAGCCGGGCCTCGCCTCCCCGATTTGAGCCCTTCGTCCCCGAGTTGAGCGCCGCAGCATCGAGCCCTCTGTCCCCGACTCGACTTCGCTGGGCCCCGCCTCGAGCCCTTCGTCCAAACTCGAGCGCTGCCGATCCCCGCCTCCCACCCTCCGTCCCCGACTCGCCCTCACCGAGCCCCGCCTCGAGTCCTCCGTCCCTGACTCAAGCGTCGCCGAGCCCCGCCTTGAGCTCCCCGACACGACCTCGCCAGGCCCCGCCTCGAGCCCTCCATCCCCGACTCGAGCGCCGCCAAGCCGGGCCCCGCCTCAAGCCTGCCTGCGCCGCTGAGCCCACGACGAGTGCAGCCCAGGTACAACTCCCCTCTCTTCCCTCTCTCCCGGATCCTCTCTTTCAAGAATCTAGATCAAAATAGTTAGCCGAACACTTTCAAGAACTACTCCTGATTCTTTAGAAAATCAGAATCAGAAGCAGTCAGAGCAGAATTTGAGAGGAGCAAGAGCTGGAGTACTACCGAACGGGCCCTAAATTATTTTGTTATGGGATTAGACATGTGACAATGATATTCTATTTATTAGCATGGTAGTTAGTAGATTAAGAACTTGAGAAAGATGGGTCGAAACAGTGTCTGGAATTACTTTATAGGTAGAACGAAGAGCACAATAGTGTAGTTGTTTGTGCCCCATTTGTTCTGGTTCCTTTTGGTGCCATTGTTGCAGTCTAACCACCATGAACAAGCTACACAATACTAACCGAGCAAACATTTTAAGGATGGTATTTCTATTGGCAATATCCTGACAAACATATGCTGCTCTCCTCATTGGTCCTCTATGTTGAGCATTTTGAGAATTTTAAATATAGAACACTACAGTTGATTTCTTTCTGGTCGTCAATAATTCATGAAAGCGGAGTATGCTTTATGCTACTACTTGGTTGATTTGTAGAGAGAAATTCATGCCTCTGAAGCGACTTTGCTACGAGCATAAAGAAGCTTCATATCATATTCTCAAAACCTACTAGCACATGTAGGTGTTGTTTAATTTTCCCAAATTGTAGATCTTTATCCCAAAAAAGACCCAAACTTTTAGGTTAGGTTTGCTAATCATTGCCTATATGACAGTTAAAGGGAGAAAAGCAATCTGCATTTTTAACTGCTATATTGATATATCACTATTTATTTTAGGTTCTGATAAGGCTTATTAAATCATACTAAATACCACCTCATTGATACACATGAGGATGGATGTGTAAGTTCAATTATGTTTTTAGTGCCTGTAAAGTGTTCATCTTTTGTGGTATTCAAGTATCAACTTGAGAAATTAACATCTCTTTCAGGTGAGTCTGCTGACTGAAAATGGTAACACCAAATATGACCTTAGGATCCCAACCGGCAAATTGAAATCACTGAAGACGCTTTAAGATTATACTGTTCATCGTTAGTTTTTTCTCCTGGAAGGAATGCTGATTGCTATTTTTTTATATTTGAGCTCAGTATAGGCTTCTTAGCTTTTTACCCTTTTTTTTGTCATGTACTCGTGTGCCTTTCTATTTCCTCTGAAATTATGTGGTTAATTTGGATGCATAATTGAGGTTATAATTCTAGATGATCCTGTTGATACATCTCTAAATTATGGTCCATAGTATTTTTTTCGGCTTGCTCATGCGAATAGATTAGCTATACATAAACAAGATGGTACAATGTGACATTAGAGATGAGGATGTTACATTAGCTGTGTGTAGTTTATCTCGCTGGAAAATGCTACCTCTGCCTATGTATGTGTAAACGTTGTACTTCTTTAGAATCCAGGGTGGAAAGGATTAATTCTTTTGTGCTTTCATATTTACCTTGCATATTAAAATGTTTGGAAGCCACGAAAGTGTCAACAATTGTTATCTTTGTTTCATCTAGCGTTTATAAAGCACGATTATGTTCTTGATGCATGTTGTGTAAGGTTTGGGGTTCCGTTGAACGCGCACCGGTCTAATTTTGAGATAACGTTTCATGATATGTATAACCTTCTTTTTGTACTTCGTTACAACGTACATGCACCTTACTAGTAATAGGAGAGATGGCACTTCGCAAGTTAGGCCTTTTCCCTAACTAAGGTATTTTTAGGGACTAACTACGGTTGTTGGTCGATACTGACATGGGTGTACAATTAACAGAGCCTTTTGTTTGCACATTTCGAAGGAAAAAGAAAAACAATGGAGTTGCTTGTTGGGGCAAACAAAATCTTAGTTGGATTGCATGGATCACCGGCGCGTATACATAGCTGTATCATTCGTGATGATTGTGAACGAGGTCGGCACCGAGCATGAATTCTCTGTACCCGATCTGGGCAGGTTGTCAGGACAACATCTGAACATGCATGCAGATCCAGGCAAGAGAGGCAGCCCGTACTGCTGGAACCTGAAGAACCGGCCATTCTTTCCTCGTGGCCGGTCGGTCCGTGCAGAGCTAGCTGCTTGTCCAGGTCATTCCATCATTGCCGAAATTGCTTTCCTGCACATTTTGGTGGTTTTGGGTGCATGTCGTGGTCATGATACCGTGGTACCGTGTTTTTCCTATTTCTGTGTTTCGAGAGTACCGGAGGATCACTTTAAATTTAATAACACTGCGTGTACAAACATTTTCAAAAGAGAAATGTGCATGACTAGTCAATAATAGCTCATGGGCTATGGCTTACTGGATTTCATTTCACCTCGTCGGGTAGAATGAAATTGCCAAGTTGGGGCAGGAGGAGAGGGGCCAAGGTTGAACTTTCTGCTGGCCGCCGGTAACCGGACTTGAGCGGTGTAGAACATGCATGCGTGGCCGTGCCAGTCATATGGTATACAGGAAACACCGGACACAGGCCGGCATTCATGTCGCGCGTGCCCAGGGCGGCCTCGCCGAGCCGCTTGGTCAATCGCCGAGCCCTCCACCCTTACTCCGTTGTAGCACTGCTCCGACCTCAGAACGGCGCCGCATGCGCGGGCGTGGCGCGGCGGCCGTGCGCGACTCGCCGAACGAATTGCCCCGCGCGAGGCTGCCACCGTGCCTCGCATGACGTACGCGAGGAGGGCGGACGGAGAGGCTCCCTAGGAGGGTGGGTGATGTGGGTGCGAGGCGCACACGAACGTGCCGAGCCTATATATATATATGCTGCCTGGCCCCCAAGCAGCATAGGAGTTTGTGAAATTTTTGTTGGAGCTATTGAAAATTTGTGTAATTTTGGTTATGCCATCGGAAATATGCGTATTTCGTTTTTGTCACTATCATCGGTATCCCTCAGTTTCTGTTACAATAGATGGTTTGATCGATCGTTATTTCGTCGTCAGGTTTTCCAAAAATGACGTCCAATGCCCCTGTCAGCTTGTGGCCCAACTATCAGCCCCTCATTTCCCTCTTCGTTCTTGCCTCTTGTCTTTCTCTCTCAGCCTCACAGCAAGGAAGAGCTCGACACAGCCGTGCTGCTATCCCGCGAGAATTCGCCATCGATCCGTGGTACTTAAGTAAGGATGCTAATGGTCCAAAGTCTAGTACAGATCTGATTCAAATCTAATATTCTTTTTATAGATTTGTATTCAATCTGATAAAAAAGAATGAGGTCTAAGTTTAGTCTGAGCCGAAATAAAAGTCTAAGCCTTGATTTAGGCCTTTATCTATACAAATTGTTTGTTCGATGAGTTGATAGTTTTATGTTGCAATATTCAAGTGATAAAATTAGGTCTATAATTACATATCTTACTTATTGAAAACAGAGGTTAAAAATTTCAACCTAAAGTATGCTGTTGAAGTATGTAAAGCAAAAAAAAGAACTATTAGTGTTAAAGGCAACATCAATTGGTTTACTTAGCTGGTGGTAAGAGATTTAATAGAAAAACATAAGATCTAAGTCTAGCCAATCTAGTCTAGATCTGATCCAAATAACTATAGATCTAAAATAAGTCAAATCTATTTACAATTTTAGACCGACCTATTTCAAAAATCTAGATGGATCCAAACCTATTAGCACCCGTGTACTTAAGCCAATCCTACTGCGTCATCTTCTTCCCCTCTTCGTTCCTTTTCTCTCCCCTTTGCTTGCCCATCATTTCGTGCTCTGTTCTGCCTGGAACGCGGCCTTTTTCTCACTCCAGGGTGGGCACCGCCACGCCCACGGCCGTGTGTATAGTGAGACCTAGACCTATTGACCGCGCCATATTGCGTCATTCATCTGGGAACACGTTCCCCTCAAATCAATTATATGTTTCATACAGATAATCACCACGCATGGCTTCGCCTCCCTCTCCTCTGTCCATTTTTAAGCACCCCTGGGACTCGCCGCCGCCGGTGTGCGCCAAGAACGCCCAGCGCCGCCCTCCTCTGTTTCTTCTCTCTAGCACGCGGGCCCCATTGAAATAAGCAATGGCACAATGGTCAATTCGTCAGCCCTGTTAGGTCCACAGGGGTTTGACCGATGGTAGCGGCAAAAACGAAATGTGTATATTTTTGATGCCATAACTAAAATTGCACGCGTTTTTAGTAAGAAACAAAATTTTCCCTAGGAATTTTGGTTGCTGGCCATTGACGCTTCATTATTCCACACCTAAAATGTTACATTATCCATACTACGGACATACATTTTGATATACGCATGCATTCTAATACAAAATACACATACACGTGGGGGGTAAAAGACATAGATCAATAGTTGAGCACATTCCGATCTATATCTTTATCTCAGATCATCACCATACATGTAAGCGAGGACCACTGTGCTACTGTTTTTATCAATATTCATATATGCAATCAACAAATAAGAAGGGAAAACTACAGAACCGCAATGTAGAAAAATGTATTAACATTAGGAAATAGCAATGTGTAGTTCATTGATTACTCAGAAATTGGAGTACTGTGATTACTAAGACTTTCGATCGAGTCAAACTATGTTGAATAATCTTCCCGAGCTCATTGTTGCGTCGGGACATACATGCAAAAATTAAGGTATTATATTTTAGCATCGGCTTGTAAAGTTATCTGTATAACTGATGTTATAAAATATATATTATCAGCTCTAATTTTGCGAGGTCTTGAGTTCGCATTCAAGCTAAATTGCAGTTGTTCTAATAATCAAGCCGAATACGAAGATTGCTTAAAGGCCTAATAGTTATTTGATAATATCGGAGTTGATTTTATGAGGATTATAACGATTTTTTTGTTGGTAGTCCAACAAATTAAAATAGAATATAAATGATATGATGAAGTGTAAAATCGAGGATGCCGACTAGAGAGGGGTGAATAGGCGGCATTAAAAATTTCTTCTACGATTAATTAAAATCTCGTCTAAGTACCCTTATGTCAAAACCTAGATGATAAAAGATGCGGAAGCGATAAACTACGATTTTAACAATTAAAGCCTAAGTCAACTAAGCTCACTAAGTGTACTAGTTAATTATGTCTCCACACAAGAATATACAATCTTAAAAAGAATCAAGCAATTTAATTCTAGGTAAGTAAATTGCAACAATGTAAATTGAGAATTGCAAACAAAACACAATGAGACACAATACTTTTTACCGTGGTGTTCGGAGACTTGCCGATCTCCCCTAATCCACGTTGAGGCAAGCCCAAACCATTTTGAACTGGCTTCACGAATTGAGCACCGGCCTCGATTCCACTAGTGGTAGCTCTTTCCCTCTTCGGGTAGGTGAGCTCCGACCTTCACAACTTTGCCGGGCTTTCTGACAAACTCTTTGAGAAGATCACCGCGCACGACGCCACCACACACTGTCTAGGTGTCGGCAAACACCAAGAGTAACAAGGCAAGCCCTCTAGCTTGAGCTCCACCAAATACAACACATGTACAATGGTGATCACCGAGTGCAACACATGCACAAGGTTCTCCTCAAGTGCAACACATGCACAAGAGGCTCTCGATCCTCTCCTAATTGCAACACATGCAATTAGTACTCACTCTTAGCTCAAAAACTAAATTGGAGAGTGCAACACATGCACAACTCAATCATAAAGAGCAATGAACCCTCCAAAACCCCAACAACACAAAAATGCAAGCCCTAAAGCTTCTCATATAGCCTCCACAAGAAAAACTAGCCGTTGGGGGGCAAAATAGGCAAAAATGCCCAAGAAACCCGATCATACCGTCCTAAGGCCGGTATGACCGGCCTCTGGTCCAACGGCTAGAAAAAACTAGCCGTTACACAGAAAGTCCGGTCATACCGGACATGGGGCGGTCATACCGCTCACCGGTATAACCGGAGTGACTCGAGTCATTCCACTGCTACAACTACGAAAAAGCTCATAACTTTTCACTCCGAACTCTGATTTAGGTGATCTTGGACTCTATGCGAAGCTTATCACGATGGCTACAATCCTCACCTATTTTCAAGATTTAAGCAATCATAAATATTTTTAAATATAACAAAAACAAAGACTCAAATGTAGTCATTCAAGTCTAAAATTTGATTTCTTGAAATCTCTCACATAAACTTGATCAAAAGCGTGAGTACAATCTAGAAAGAGTCAATAATATCAAATATTGAGCCGTGTAATGATCAACTCATGATCAAAATAATTTTGCAAAACACATTTACAAATTCTAATCACATGCTCCAATGTCAAACGCATGAACACCAATATTTTGCAAAACACATTTGCAAATATAAACCTTGCAAACAAGAGAAATCAAGATCATATCTTTGAGCCATGTGATGATCAACACATGATCAAACCAATTTGCAAACACTTTTGTAAACCCTATTCACATGCTCCAAGATAAGATTCAATTAAATCATATTTTGAAAAAACTCACTTTGCAAACACAAAGCATAAACTTATCTTAACCTTTGTGATGATCAACACATGATCAAGTCACAAGCTAAGACTCTGATGCATGAGCTCTCTATTTGCAACATATGCAAATATCTAGCTCCATACAAACAACCACTTAAACCAACTTGCATAAGCTATCTCCCTTTTTGCAACACATGCAAATCCATAGCTCTATGCAAAAAACAAATCAAGATTCAATAAGAAGCAAGCATGAGCTCCTTTATTTGCAACACATGCAAATACTTAGCTCATGTAAAAACCAAATAAGAGAGTGAGCTAGAGTGAACCGGATTGAGTTCATCAACACATGATGAAGCTCAAGCTATAAGAATCGATCCCTCTTAATAGTACAGCAACCTACACTAGCAACCCGGTCTTCCATCCAAACACCGAGACCAGTAAAAGACTAGGAACACATCCTTAGCCCTAGCTAGTTATTCCTTTGCCTCTAGCACATCCACTTGGAGCTTTTATGATTTCCATCATCTTCTCTCCAAGCTGGGTGCTTTCTTCTTGTTCATCAACACATGATGAACCTTCTCTAGCTTCACTTCACTTTGGGATTCATCCTTGAAACTTATCAACACATGATGACTTCTTCTTCCCGATTCTTCATTTTCTTGGACTCAACCTACTTTACAACTCATGAAAGATTGTTAGTCCAACAAACACGATTGTCTCAATCATCAATTGTACTCCATTAACACATAATGGATGCCCCTATGATCGATTGAGCACAACCCTAATCAATTTGAATGATTTAAAGGTGTCTTGAGTGCTTTGATGCAACTAATGCTTCATTATACTCAAGAACTTTTCGCTTGTCCTTAACCAATGAAGAAACACCATCAACAAATGATGAAGTATTCTTTGATTGATTGAAAGACAACCGAACTCAATTTAAATTTCATTTAAATTGACATGAGTATATATTAACTACACAAGTTTCATATACTCATTTTGATGGAAAGTAATGATCCAAATATATTTGAGTGATGGAAAGGAATCAATACTTTTGAGGCCATCAACTATAGAATAAACTCCATTAAATATGAGCATATAAATAATTGAACTTTGGAATCAATATGCACATAATCAATCTTGGATAGCATTTCAGTTTATCCTATATTAACATGAGTATACTACAACTACACAAGATAAATATACTCAAGGGATTGTTTCAAAGTAATGATCCTTGATATAGAAAGATGAATTAGATCAATACTATTGAAACATCAAGGTAAAGTATGAACTCCCCCTAAATATGTACATTCATGTACATATGGAATTGAAAACATTATGCACATCTTAAGATTGAGACTACGGTGAAGTTCATCCTTTATCTTGAATCCAAGGAATGCATCTAGAAATAATAGAGTTGTATTGGATGCATACCTTTGGGATTTCAATTTTTCAATCAGATAAGAATAATCAAAGATATTTTCAATAAAAGAGTTAGTCTCATATTTAGATTTATCAATATGATCATGAATATTATATCAAGGAATGCAACAAGATATGATGATATGAACTCGAATGCATACCTTTGATATTTCCATCTTTTTCATCCAAAAGAGAATAAAGAGAGTTAAGCTCAATAAAAAAGTTAGTCTCATAAAAAGATTGTCATTAATTAACAATTTAGACTAATCAATATTATGATTATCAAAAGAGTTAGTCTCAATATTAGATTTGTCATTAACACCAAAACCAAACTAATGGAGCTTGAACTTTCATGAAGTTCTGGTCAAATATTCGGAGCGATGTCTCGATATAATCAGCTCATTCACTTCTTTTTCTATTTGTCATATTCCTCGTGAATTAAATGATAGGGCCAACTTGCTAGTGTGGGATATAGATTCCAGGTTATCCTCAAGAAAGGCCCAAGATGAAGGCCCAGAAGATACTCCCCGCATCAGGCCTCGTTGCCGTGCGCAAGGGGACATATCCTAAAGGAAGTTGAACTTATATTTAGATATGATAGATACGGTTGTAATCCGAGTCGTTAATAGGGTAGATAAAGATGTAAACTCTATCCTATTAACTGACTAGAATCTTATAACCGATCGGAATCTCCAAACCGATCAGGACTCTGTAAGCCGCCCCACCCCCGCTATATAAGGGAGAGGGCGGGCAACAACATAGGGATCCGATCATCCAAGCATAGAGCAATCAAGCCATAAAGCATAGAACACTTCATATCGCCCAGAGCATATTGTGCTTTGAGCAACCCCAGATCCAAGAGATCCATATAATCCCAAAGACACAGATTAGGGTATTATCTCCTCCGCGAGAGCCTGAACTGTATAAACCCCCTTGTCTTGTGTGACCATCGAGTTTGAGATCGAGCGCCTACCCCATAAATTCATTGTCGACTACAAAAGTCGACAGTTGGCGCGCCAGGTAGGGGGAGCGCTTCAATCTTTTCCTACAGACTCGATGGAGTCAACCGGCGGATTCGTCTCCGACCAGGCTTTTCGCTTCGGAAGCCTGGATTTCGTCGCTAATATGCAGGGAGAGCTTGTCAGCCTGGATAAAAACCAGATCCAATCTGGCAGAATCCAGGGCGAACCATCTCAGGTACATTACTCTGACTTATTTGGAAAACCAGTCGGCTCCATTAGGAGTGGCTGCGATTTTCGCGGCACCTTCTCAATTGAAGGACAGAAGACCGATCTCCATCAAGAAGATCGTGACGTCGCGGAAGAAGATCGCCGACGTAAGGAACGTCGTCGTTTCGAAGACGCTCCTTGACGCGCTGGACCCGATGATTGCATCGGACAGTCCAGCAGCCCCGATTGTGGCTCACATCAAGGCCATGGTGACGGCGGCAGCTATCCAACAAAATCAGGAGAAGCCGGCTGGAGAAGCGCACTCGCGCTCTAACGCGGCCACTCGCGTCGCCAGCAGTCGGACTGCAACCAGCCGGAGCGTTGGCAGTCGACGCCACGCACCGCATACTGGAGACGCACGACAGATCCTTGACCGCGACCTCCGCCAGGACATCACGGCCAGGCGACGAGAGCGGGATGAGGAAGAAAGACATGGACGCCGCGACGATTTTGAGCGTTTCGGCATAAGCTACGATCGGCGGAACGACCGAATGCACGATGACCACGACGATCGCAGATTTCATCATCGCCGGAGTGGAAGTGACGACGAACGCCGAGTCAATGACTCGCCGAGCCGAACCTCACCTCGACGTTTTGACGGTCATAACCGAGCTAGAAGATCTCCACGCCGGAGTCCACCCCGGCAAGATGAAAGATCCATCGATGGGATCCGAACGTTCACTCCCTGGCTTCGCCGAGTGGTTTGGCCCGACGAATTCAACCCCAAAGGCATTGTAAAGTTCGACGGGGAGCGAGACCCAGAAGCTTGGTTGCAGGTCTACGCCCTGGCGGTCAAGGCAGCAGGAGGAAATCAGACCGTCATGGCGAACTATTTGCCGGTCAATCTCAGCCCCTCGACACAAGCATGGCTCACGGGCCTCCCTGCCAACTCGGTAGACTCCTGGAGTGACCTGTGCGAGCAATTCATCACCAACTTTCAGGGGACCTATGAGAGGCCCGGTACTCTGTGGGACTCAGATCACCGCACGGAAGAAGGATGAAACATCGAGAGACTTCATCCGCGCTTCATGCGTAAGAAGAACACCGTCGAAGCGTGTCGAGGCGGTGGTGGTGGCAGCCTTCGAGAAAGGGTAGCGATCCCGATCTTATTAAAAATGTCCAGAAGCCCCGACCTCCGTAAAAGAAATGTTTGCGTTAGCCGACCGCTACGCCACGGCCTCGGATGCTCGGCGGCGGCAAGAAGATCATCCCACACAAAAAGCAAGGCGATAAGCCCGAGTCCTCTAAACACAAGGATAGGAAATGCAAGGCGAGGAGTGGTCGCGACAATGAGCATAACGGCCCGGCCACTCGGAGAGAGGCACCGACTACAAAGACCGTCATGGAAGCGATCTGTCCTTTCCACCCCAAGGAAAGCACGCCGCCAAGGGCGCTTCACTGAAGCGTTTTGCGCGCGAAAGTCAACGGCAACCGGCCTGACCAAGGCGAAGTTGCTCCAATAAGAAGAAGGAACTCCGGATGAAGAAGATTTCAGAGCCCGAGCAGAGTGAACTACATCTACGGCGGCTCAACTGGATACGAGTCCAAGCGGAAGCAAAAACTCACCGCTCGGGAGATCAACGCAGTGGAACCGGCGACTCCTCAATATCTGAAATGGTCTGAGGTCCCGATCACCTTTGATCGTAGAGATCACCCCGGCAGGGTCCCACATCTGGGTAAGTTTCCTCTCGTACTTGACCCAGTTGTGCGAAGCGTGAAGCTCAAGAGGGTTCTGATCGATGGCGGAAGTGGGCTCAACATCCTGTTTGCCAGAACTTTCGACGACATGAGCATCCGTTCGGCGCTGAGGCCAAGCACTCAGCCTTTCCACGGAGTAATCCCCGGGGCGTCCTCGTTCCCCCTCGGAAAAATTTCATTACCCGTTACGTTCGGGACCAAGGATAATTTCCGGACCGAATTCAACAATTTTGAGGTAGCCAATTTCGAGACGGCGTATCATGCCATCTTGGGAAGGCCTGGCCTAGCCAGATTCATGGCCATACCTCATTACACTTACTCGGTGTTGAAGATGCCGGGACCCAAAGGAGTCATCACACTTCGTGGCGACATCAAGCAATCCTCGCAGTGCGACCGAGAGAATCATGAACTTGCCGAATTACAGGAACCAGGTACCCAGGCAAGAAACATCCAGGCTGAGGCTGCCATGCTTCAAGACGAAGGAGAAGTACCATCAAAAAAGCAAGCCACCTCGGAAATTAAGCCCGGCGAAGGAACTAAAAGGATCATTCTTGACCCGTCTAACACGTCTAAAACAACCGTGACCGGGACAGGCTCGAGGACAAATAGGAAAGCGTGCTCGTCACCTTCCTCCAAACTAACAGAGATATTTTCGCCTGGAAACCATCAGATATGCCAGGTGTACCAAGGGAGGTGATCGAGCACTATCTCCATGTTGATGAGAAGTCAAAACCCGTCAAACAGAGGCTTCGGCGGTTCGCCCCGGATCGTCGGAACGCCAAAAAACAGGAAATCACGAAACTCCTAGCCGCAGGTTTCATCAAAGAAGTGTATCATCCTGATTGGTTAGCAAATCCTGTGTTAGTTCAAAAGAATAATAAAACTTGGCGCATGTGCGTCGATTATACTGATCTCAACAAGGTGTGCCCGAAGGATCCTTTTGGACTACCCCGGATTGATTAGGTGGTAGATTCGACTGCTGGTTGCGAGATTTTGAGTTTTCTTGACGCATACTCGGGCTATCACCAGATTCGCCTAAAGGAGGAAGATCATATCAAGACCTCTGTAACATCCCAAAATTTGGGTTTTCAAAAATCTTTTGTTTAGTTCATCTTTCCAAAAATCCCCGCGGATTTTCTCTCTTTAATAAAGCTTAATCTGAAATTTTCTAATGCTAAAATAATTTAATTTGACTAATATAAACTTCAATTAAAATAAATTTAGTTTTATTTGAGTTCATTGTGCTTCAAGGAATTTTCTGTAATTTTTTAAAGATTTTTCGGAGTTCGTTTGCTATTTATTTGGAATTAATTTAAATTAAGCCTTTTGTTAAATTTAATTAAATACTGCAAAATTTTAAATAAAGTTTGGTTAAAAATAATTTATTTGAGCTCCAAATGTCTTAAAATATTTTCTAGAATTTTTTAGAATTTTTCTGGTATTTTTATTGCTCTAAACGAATTATTTTAATTTCTGGAATTATTTTAATTCAGAAATTGTTCTAAATCGACGTGGCAGCTCCATAGGCGGCCACGTCATCGCACAGCCTCAGCCCTCAGATATCCATCCGACGCACCAGAATGCGCCACGTCATCCCTTTACTGTTTATTGCGCGCTAGGTGTTCGATCCGATCCGTTTTCAATCCAAATTCGGTTTTTCTTCGTGTCTCCTTGTAGGGCACGACTCCCTAGCCTATATAAGTGTCCTAAGACCCCTCCCACGCACCCCTAATCCCCAGAGCTCCTCCCAAACCCTAAAAACTGCAGCCATTGTCTTCCGGTGCGCCGCCATCGTTGGCCGATTTTGGAATCACGTTCCCTGTCATCTCGGTGAGTTTTTCTGAAATCTGCTCGCGTCATCTCGTGCCATATGGTCCATTCTAGCTCTCCACCAAATTTGGTGCAGTTTCATCTAGGAAATCAAAAGTTACGGCCGTTCCAATCTTGAATCTTGCCGTCGCCCGTTCTCCTTCGTTTTTGCGAGTTTTACTGTGAAATTTATTCTGTAGACTCATCTTGATGTCCTCTACCTGGTGCTCACCCTAACTTAAGGTTTTGTCCTCGAGATTGCTGCAGAAAAATCAATCTTCCCTGATCAGACTGCGTACGTACAGCAGAAAACTTCGTCGCGCGTTCCCCGTTGATCCAGAAGGTAAAACTTAGATCCGTTCACGTCATATTGTGCCAAATGATCCCAGATAGCTCTCTGAAAAATTTGGTTAGGTTTCATCCATTATTTTAATAGTTATGACCGTTTGATCTATTAGCTTTAGCAGCCGTTCATCCGTAGTTTGTTATCTGTCCATTGGGTTGCCGCCAAATCTGCTTATACCATTGAGATCGTCTCGCCGCGTTCTACGTGGTGCTCACTTCCCCTTTGCTGTTCCATCCACCGAAAATTTTAATATTCGTTAGCCGCCGCCTTTCGTCAGTGCCGCGCGCCGTCTTTCGCCGCCAACCATCTTAGTTCGTCCTAGTCGTGTCGTCATGTCCAGCAGGCCATCATTCTCTGGTTTGCCCCTCTTTAAAGTTCATTTGGTCTTCGGTTGCCATCAAAGCCATAATCTAGTATCTAACCGTCGTCGTTCGATCCAGTTCTTTTGTTATCGGATCTTGTTTCGGTTAGCCACCCTTGGTAATATTTTATCGCAGAGCCAACCCTACCTATCCTATCCCTATGCCAAGTGGATCTATCCGCGAGTCGTTCCTCTTCAACCCTAATTGAACCTTGTGTCCAATCTGTCGTTGACGATGCATCATTTCATTTAAACCTCGCAACTCGCAGATCAATCCTGTGCCATACCATATCCTTGCTACCATATCATTGTACCGACGATCGACATCTCATCTTTGCATGAGTGTCCTGTCATTGCTTCGCTATCTTTGCATGTGTGCATGCTCGCAAAAGCCCTAGTGCAATATCATCATCCCCTCTATCGCCTTATTGTAATCTAACCCTATCACCTATGAGTTTAGCCTTGTCTTCATTTCCTCGTGGCTTTGTCATCGTCAAGTCTCTTGATCGACGTATGACTGATCTCAGATCGAATCGCATGAATGTCGACCCCTTGTCCATGTCCTATTCTTGAAAATCTAATCTGCCATTGACTTGGAAGTCATTCGTGGACTTGGTCGATAGACAATTGGCCATATGTCATATCCTTGTGCCATATCTAATCTATTAGTCTATATTTCTTTTGTTTGACTGTATATCTGTTTAGTCAACAAAAATCATCATTGAGCATCAGCATAGTTCATTGCGAACTAACGTATCTTTATGGACCCGGTTTATAGATCGAGAGCCCATATATCATTGTCTCTATCCAATCAAGATAATAACTTCAGAAGAAATATTCTTTGGAATATTATTATTTCTTTCTCAGTTATCAGTCTTTTCCTTTTCGGTGTATTCCGAAAGCTCGTTCTCTTTTGTCTAATCTCTGATCTAATCCATTCAAGTTCCTAAATTCATCTAAGCCTTTGTGATCCAATACTATCCGTTCTCAATTTGGATTTTATTTGATTTATCTTTTGAGTTGGTTTGTATTTGCTTCTTCTTTAATCGTTAGGCGTATCGTCAGGAAGTTGTTCTAAGGAGCTGAAGATTAAGAAGGTAAAGATTGAAGATCGAAGATCAAGAATCAAAGATAAAGAGTAAAGAACAGTAAAAATCGCAAGGACCAGGCAAGTTGTGCTTTGATCATGTTGAACCCATGTTTATAAAATTGCTATATTTGTTTTACCCTATTGCATATTATTTCAAGTGTACAATTGTTTCAAATTAAATTGGGACTTAGCTATTATACCAATTTGACCTACACCCTACCTTGTCATTTGTATGCCATGATCTATTGTCACCCTAGATTGGTTCAATATAGTTGGTTAGTAATTATAATCAACATGGGATGGTTAGTCCGTATTAGTTGCTTAGCCATGCCACGTCATCACATGTATTGGAATCATTGATAATTAATCTTGATTAATGGAATATGGAACAATGTTATGAACTTGTGTGTCATGTGGGATCACACGATGAGATTGAGTTGTTGTGACGAGTCATGTCATGCAACGATGTTGCATTGTTGATGGCACGTGGTGCTTGGTAATCAACTTGGGTGATAATCACTTAAATTGGGGCACGATAGAAGCCTCCCAGCGTCTGAAGTACTCTCCACAGCTCCATGGCGTAGCCGCCCGCTGACTCCTCAAAGGTCGGAACGATCGGCATCTGCTCCACAAGAACTTTGAATAAGTTCTCCTCCCGAAACGACAAGTAAAACGGGTAAATTCAGCAAAGGCGAGAAGTAGAGAATGAGATGAGTCGAGAGTGTTTTATTAGTCAAGTTTAGATTTTCTTTTAGAAAATAATTTTGGACTCACACAGGACACCTCCACACTATCTAGGGCCAAGACCTACAGTCAGTATGCTCTGATACCACCTCTGTAAGGACCGAATCCACCGATTCAAACCCTTTGTGTTTACCGCACTAGTCCGGGATCAACGCTAGTGCACACAGCTTAACATTGGTACATATCACATCATACACAACGATAATAGCATAATAGTTCATTTATTGATATAGCTAAATGTATGATCTTATGACCGACTTACATTATTAAGCCACGCAGGCAAGACTGAAATATAAGCTAATAATTAAGCGTGAAAAGTAGAAAGCGTAGATAGCTCATCGAGTTCACCACAGGCAACCGACAAGGCTCGGACCCTAATGACTCGCGTCTTCCTGGACTTCATCTTCCAACACAGGTGTAGATTCTTCAACTGTTGATTATGGTTGTTTGGCAAGGGTGAGTACTTAAAGCACTCAACAAGTTGTGAACAGAATGCAATTCTATGTATCTATATGTAAGGCTTATTCCAATGGATAGGCTATCATGGCTATTTTGCAATAAGCAGCATTTATGAACAAATACAGTAAATAGATTATAAAGACTGTAAAATAAATAACAGTAATGATTAAATAAATTCAATATTTCTCAAGTAAACCAAGTTTCCAATCCTAAGTCAAATTCATCTTCCATATGGCATCCCGCCATCCCAACCACATTATCCAATTAATTAAGCTAACCCTTAACTGTAATTCCCGAGCATTGCTCAATACCGTGAGCACGGCTATCCGAATAGTTTCACACTCTGCAGAGGTTATGCACTTTACCCACGTGATACAATCAAACACCACCAAGGCGAGTGATTATAACAAAGCCTTTACAATGCGTTGGCTTAACCGATACTACCGCTAAGGTTTCAACATGGCGGGACTGGTTACCACATCCAGGGCCTCCCTCTTGCGCCATGTGAATTACACCATAACTCGGGAACTCACACCGTCCACGATAGTATCAAAATTAAGACATTGCAAATTACTCAGCTAGGCTGGCCCATACCAGACATGTAGTTGCATGATTGACTCAAGTCAAAGTCTTGCAAGGTTAAGTCCTTAGTGTGATCAAGGCAAGACATCCACATACCCTCTGCCCATCGGGCCCACCTTGGCATCCTCGCCCCTTGTCACTTGTCCTGATCTAAGTTATTATCACCCAGTTGATTACCAAGCACCACGTGCCATCAACAATTCAACATCGTTGCGTGACATGACTCGCCACAACAACTCAATCTCATCGTGTGATCCCACATGACACACAAGTTCATGACATTGTTCCATATTTCATTAATCAAGATTAATTACCAATGATTCTAACACATGTGATGACGTGGCTAGGCTAAGCAACTATTACGGACTAAACCTCCAATGTTGATCATAATTACTAATCAACTATATTAAACCAATCTAGGGTGACAATGGATCATGGCATACAGTGACAAGGTAGGTTATAGATCAATCTGCTATATTACCTAAGCCCAATCTAATTTCAAACAGTTGTATATTTGAAATAGATGCACTAGTGTAAATCAAACATAGCAATTTTATAAACATAGGTTCAACATGATCAAAGCACAACTTGCCTTGGAATAGGTCCTGATCTAGTTCTGGAACTTGCTCTTGAGTTGCTGGATCTTCCTCCGAAGCGTCGCACAATTCAACGTCTACGCGTACCGAAGAAGAAAAGCAAATAAATGCCAAAACAGAGAGCAATTGAACTCCAAAAATCAAATAAAATTCACCATTAAATAGATCTCAATTTTACAAATTTTTAGAAATTTGAATCACTCAAATCCGAGTTACGATGCAAAAGATATAGCCTTTTGAAGTTTGGAATAAATACTGAAACCAGAAAATCAGAAATTCAAAATTAACAGATTTATTTTTATTTAGAAAAAGCGATTTATGACGTCAGCGTGACCTCATGATGACGTCATCATCACAGAATTTCCAATCGGATTATTTTTCCAATTGAAAAATAAAATTATGACGCAAGCATGACGTCAGCCCTGGCGCTAGCCAATCAGAGCGCGACACGCGTCCTCGGCGCACAGACTGGTTCCACGGCGCAGCACGAGACTACGGTGGACTCGGTCCATGGCGCCTCGACTGCTGAGCCCGACACGCGGCACACCCTGATTGGTCGCCGCACCGCTCGATCTGATCCGCAGAAAACCAATCGGGCGGTCAGCGTTCACGCGCGACGTGGCAACGCACCAGCCAACAGATCTAATCCGACGGCTCAAAGCTTCCGGACCGGCGATGGCTATGCGCGGCGAGTTTTACCGGACTTGAAGAGCGAAGACCAAAGCGGCGGCGTTTTGGCGCGACTCGACAGCGAGACGCGGTGGTTCTGCGCGGTGTGGTCCGGCGAACCAAGATGGCACCCACGGCGCGGAGACCCAGCGGCGGATTTAAACCGAGCAAAACCGAGGCGTCCTCACGCCCAACTCCGGCGAGCTCCTTTGCGCGCTTGAGCGGCGATTCACGCGAAACCCGTCCGACCAAAAGATGCGCGACACGGATGAACGCGGATGAACCTCGGGTTATAGCTCGGGTCCGAGCTCTACACGACGGGGAAGTCCGGAGTTGTTACGGTGGTGAACTCCGAGTTCGCATCGGAGACGACGACGTGCCACCGTACACGTGTCGCGATCCGACGGCCACGAAACGGCTTCTACGCGGCGCAATCTGGTCCGTTGAAACATGATCGAACGGCTGCGCAAATTAGGGTTTTCCCCGCTGCGACTCGTGGGCTGGGCTGGGCCGCACTAACGCAGGCCTCAAGCGCACAGTGCTGGGCTCGGCCCAACACTGTTCACCAGATTTTTTTTAAAGATTTCTTATTTAGAATAATTCCAGAAATTCATTTTATTTATTTTAAGCAATAAAACTATTAGGAAAAATCCAGGAAAAATCTCAAAAATACTTTGAGACATTCTGGACTCAAATAAAATATTTTTGGCAAAACTTTATTTTAACTTTGCACAGATTTAAATAGATTTGAATAAAAGGCAATAAACTTGATTTCAAATTAATTCAAATAATTCCAGAAAAATCCAAATAAATTCCAGAAAATCACAAATGCACATTTAAGCAATAAAAACTTAATTAAGCCAAATTTTGGGATGTTACAAACCTCCCCCTTAATGAGAATCTCGGCAGAGATTGGGGCTAACTAGAGAATAGGTTTAGAAATTCTGACTTCAAATCTTCTTCTCGCTCCCAAGTGGCTTCGCTTTCGGAATGATTGCTCCACTGAACTCTGCAAAAGCGAATAGACTTGTTTCGGTCTTGCGCTCCATAACATCCAAAATTACGATAGGTTGCTCTTTGTAAGTCAAATCTTCTTGCGGCTCTATTGCATCCAACGGGGTTTGCTCTGTTGGCACTCTGAGACACTTCTTAGCTGCGACACATGGAATACATCATGCACTCCTACCAAGGGTCGAGGCAACTCTAAGCGATCGCTACCTCTCCTCGACGGCTCGGAATCTTGAGCGGACCAACATATCTTGGTGCAAGCTTCCTTTAACGTGAAATCTTTTACGCCCTTAAGAGGGTAACCACGAGATACACATGATCTTACGGTTCAAAACTCAAATCTCGGCAGCGGTTATCTGCGTAACTCTTACTGTCTTGGTGTGCTATCTTCAACCTCTCTCGATCATTGCAACTTGACTTTCGCCTCTTGAGAATATCGGCCCAAAACCAAGCGTTCTCCTGTTTCGTTCCAATTTAATAGAGTACGACAAGCACGTCCATACAATGCCTCAAATGGTGACATCTGCAAGCTAGCTTGGTAGCTATTATTGTAACTAAACTCTGCATATGGCAAACACTTATCCCACGTCGTAGTATAAGCTAAAGCACATGCTCTCAACATATCCTCTAAAATCTGATTTACTCTTTCCGTCTGACCATCTGTCTGCGGGTGAAATGCTGTACTAAAATTCAGACGAGTCCTCATTGCTTCATTCCACTTGTTCCAAAACCTTGAGGTGAATTGGGTACCTCTGTCAGACACAATCTTCTTGGGCACTCCATGCAACCATACAATCCTTGACATGTACAACTCCGCTAAACGATCTCCCGAGTAAGTGGTCTTTACTGGGATAAAATGGGCGACCTTGGTTAGACGATCCACAATAACCCAAATGGAATCGTAACCTCTCTGAGTCTTAGGTAAACCGGTGATAAAGTCCATTCCGATTTCCTCCACTTCCATTCCGAATTTGCAACTACCGCAATAAACCAGCTGGTCTTTGATGCATGGCTTTTACTCTCGACATACGTCGCATAAAGCAACATGCTCGGCTACTTCACGCTTCATGTTAGGCCACCAAAATCTCTCTTTCAAATCTGGTACATCTTGGCACTTCTGGATGAATCGAGTACTTAGAATCGTGAGCTTCCTCAAGAATCAATTGTTTGATTCCTTTTTATCCCAAGACGCAAATTCGGCCTTTGAAAAACATGGTTCCTTGCTCATCAGAGTGAAATCTACGGCTAGGCCTTCTTCCTTTTAGCCTTGATCTTAGAAATTTTATCGTCATCTTTCGGCCTTCACTAATCTGATCCTCCGATGTTGGCCTCACTTCGATCTGACTACCATTCCTTGAGCGACTTCCAACCTTAGTTTCGAAATTCCTTGCATAGTTCGGTTGATCCTCCATTGTTAGCGTATTTGCGCTATGGCTCTTCGACTCGAGCATCTGCTACCACATTGGCTTTCGGGATGATAATGAATTCCACATTATAATCCTTAATTAGCTCTAGCCATCTTATTTGTCTCATATTCAGATCGCTTGAGTGAATATGTATTTGAGCTCTTATGGTGCGTATATATCTCACATCTATTTCCTATGAGATAATGGCGCCATATCTTCAAGGCATGCACTACGGCTAACTCCAAATCATCGTTGGGTAGTTCACTTCATGCGGTCTTAAGCGTCTCGGCGCATAAGCAACGACTTTGCCTTCTTGCATTAACACGCATCCCAAGCCTTGCTTTGAAGCATCGCAATAAATATCAAATCCATTCGCACATCCGCAACACTAATACGGGTACATCGTTCGCGCTTCTTTAATTCCATAAAGCTTTCTCGCACTCTGGCGTCCATGCAAACTTCTTTTCCTTCTTCAACAAGCTGCGTCGGGGTTTAGCAATTGTCGAAAATCCTTTTATGAACCGGCGGTAGTATCCGCCATTCCCGAAAACTACGGATCGAGTAATGGACTTGGTTGCTCCCAATGCAACATCTGCATCCACTTTCTTTGGGTCAATGCAACTCCTTTAGTAGTCATTACATGACCAAGAAATTCGACTTTTCCTTCCAAAATTCACACTTGCTAAACTTAGCATATAGTGATGCTCTCATGACTGTCTAAAACCATTCTTAGATGTTCCGCATGCTCTTCCTCTATCTTTGAGTAAACCAAGATATCGTCTATGAAGACTACAACAAACTTATCCAAATATTCCATTAAAACCTTATTCATCATGTTCATGAAATATGCTGGGGCATTAGTCAATCCAAATGACATGACCGTGAACTCATAATGTCCATATCGCGTAGAAAAGCGGTCTTAGGTACATCCTCCGCTCGGATCTTCAGCGATGGTATCGAGCGAAGATCTATCTTGGAGAAAACTCGGCTCCTCTTAAGCGATCAAATAAGTCATCGATCACGGGCAGCGGATACTTATTCTTGATCGTTACTTCATTAAGTGCACGATAATCGATGCACATTCTAAGACTTCCATCCTTCTTACGAACAAACAAAATCGGGGCTCCCCATGGTGTTGAACTAGGTCTAATAAAACCTTTTTCTTGCAGTTCCTCAATCTGCTTCTTCATTTCCACTAACTCGTTGGTAGGCATCCGATATGGTCTCTTTTATATCGGTCTGTCCACGGTGCTAATTCAATGACAAACTCGATATCGCGATCCGTGGCGATCTGGCAAATCTTACGAAACACATCCGGTATTCTCGACTCTCGGCACATCTTCCATCGATGGCTTTCACGCTATTGACCACTAACTGCCCATCACGAACTGCGGTTGCTTGAAATTCTACTTTCTTGCTACTAGGGCCTTCCAAAGTTACGATCCTTGGCCACAATCCAAAACGACCTTATGCTTAGATAGCCAATCCATTCCAAGGATGGCGTCTAGGATTGCGCATCTATCAAGATAAGATTAGCTAGAAATTCTATCCCATCCATAAGCAACTTAGCTCCCAAACACCCAAGGCTAGATCTAAGCTCGGATCACGGGGCTTGGACTAAAGCACACACTTAAGATTCACCACTTTAAATCCATTCTTGGTTGCAAAACTTTGAGAAACAAGCGAATGCGAAGCTCGAGAATCAAACAAAGCATGGCGGTACCGAGTTGACGAAACTTACCCAAGTCGACGTCGTAGCCTCCCGAGCTCCATCGGCGGTGATGTGGTTGATCCTTCCACGCCTTTGTTGATTGCGGGGTTGCTCAGCATTGACTGGCGCACGATTTCCTCCGAGGTTGGTGCCTTGGCGGTGTTGTTCCCAAATTGAAACGAATCGGCGTGATGCCTCCTTACGTGGACACCTATTAGAAAAGTGCCACGGCTCATTGCATGTGTAGCATCTTTTCACTGCGGTATTGATTTCCTCTGGTGCATTGTTGCCCTTTGGTGTCTGGAAGTTACGATTGGCGAGGCGAGTGCGAGGGTTGATGTCTTGTTCACGGTGGTGGTTGGAATCTAGCAAATTGCTGTGGTGACATCCTCAAACGTAGGTGATTTGGACGTCCACCCTGATTAGTCATCAAGCGCTAACGGTTCTCACCCAGCTCTTTGCGCTTATCCTCTAGGATCAAGGCCTTATTGACTAGTTCCTGAAAGTCTGGAAAATTTTGGGTAATCAGTCCCACCTGCAGTCCTGAATTTAGTCCCTTCATAAAACGAGACTGCCTAGCCTTGTCCGTCGCTACATCTTGAGGCGATGAGCTAAGCGAGTAAATTTATTCAGGTACTCGGCCACTGGTTGGCCTCCTTGTTTCAAAGCCCTGAACTCTTCCTTCTTAAGGTCCATCATTCCCTCCGGGACATGATACTGGCGGAAAGCATTAGTAAACTCCTCCCAGGTGATCTCTTGTGGGGCTCCATGAGCGGCACAGTAATTCTCCCACCATTCTGCGGCGGTTCCTTCAAGTTGATGAGAGGCGTAGAGCACCTTCTCATTGCCTTCACATTGCGTGATGTGCAGCTTCTTTTCAATAGTTCTAAGCCAGTCATCGGCTTCCAAAGGATTCACATTTCCTGAGAAGGTTGGTGGCCTAGTCCTCATAAAATCTGATAGCTTTGAGTGAGGTCGGGGTCCACCATGGTTGTTCTAAGCTACAGGGTTGTTGTTGTTGGCTGTTGCGTTGGTCATCTGCTGCATCTGCTGCATCATAGTCTGCATCAGTTGAGTCTGCGCTGCAAGAAACGCTCCCAGATTCTGCATGTCGACTAGTGGTGGTTGAGGGCTACCCCCGTCGTTGGTGTTGTCGTTCTGGCGCAGTCCACTTCCTGAAGCACCGTTGTTCCCTCGAGTATTCACCATCTGATGATTGCCTCTTGGGTTAGGAAAGGTAGATGTAGCATAGATAAGAAGTAAGACTTTCTAAAGCGGGGAGATAGGTTATACCCAACTAAAATAATTCTTTATTATTCTTGGTATGGTTGCTTATTTAAGCCTACAAGCTTTGCAACACATACTGCACACTCAGTATTACAAAGAAGCAAACTAAACACGAAACCTTAACGTCAACTAAAAAGGTAAAGACTAACTTAAAGACGCGACTCACACTCGAGTCTCAACACGGCTCAAGGTGACACTCACTCATCCGACCACCTGGTGAGGTGACCAGCGCATACACCGGTGGGTGGTGGCATAGGAGCGAACCTATCACGATGACCTACTCTGGGTCCTCTGCAACAACGAGTGCACTCCCCTCTGGCTCCCACTCTCGCTCCTCGGGATCCTCCTCGAACTCTCCAACTGGCTCCTGAACTCCTCGAGTCACGCACTCCAACTCATCCTCGACCGCCTCTAGGGCCTCTCCGAGCTCAGTGATCATCCCGATGGCTGAAGCACGGGTCACCTCAAGCTCCTGCTCTGCTACTCTGAGTGCCTCGTACACAGTCTCCAGCTCCTGAGTAGTCTCTCTCATATGATCCTCCTGGGCAAGGGCGAACTCTGCAAGGTGTGTGGCAGTGGCACACTCGTCCTCCACGATCCGTCGGCGTCGGCATGCTTGAGCGTCTGGGTGAAGTCGGAACACCGAGTCGTGAAGCTCGTCGGCGTAGTCGCGGCGAACACGGACGAAAAGCAAGTCGAGCAACCTCACGAATTGCAACCGTGCGAGAATCTTCGGCGGAGATGTTGATTGGCTGCTAGCTTCCTCGTTCTCCGGCGTAGATAATCGACATGCAAATAAATCCTCGGTGTACACCATTGGTGACCGGTTGCCTCCTCGGTAAAGCGGACGATAGAAGCCTCCCAGCGTCTGAAGTACTCTCCACAGCTCCATGGCGTAGCCGCCCGCTGACTCCTCAAAGGTCGGAACGATCGGCATCTGCTCCACAAGAACTTTGAATAAGTTCTCCTCCCGAAACGACAAGTAAAACGGGTAAATTCAGCAAAGGCAAGAAGTAGAGAATGAGATGAGTCGAGAGTGTTTTATTAGTCAAGTTTAGATTTTCTTTTAGAAAATAATTTTGGACTCACACAGGACACCTCCACACTATCTAGGGCCAAGACCTACAGTCAGTATGCTCTGATACCACCTCTGTAAGGACCCGAATCCACTGATTCGAACCCACTGTGTTTACCGCACTAGTCCGGGATCAGCGCTAGTGCACACAGCTTAACATTGGTACATATCACATCATACACAACGATAATAGCATAATAGTTCATTTATTGATATAGCTAAATGTATGATCTTATGACCGACTTACATTATTAAGCCACGCAGGGCAAGACTGGAAATATAAGCTAGTAATTAAGCAGCGGAAAGTAGAAAATGTAGATAGCTCATCAGTTCACCACAGGCAACCGACAAGGCTCGGACCCTAATGACTCGCGTCTTCCTGGACTTCATCTTCCAACACAGGTGTAGATTCTTCAACTGTTGATTATGGTTGTTTGGCAAGGGTGAGTACTTAAAGCACTCAACAAGTTGTGCACAGAATGCAATTCTATGTATCTATATGTAAGGCTTATTCGAATGGATAGGCTATCATGGCTATTTTGCAATAAGCGGCATTTATGAACAAATCTGATAAATAGATTATAAAGGCGTAAAACAAATAACAGTTAATGATTAAAAAATTCAATATTTCTCAAGTAAACCAAGTTTCCAATCCTAAGTCAAATTCATCTTCCATATGGCATTCCGCCATCCCAACCACGTTGTCCAATTAATTAAGCTAACCCTTAAATGTAATTCCCGAGCATTGCTCAATACATGAAACACGGCTATCCGAATAGTTTCACACTCTGCAGAGGTTATGCACTTTACCCACGTGATACAATCAAACACCACCAAGGCGAGTGATTATAACAAAGCCTTTACAATGCGCTGGCTTAACCCGATACTACCCGCTAAGGTTTCAACACTGGCGGGACTGGTTACCACATCCAGGGCCCCCCTCTTGCGCCATGTGAATTACACCATAACTCGGGAACTCACACCGTCCACGATAGTATCAAAATTAAGACATTGCAAATTACTCAGCTAGGCTGGCCCATACCAGACATTTGGTTGCATGATTGACTCAGGTCAAAGGCTTGCAAGGTTAAGTCCTTAGTGTGATCAAGGCTAGACATC
The DNA here is from genome assembly GCA_036346275.1 of Otatea glauca. Classification (NCBI taxonomy): domain Eukaryota; kingdom Viridiplantae; phylum Streptophyta; class Magnoliopsida; order Poales; family Poaceae; genus Otatea; species Otatea glauca. The sequence continues at coordinate 43,317,738 of CM070711.1, forward strand.
CACATACCCTCTGCCCATCGGGCCCACCTTGGCATCCTCGCCCCTTGTCACTTGCCCTGATCTAAGTTATTATCACCCAGTTGATTACCAATTGCCATCAACAATTCAACATCGTTGCGTGACATGACTCGCCACAACAACTCAATCTCATCGTGTGATCCCACATGACACACAAGTTCATGACATTGTTCCATATTTCATTAATCAAGATTAATTACTAATGATTCTGACACATGTGATGACGTGGCAAGGCTAAGCAACTATTACGGACTAAACCTCCAATGTTGATCATAATTACTAATCAACTATATTAAACCAATCTAGGGTGACAATGGATCATGGCATACAATGACAAGGTAGGTTATAGATCAATCTGGTATATTACCTAAGCCCAATCTAATTTGAAACAGTTGTATATTTGAAATAGATGCACTAGTGTAAATCAAACATAGCAATTTTATAAACATAGGTTCAACATGATCAAAGCACAATTTGCCTTGGAATACGTCCTGATCTGGTTCTAGAACTTGCTCTTGAGTTGCTGGATCTTCCTCGAGCGTCGCACAATTCAACGTCTCACGCGTGCATCAAGAAGAAAAGCAAATAAATGCCAAAACAGAGAGCAATTGAACTCCAAAAATCAAATAAAATTCACCATTAAATATATCTCAATTTTACAAATTTTTAGAAATTTTAATCACTCAAATCGATTACGATGCAAAGATATAGCCTTTTTAAGTTTGGAATAAATACTGAAATCAGAAATTCAGAATTAACAGATTTATTTTTATTCAGAAAAAGCGATTTATGACGTCAGCGTGACCTCATGAAGACGTCATCATCACAGAATTTCCAATCGGATTATTTTCCAATTGAAAATGCAATTATGACGCAAGCATGGCGTCGGCGTGGCGTCGACCACAGCGCCGACCAATCGAGCGACGACGCGTCCCGGCGCATATAGATCGGGTCCACGGCGCGATGCGAGACTACGGTGGACTCGGTCCATGGCGCCTCGGCTGCTGAGCCCGACACGCGGCACTCCACGATTGGTCGCCGCGCGCTCGATCGTCTGCGAAAACCAATCGGGCGGTCGGCGTTCACGCGACGTGGCAACGCGCACCAATGAGATCTAATCCGGCGGCTCAAAGCTTCCGGACCGGCGATGGCTATGCGACGGCGAGGTCTTACCGGACTTGAAGGCGAAGACCAAGGCGGCGGCGTTTGCGCGACTCCGACGCGAGGCGCGGTAGTTCTGCGTGGCGTGGTCGGCGAATCGAAGATGGCACCCGCGGCGCGAGACCCAACGGCGGCGAAACCGAGCAAAAACCGAGGCGTCCTCGCTTCCAACTCGCGAGCTCCTTTGCGGCAGCGACGATTCACGCGAAACCCGTCCGACCAAAAGATGCGGCGCTGCGGATGAACCTCGGGCGCTACCCTCCTTTTATAGCCTCGGCGTCCGAGCTCTACGGCGGGAAGTCGGTTGTTATGGTGGTGGACTCCGAGTCCGCATCGGAGACGACGACGTGCCACCGTACACGTGTCGCGATCCGACGGCCACGAAACGGCTTCTACGCGGCGCAATCTGGTCCGTTGAAACATGATCGAGCAATTTGCGCAAATTAGGGTTTTCCCGCGACGACTCGTAAATTTGGTGGGCCGCTGAGCCATGAGCCTCAAGCGCCTGATCTTTGGGCTCGGCCCACACAACATTCACCGATTTTTAAAGATTTCTTATTTATAATAATTCCATAAATTCATTTTATTTATTTTAAGCGATAAAACTATTAGGAAAAATCTCAAAAATACTTTGAGACATTCTGGACTCAAATAAAATATTTTTGGCAAAACTTTATTTTAACTTTGCACAGATTTAAATAGATTTGAATAAAAGGCAATAAACTTGATTTCAAATCAATTCAAATAATTCCAGAAAAATCCAAATAAATTCCAGAAAATCACAAATGCACATTTAAGCAATAAAAACTTAATTAAGCCAAATTTTGGGATGTTACATAACCTCTGCAGAGTGTGAATCTATTCGAATAGCCGAGCTCGCGGTATTGAGTAATGCTCGGGAATTACAGTTAAGGGTTAGACTTTTGTTAAACAAAACTTATTGGGATGGCAGGATGCCATGGAAAGTGGAAATTGACTTAGGTTTGGAACCTTGGTTTACTTGAAATCTTTGAATCTATCTATTCTTGTTATTTGTTTCTGATCTTTACAATCTATTTATTGTATTTATTCATAAATCTTTGCTTCTATTGCAAAATAGCCATAATAGCCTTTTCCTTTGGAATAAGCCTTGCATATAGTTACATAGAATTGCATTACATGCACAACTTGTTGAGTGCTTTATGTACTCACCCCTTGCAACACACAAAATCATCAGTTGAGAAGACTACAACCGAAGGAGGAGAAGTTCTACGAGGAGGCGAATATCTAGGAGTTGAACCTTGTCGGTTACTGTGGCATATTGATGGGATTCTTGACATTCTTCATTCATTCTTTGTTTATTTATTTTGAGTTGAAGCCACCAAGGCCTCACAAGTGTAAGTTTGACCTTAAGGTCTTTCAATAGTTCTATATTAATAGATGAAGTCTTTATTTATTATTCCGCTGTGTATGATTGTGATATTTCATCTATGTTGAGACTGTGTGCACTAGCGTGATCCTGGACTAGTGCTGAATACACAGAGGGTCCGGATTTGCATATTCGGGTCCCGACAACCTCGTTCATCACGCCTTTCGGAGCCTACTATTACACTACAATGGCATTCGGGCTAAAAAACGCTGGCGCGACCTATCAGCGTGCGATACAGCGGTGTTTTCACTCCCAGCTCGGGCGCAACATGGAGGCATATGTAGATGACGTTGTCGTAAAAACTCGGGAAAGGAAAGATCTTATCATCGACCTAGCCGAGACTTTCGAAAGTTTAAGGGCTTTCAACATGAAGTGAATCACGAAGTGTGTTTTGAGTATCTTGGAAAAGCGCCGGATTTATCGTGTCACAACGAGGCATTGAAGCCAACCCGGAGAAATTCAAGGCCATATCAAATATGGAACCGCCGACGAACCAAAAAGACGTCCAGAAGCTTACAGGGTGTATGGCCGCTCTAAGCAGGTTCATCTCCCGGCTGGGTATGCAAGGTATGCCTTTCTTCAAACTACTCAAGAAACAAGATAAGTTTGATGGGACGACGGAGCGCAACAAGCATTTGAAGATCGAAGACCTTCACGGCGACACCTCCGTGTTGGTCTCACCAATGCCAGAAGAACCCCTATTACTTTATATCGCGGCAACGGCACATGTAGTCAGCGCTGCGATCATTGTAGAAAGAGAGAAGCGCTCGAGGCACGAGTCCAAGCACCGGTATGCCGTCGGTGAAGTCCTAAGTGAGTCCAAGGTGCGGTATCCACAAGTGCAAAAGCTATTATATGCGTACTCCTTACATCTCGCAAGCTTAAACACTACTTCCAAGAGCATGTTATTTCGGTGGTCACCTCCTTCCCGATCGGAGACATACTTCGCAACCAGGAGGCCACTGGAAGAATTGCCAAATGGGCGATTGAACTCGGGGCCTTTGACATTCAATTCAAACCCGGCAGCCATCAAATCCCAAGCACTCGTGACTTTCTTGCCGAGTGGGCGGAATTGCAGACACCGGCGATTACTAAAGATCTCGAGTATTGGACGATGTACTTTGATGGTTCCCTCATGCTCAGCGGCGCGGGAGCTGGTATAGTGCTCATATCACCAAGTGGAGAAAGATTGAGGTATGTCCTCCAAATATTTTTTTCCTGCATCCAACAACGCCGCCGAGTATGAGGCACTCATTCACGGACTCCATATCACCATATCTCTCGGCATTCGATGACTGGCAGTTCGCGGAGATTCAATGCTCGTGGTCAATCAAGTGCAGAAGGAATGGTCTTGCATCGAGGACAACATGGCAGCATATTGCCAAGAAGTGCGCAAGCTAGAAAGCAATTTCGATGGACTCGAGCTCGTTCACGTACTTCGACGGGACAACGAAGCAGCTGACGAATTGGCGAAGATGGGATCCTGCCGGTCCAAGGTGCCCATGGGAATATTTGTAGAAGAAATTCATAAACCCACGATTAGCGCTCGGCCAAAAGCAGACAGTCCAGTAGAAAAAGGGGAAGAGGCAGAGGTCTTGATTATTACCCCAGATTGGACATCTCCATACCTGGACTACCTGACAGAAGACAAGCTACCCGAGGATCGCATCCAAGCCGAGCGGATCATGTGCCGAAGCAAGAGTTATGTAGTCGTTGGAAAGGAGCTTTATCGTAAGAGCTCCTCTGGCATACTGCAACGATGCATATCGGAACAAAAAGGGAAAGACACTGCTCAAAGAAATCCACTCGGGAATTTGTAGGAACCATGCGGCGTCATCGACCACAGTCGGAAAAGCCTATCGCCAAGGGTTCTTTTGGCCGACCGTCGTCACAGATGCGGAGGACATCGTCCGGACATGCGAAGGATGTCAGTTTTTTGCACGCCAAATGAACAAGCCAGCGCAGGAACTACAGACTATCCTGATTACGTGGCCATTTGCGGTTTGGGGGCTCGACATGGTGGGACCTTTGAAAAAGGCTCAAGGAGGCTATACTCATCTCTTCGTTGCCGTTGATAAATTCACCAAATGGATTGAGGCCAAACCAGTCGCCACCATCACGGCGGCAAAGGCCAGAGAATTCTTTCACGAGATCGTGGTTAGATTTGGCGTACCCAACCGAATCATCACAGATAATGGCACTCAGTTCAGAGGCGAAGTATTTCAACATTGGTGCGAGGAGCTGGGCATAAAAATTTGCTTCGCGTCAGTCGCGCACCCCCGAAGTAACGGACCTGTTGGTTTTCCTCATTCTCATTGGGGGCTTCTTGCGAATAGCTGGCCCACCCCCGGGGGAACCACTCGGACCGCCGCCGACTGGTGCCCCGGGCTTCTTTGGACAACTCGCCGAAACTCGCGCAGGTGGATCTTGGATTTTGGGACCCCCAACCGGACGTCAGGGGGCCACGAAGTCATCAGACAGTATCTTCTTTCCCTTCTTTGCAGCAAGGCCCCCTGCTGGAGACCGCGCCCGCGCGCGGAGAAACTGGGCGCGAGAGGCATTTCGGAAGGAGGAACAACGAAGAATGCGATGCGATCCTGAAGATGAAGATCAAGAGTTAGCAGAACTTCAAAGAACGAAGAAACACAAAATTCCCAATAAAAATCGCCTACCACGGAGGCGTGATATGTTGAAAGATTTGGGCACTTGGTGATAATATGTCGATGCTCGAGATAAAGAGTTCTCGATACTGGCGCATAACCCCTCCCTTGGCAAATCGTCGGTCGTTCCGGGTCGGGTCACTTTGTCCCCTATAAGTGAATCCCGGATGAACTCGCTCCTTCAGGGCTGCACCGTGAGCGATGAAGTGAGAGGCAAGGACCGAATCCGCGATTCGAACCCCTTTGTGTTTACGCACTAGTCCGGGATCAGCGCTAGTGCACACGACTTAACATTGGTACATATCACATCATACACAGCGATAATAGAATAATAGTTCATTTGTTGATATAGCTAAATGTATGATCTTATGACCAACTTACATTATTAAGCCACGCAGGCAAGGCGAGAATATAAACTAATAATTAAGCGTGGAAAGTAGAAGCGTAGATAGCTCATCGATTGCACCACAGGCAACCAACAAGGCTCGGACCCTAATGACTCGTGTCTTCTTGGACCTCATCTTCCAACACAGTGTAGATTCTTCAGCTGTTGATTATTGTTGTTTGGCAAGGGTGAGTACTTAAAGCACTCAACAAGTTGTGCACAGAATGCGATTCTATTTATCTATATGTAAGGCTTATTCCAAAGGATAGGCTATCATGGCTATTTTGCAATAAGCGACATTCATGAACAAATACAATAATAGATTGTAAAGAATGTAAAGCGAATAGCAATAATAAATAAATTCAGTATTTCTCAAGTAAACCAAGTTTCCAATCCTAAATCAAGTTCCAATCTTCCATATGGCAATCACGCCATCCCAACCAAGTTGTCCGATTTATTAAACTAACCCTTAGCTGTAATTCCGAGCATTGCTCAATACCATGAGCACGGCTATCCGAATAGTTTCACACTCTGCAGAGGTTATGCACTTTACCCACGTGATACAACCAAACACCACAAAGGCGAGAGATTATAACAAAGCCTTTACAATGCTCTATCTTAACCGGTACTACCGCTAAGGTTTCAACAACTGGCGGTCCGAAAACCACATCCGGGGCCCCCTCTTGCGCCATGTGAATTACACCTGACCGGGAACTCACACCGACCACGATAGTATCAACATTAAGACTTTGCAAATTACTCGGCTAGGTGGCCCATACGGACATGTGGTTGCATGATTGACTCGAGTCAAAGGCTTGCAAGGTTAAGTCCTTAGTGTGATCAAGGCAAGACTTCCACATACCATCGCCCATCGGGCCCACCTTAGCCTCCTCGCCCTTGCCACTTGCCCCAATCTAAGTTATTATCACCCGTTGATTACCAAGCACCACATGCCATCAACAATTCAACATCGTTGCGTGACATGACTCGCCACAACAACTCAATCTCATCGTGTGATCCCACATGACACACAAGTTCATAATATTGTTCCATATTCCATTAATCAAGATTAATTATCAATGGTGATGATACATGTGATGGCGTGGCATGGCTAAGCAACTAATCTGAACTAAACACGGCATACAATGACAAGGTAGGGTATAGATCAATGACGGTATTTAGCTAAGCCCAAACTAATTTGAAACAGTTGTATATTTGAAATATATGCAATAGTGTAAATCAAACATAGCTATTTTACAAACATGGGTTCAACATGATCAAAGCACAACTTGCCTTGGAATAGGTCCTGATCTTGATCTGAAGTTTGCTCTTGAGTTGCTTGATCTTCCTCCGAAGCGTCGCACAATTCAACGTCTACGCGTACTGAAAGAGAAAAGCAAATAAATACCAAAACAGAGAGCAATTGAACTCCAAAAATCAGTTAAAATTCACCATTAAATAGATCTCAATTTTACAAATTTTTAGAAACTGGAATCACTCAAATCCGAGTTACGATGCAAAAGATATAGCCTTTTGAAGTTTGAAATAAATACTGAAATCAGAAAATCAAAAAAATACGAAATTATCAGATTTATTTTTATCTTGAAAAGCGATTTATGACGTCGGCGTGGCGTCAGCGCCTGTGGCGCTAGGCGAACCAACGAGAAGTCGCGCGTGTCGGTCCATGGACACGGTCCACGAGACCCCTACGGTCCACCGTGAACCCGGCGTATGGCGCCTCGGTGCTGCGCCTCCACGCGGCGGCACCGATTGGCCGCGGCGGCGGCGCCATCGATGCATTCAGATCTCATCGGGCGGTGGCGATCGAAGCACACGCGGCAAGATCGAACCGCGGATTAAAATCTAACGGACCGCGATTGCGAGGACTTACGAATCCACGAGAGACCACGCGGTGGATCGGAGGCGTTGGCGATGATCAAGCGGTCCAACTCCTCTCCGCTGCAAATGGCGCCGCCGAGAGGCGAGATCCACCGGCGATGAAGGCGGCGATCCTCCACACGGCGCTCCGGCGAGCTGCGGGCAGCGAGACCTTGCGCCTGCTGCGGTGCGGGACAAGGACCTCAATGCACTGTCGGTTCCTTAAATAGGCGGACGGAGGCGTGCGGGCGAAGACACGGACTCGAGTCCATCGGCGACACGGCGGCGGCGGAGGAGTTGAAAGCGGAGGCGACAACCAGAACCCTCCGATTGCCAGCGAGCGGCCCGGATCGTCCCGGCGCGGCGCACGATCGAGATCTGTCCAACTCAAAGCAGCGGATGAGATCTCCTCTTACTCGCGCGATCGGCTTAAGCGGCGCCGCTTGATCTTGATCCTACGGTCCTCTGCGCTAGGGTTTAGGTTTCTGCGCGATTGCCGACCGCTGATTCAAGATCAGCGGTTGGCGCTAAGCTTCTAGAAGCTGGGATTCGCGGGCTTGTGAGCTGGCGACTGCCACCAGAGATGGGCGACTACCCGATCTTTATTAATTTGATTTTAAAAGATTTCTTATTTAAAATAATTACAAAAATTCATTTTATTTGTTTTAGGCAATAAAATAATCAGGAAAAATCCAAGAAAAATCTCAAAAATACTTTGAGACATTCTGGACTCAAATAAAATATTTTTGGCAAAACTTTATTTTAACTTTGCACATATTTAAATAGATTTGAATAAAAGGCAATAAACTTGATTTGAATTTAATTCAAATAAATCCAGAAAAATCCAAATAAATTCCAGAAAATCACAAATGCACTTTTAAACAATAAAAACTCTATTTAGCAGATTTTTGGGATGTTACAAACCTCTCCCCATAACAGAATCTCGGCAGAGATTGGGGCTAACTATAGAATAGGTTGGGAATTCGACTTTAAATCTTCTTCTCGCTCCCAAGTGGCTTCACTTTCAGAATGATTGCTCCTTGAACTCTGCAAAAGCGAATAGACTTGTTTACGGTCTTGCGCTCCATAACATCAAAATTCGATCGGTTGCTCTTTATAAGTCAAATCTTCTTGCAGCTCTATTGCATCCAGCGGGGTTTGCTCTCTTGGCACTCTGAGACACTTCTTAAGGCTGCGATACATGGAATACATCATGCACTCCGCCAATGGTAGAGGCAACTCTAGCGATAAGCTACCTCTCTCGGCGGCTCGGAATCTTGAGCGGACCAACATATCTTGGTGCAAGCTTCCTTTAACGTGAAATCTTTTAACGCCCTTAAGAGGGTAACCACGAGATACACATGATCTTACGGTTCAAAACTCAAATCTCGACGACGGTTATCTGCGTAGCTTTTACTGTCTTGGTATGCTATCTTCAACCTCTCTCGATCATTGCGACTTGACTTTGGCTTCCTCGAGAATGTCGGCGAAAACCAATCGCTCTCTGTTTCATTCCAATTCAATGGAGTCACGACAAGCACGTCCATACAAGCGCCTCAAGCGGTGACATCTTGGGCTAGCTTGATAACTATTATTGTAACTAAATTCCGCATATGGCAAACACTTATCCCATGTCGTAGCATAAGCTAAAGCACAAGCTCTCAACATATCCTCTAAAATCGATTTACTCTTTCGGTCGACCATGCATGCGGGTGATATCTTGTCTTGAAATTCAAGCGGGTCCCCATTGCCGTGCAACTTATTCCAAAACCTTGAGGTAAATTGGGTACCTCATGTCGACACAATCTTCTTGGGCACTCCATGCAAACATACAATCCTTGACATGTACAATTACGCCAAGCGATCTCGGCGTAGGTGGTCTTTCTTTGGGATGAAATGGCGACCTTGGTTAGGCGATCCACTATAACCCAAATGGAATCGTAACCTTTACGAGTCTTAGGTAAACCGGTGATAAAATCCATTCGATTTCTTCCACTTCCATTAGGAATTTTTAACGTTTGCAACAGACCGGTGGTCTTTGATGCATAGCTTTACTCTCGACATCGTCGCATAATGCAACATGCTCGGCCACTTCACGCTTCATATTTGGCCACGAATCTCTCTTTCAAATCTTGGTACATCTTAGCGCTTCTGGATGAATCGAGTACTTTGAATCATGAGCTTCCTCAAGAATCAATTGTTTCAACTCCTTTTATCCGGTACACAAATTCGGCCTTTGAAGAACATGGTCCCTTGCTCATCGAGTAAAATCTAAGGCTAGGCCTTCTTCCTTTAAGCCTTGATTTTAGAAATTTTATCGTCATCTTGTTGACCTTCTCTAATCGATCTTCCAGCGTTGGCTTTACTTCAAGTGCACTACCATTCCTTGGAACTACTTCCAATCTTAACCACGAAACTCCTTGCATAATTCGGTTGATCCTCAATTGACAAGGTATTCGCGCTATGGCTCTTTCGACTCGAGCATACGCCACCACATTGGCTTTTCGGGTGATAATGGATTCCACATTATAATCCTTAATTAGCTCGACCATCTTATTTGTCTCATATTCAGTCGACTTGAGTGAATATGTATTTGGACTCTTATGGTCCGTATATATCTCACATCTATTTCCTATGAGATAATGGCGCCATATCTTTAAAGCATGCACCACGGCGGCTAATTCCAAATCATGCGTTGGATAATTCACTTCATGTGGTCTTAATTGTCTTGGCGCATAAGCAACGACTTTGCCTTCTTGCATTAACACGCATCCCGAGGCCTTGCTTGAAGCATCGCGATAAATGTCAAATCCATTACGCACATCCGCAACACTAATACGAGTTTGTTGTTAAGCGTTTCTTCAATTCCATAAAACTTTGCTCGCACTCTGGCGTCCATGCAAACTTCTTTTCTTTCTTCAACAAGCTGTGTCAAGGGTTTAGCAATTGTTGAGAATCCTCTATGAACCGGCGGTAATATCCGCCATTCCCAAAAAACTACGAATCGAGTAATGGACTTGGTGGCTCCCAATGCAACACTGCATCCACTTTGGGATCAAGCTGCGACTCCTTTGGTAGTCATTACATGACCCAAAATTCGACTTTCTCCTTCGAATTCACACTTGCTAAATTTTGCATATAGTGATGCTCTCGCGACTGTCTAAAACCATCCTTAGATGTTACGCATGCTCTTCTTGGTCTTTGAGTAAACCAAAATATCGTCTATGAAGACTACAACAAACTTATCCAAATATTCCATGAAAACCTTATTCATCATGTTCATGAAATCTGCTGGGGCATTAGTCAATCAAATGACATGGTGTGAACTCATAATGTCCATATCGCGTAGAAAGCGCGGTCTTAGGTACATCCTCGCTCGGATCTTCAGCGATGGTATCACGAGCGAAGATCTATCTTGGAGAAAACTCCGGCTCCTCTTAGCGATCAAATAAGTCATCGATCACGGGCAGCGGATACTTATTCTTGATCGTTACTTCATTAAGTGCGATAATCGATGCACATTCTAAGACTTCCATCCTTCTTGCGGACAAACAAAACCGGGGCTCCCCACGGTGATGAACTTAGTCTAATGAAACCCTTCTCTTGCGGTTCCTCAATGCGCTTCTTCATTTCCACTAACTCGTCGGTAGGCATCCGATATGGTCTCTTTGATATCGGTCTTTGTACACCGCGCTAACTTCGATAACGAACTTCGATATCACGGTCGGTGGCAATCCGGCAAATCTTAGGAAACACATCCGGGTATTCCACGCCATTGGCACATCTTCCATCTTTGATGGCTTTCACGCTGTTGACCACTAGCGCCCATCTCGAGCTGCGGTCGCTTGAAACTCCACTTTCTTGCCACTAGGGCCTTCCAAAGTCACGATCCTTGGCCACAATCCAAAACGACCTTATGCTTTGTGACCAATCCATTCCAAGGATGGCGTCTAGGGATTGCGCATCTATCAAGATAAGATTAGCTAGAATTCTATCCCATCCATAAGCAACAGCTCCCAAACACCCAAGGCTAGATCTAAGCTCGGATCACGGGCTTGGACTAAAGCACACACTTAAGATTCACCACTTTAAATCCATTCTTGGTTGCAAAACTTTGAGACACAAGCGAATCGAAGCTCGAATCAAACAAAGCGTGGCAGTCGAGTTGACCGGGAACTTACCGGTCTGCGTCTGTTGCCTCTTGAGCTCCATCGGCGGTGATGTGGTTGATCCTTCCACGCCTTTGTTCTGCGGCGTTGCTCGGCTTGGCTTGGTGCACGATTTCCTCGATCTTTGGTGCTTTAGCGGGTGTTGTTCCCAGGTTGAAACGAACTGGCGTGATGCCTCCCTTTTGTGGACACCTATTGGAAAAGTGTCACGGCTCGTTGCAAGTATAGCACCTTTCACTTTGGATTCTTTGGTTTCCTCCTGGTGCATTGTTGCCCTGTGTTGGCGTTTGAAAGTTCTGGTTGGCAGGGCGAGGTGCAGGGGTTGATGTCTTGTTTCCAGCTAGTGGTTGGAATCTAGCAAATTCTTTGTGGTGACATCCTCAAGCGTAGATGGTTTGGGCGTCCACCACGATTATTCATCAAGCGCTTACGGTTTCACCTAGCTCTTTGCGCTTATCTTCTAGGATCAAAGCCTTATTTACCAGCTCACGAAAATCAGGAAATTGTGGGTGTCAGTCCACACAGTAGTCCGAGTTCAATCCCTTCATGAAGCGAGGTATGCGGCTTTATCTGTCGCTCGTCTTGAGGGCATAGCGAGCTAAGCGAGTAAATTTGTTCAAGTATTCGCCCTTTGGTTGGCCTCCTTGCTTCAAAGCTCGAACTCCTCCTTCTTAAGATCCATCATTCCCTCCGAGACATGAATCTGGCGGAAAGCATTAGTAAACTCCTCCCGGGTTATCTCTGTGGGGCTCCATGGCGACACGATGGTTCTCCCACCACTGCGGCGGTCCCTTCCGGTTGATGAGGCGTAAGCACCTTCTCATTTCCTTCACACTTGTGTGATGTGCGGCTTTTTCTCAATTGTCCTAAGCGGTCCATCGGCTTCCAAAGGATTCACATTTCCGAAAAAGTTGGTGGCCTAGTCCTCATAAAATCGATAGCTTTGACATAGGTCGAGGTCCACCATGATTGTTTTGAGTTGCGAGGTTGTTGTGATTTCTTCTTTGCATTGGTCATCTCTTTGCATCTATTTGCATCATTGTGCATCGAGTTAGTCTGTATTGCGAAATGCTCCTAGATTCGCATGTCTCTGTCGGTGGTTGAGGTCTGCCTCCATCATTGGGATTGTCATTACACGCGATCCACTTCTGAAGCACCGTTGTTTCCTCAGTATTCACCATCGATGATTGCCTCTTAGGTTAGGAGAGGTAGATGTAGCATAGATAAAGTAAGAATTTCTAAAGCGGGAAATAGGTTATACCCAAACTGAACAATTCTTTATTTAACTTGGTATGGTGCTTATTTAAGCCTACAAGCTTTGCAACACATCTTGCACACTCGGCAATACAAAAAGCAAACTAAACACGCAACCTTAACGTCAACTAGAAAGGTAAAGACTAACAAAGGCGCGACTCACACTCGAGTCTCAACACGGCTCAAGGTGACACTCACTCATCCACCACCACGATCGAGGTGACCGGCGATACACCGGTGGATGGCGGGCATCGGGCGAACCTATCACGGTGACCTACTACTAGATCCTCTGCAACAGCGGGTGCACTCCCTCGGCTCCCACTCTCGCTCCTCTGGATCCTCCTCGGACTCCTCATGGCTCTGAACTCCCGAGTCACGCGCTCCGGCTCGTCCTCAAGCGCCTCGGGGCCTCTCCCGGCTCGGTGATCATCCCGATGGTGAAGCACGGGTCACCTCAAGCTCTGCTCGGCCACTCTAAGTGCCTCGTACACGATCTCGGCTCTGGGTAGTATCTCTCATGTGATCCTCTGGACAAGGTGAACTCGCAAGGTGCGTCGCGATGCACACTCGCTCCCTCGATCCGTCGTCTTGGCGCGCTTGAGCGTCTGGGTGAAGTCGAACAACGAGTCGTGAAGCTCGTCGGCGTAGTCGCGGCGGACACGGCGAAGAGCAAGTCGAGCAACCTCTGAATTGCAACTTCATCACGAGAACCTTACGGCGGAGGCGTTGATTGGCTGCTAGTTTCCTCGTTCTCCCGGCGTAGATGATCAATTTGCAAATGAATCCTCGGTGTACACGTTCAACATCGGTGCCTCCTCGGTAAAGCGGACGGTAGAAGCCTCCCAGCGTCGAAGAACTCTCCACGACTCCATGGCGTAGCCGCGGTGACTCCTCAAAGGTCGAACGATCGGCATCTGCTCCACAAGAACTTTGAAATAAGTTCTCCACCAAACGGCAAGTAAGACGGTAAATTTAGCAAAGGCAAGACGTAGAGAATGAGATGAGTCAAGAGTGTTTTATTAATCAAATTTAGATTTTCTTTTAGAGAATAGTTTTGGACTCTCACAAGACACCTCCATACTATCTAGGGCCAAAACCTACAGTCAGTATGCTCTGATACCACCTCTGTAAGGACCCGAATCCACTGATTTTAACCCATTGTGTTTACCGCACTAGTCCCAGGATCAACACTAGTGCACACAGCTTAACATTGGTACATATCACATCATACACAACGATAATAGAATAATAGTTCATTTGTTGATATAGCTAAATGTATGATCTTATGACCAACTTACATTATTAAGCCACGCAGGCAAGGCGAGAATATAAACTAATAATTAAGCAAATGGAAAGTAGAAGCGTAGATAGCTCATCGATTGCACCACAGGCAACCAACAAGGCTCGGACCCTAATGACTCGTGTCTTCTTGGACCTCATCTTCCAACACAGTGTAGATTCTTCAGCTGTTGATTATTGTTGTTTGGCAAGGGTGAGTACTTAAAGCACTCAACAAGTTGTGCGCGAATGCGATTCTATTTATCTATATGTAAGGCTTATTCCAAAGGATAGGCTATCATGGCTATTTTGCAATAAGCGACATTCATGAACAAATACAATAATAGATTGTAAAGAATGTAAAGCGAATAGCAATAATAAATAAATTCAGATATTTCTCAAGTAAACCAAGTTTCCAATCCTAAATCAAGTTCCAATCTTCCATATGGCAATCCTGCCATCCCAACCAAGTTGTCCGATTTATTAAACTAACCCTTAAGCTGTAATTCCCGAGCATTGCTCAATACATGAGCACGGCTATCCGAATAGTTTCACACTCTGCAGAGGTTATGCACTTTACCCGTGATACAACCAAACACCACAAAGGCGAGAGATTATAACAAAGCCTTTACAATGCTCTATCTTAACCGGTACTACCGCTAAGGTTTCAACAACTGGCGGGTCTAAAAACCACATCCGGGCCCCCTCTTGCGCCATGTGAATTACACGACAGGGAACTCACACCGACCACGATAGTATCAACATTAAGACTTTGCAAATTACTCACTAGGTGGCCCATACGGACATGTGGTTGCATGATTGACTCAGTCAAAGGCTTGCAAGGTTAAGTCCTTAGTGTGATCAAGGCAAGACTTCCACATACCATCGCCCATCGGGCCCACCCAGCCTCCTCGCCCTTGCCACTTGCCCCAATCTAAGTTATTATCACCCCGTTGATTACCAAGCACCACATGCCATCAACAATTCAACATCGTTGCGTGACATGACTCGCCACAACAACTCAATCTCATCGTGTGATCCCACATGACACACAAGTTCATAATATTGTTCCATATTCCATTAATCAAGATTAATTATCAATGGTGATGATACATGTGATGACGTGGCATGGCTAAGCAACTAATACGAACTAAACCTCCAATGTTGATTATAATTATTAACCAACTATATTAAACCAATCTAGGGTGACAATGGATCATGGCATACAATGACAAGGTAGGGTATAGATCAATCGGTATTTTAGCTAAGCCCAAACTAATTTGAAACAGTTGTATAATTGAAATATATGCAATAGTGTAAATCAAACATAGCAATTTTACAAACATGGGTTCAACATGATCAAAGCACAACTTGCCTTGGAATAGGTCCTGATCTTGATCTGAAGTTTGCTCTTGAGTTGCTTGATCTTCCTCGAGCGTCGCACAATTCAACGTCTACGCGTACTAGAAAGAGAAAAGCAAATAAATACCAAAACAGAGAGCAATTGAACTCCAAAAATCAGTTAAAATTCACCACTAAATAGATCTCAATTTTACAAATTTTTAGAAACTGGAATCACTCAAATCCGAGTTACGATGCAAAAGATATAGCCTTTTGAAGTTTGAAATAAATACTGAAATCAAGAAAATCAAAAAATACGAAATTATCAGATTTATTTTTATACTGAAAAAGCGATTTATGACGTCAGCGTGACGTCACTGCCACGCGGCGCTAGGCCGAACCAACCAGAAGCCGACGCGTGTCCCGGTCCATGGACCTAGTCCACGAGACCCCCTCTGGTCCACCGTGAACCCGGCGTATGACGCCTCGGTGCTGCGCCTCCACGCGGCGGCACCGATTGGCCGCGGCGGCGGCGCCATCGATGCACCGAGATCTCGCCAGGCGGCTGGCGATCGAAGCACACGCGGCAAGATCGAACCGCGGATTAAAATCTAACGGACCGCGATTAACGAGGACTTACGAATCACGAGACCACGCGGTGGATCGGAGGCGTTGGCGATGATCCGACGGTCCAACTCCTCTCCCGCTGCAAATGGCGCCGCGAGGCGAGATCCACCGGCGATGAAGACGGCGATCCTCCACACGGCGCCCGCGAGCTCGACGGGCAGCGAGACCTTGCGCCTGCTGCGGTGCGGGACAAGGACCTCAATGCACTGTCGGTTCCTTAAATAGGCGGGACGGAGGAGCGTGCGGGCGAAGGACACGGACTCGAGTCCATCGGCGACACGGCGGCGCGGGCGGAGGAGTTCAAAGCGAGGCGACAACCAAGAACCCTCCGATTGCCAGCGAGCGGCCCAGGGCGTCCCGACGCGGCACGATCGATCTGTCCAACTCAAGCAGCGGATGAGATCTCCTCTTACTCGCGCGACGGCTTAAGCGGCGCCGCTTGATCTTGATCCTACGGTCCTCTGCGCTAGGGTTTAGGTTTTACGCGCGATTGCTTCGACGCTGATTCAAGATCAGCGGTTGGCGCTAAGCTTCTAGAAGCTGAGCTTCGCGTCGCAATGAGCGGCCGGCTGCCACCGAGATGGGCGACGGCCCGATCATCATTTAATTTGATTTTAAAAGATTTCTTATTTAAAATAATTACAAAAATTCATTTTATTTGTTTTAGGCAATAAAATAATCGGGAAAAATCAAGAAAAATCTCAAAAATACTTTGAGACATTACGGACTCAAATAAAATATTTTTGGCAAAACTTTATTTTAACTTTGCACATATTTAAATAGATTTGAATAAAAGGCAATAAACTTGATTTGAATTTAATTCAAATAAATCCAGAAAAATCCAAATAAATTCCAGAAAATCACAAATGCACTTTTAAACAATAAAAACTCTATTTAGCAGATTTTTGGGATGTTACAAGGGCCAAACCCACTCATGTAAGCTCGCTATCTTTCAGCTTTCCGATCAGTGCCAAGAGTTCAGACACTTGATCCATGTCGGAAGAAGCAGGGGCGGAACCCCAGGAAATAGACATTGAGGGACGGCGCCCAGTGAACGGAGGCAGAGACAAATCGGGGTTGGCACAGTAAAACCATTCCCTATGCCAACCCTTGTTGGAGGTCTTGACAGGAATGGCAAAGTAATCCTTCTTCAACCCTTCCCTTGGTGGAATCCAATACCGATAACCTTGGGGTCATTTTTGGAGGGATAGGGCTTCAGGAGATAAAGGTGACGAAAGAGGTCGAAATGGGGCTAATGCCCAGAAAAGCTTCACAAAGGTGGACAAAGAGGGAAATTTGGAGGATAGAATTGGGGTTTAGATTCACCAATTCGATTTTATAAAAGAAAAGAAGGCCGCGAAGGAAAGAACTGATCGGAAGACCAAGGCCGCGGTGGAAAAAGATTCGAAAACCACCACCTCCTCTGAGCGGGAGTCGGGACGGATTCACCGTGGCCAAGGCGTCATGGAGATCAGGGCGGATCGGGCAAGATCCCGTCGTCTACCATGAATTTCAGCTTCTCCTCGATGCGTTGCAGGTCGCCCAATCTTGTGGAGAAGGCGGAGAAGGAGTAGAAGAAGACATCCTTGCGAGAAAGAGTGACAAATGACTCGAGAAGACAAAACGTGAAGGTTAACCTTGGTGGCGGAGAGTTCGGGAAGGCGAGAAGGAGAAAGGAGAAAAGCTCGGCGGAAAGATGAAGCGCCGGGCGTCGTGCGACCTAGTTTTTAAAGAGAGAACAGTAAGGTCTCTGCCGAATCGGCGGGAAAAAGCTGCAAAGCGTCTCATCCTTTGATTCCTCATAAATGATTTACGTGCCCGTCGCCTCGACTTACGGGCTTGAGCGAATTGACCGGATCGCGTCGAGGCTATGTCGCCCCATGATGGGGCTCGTTCCCACTTACCGTATTAAGCGGGATGTGGATGGTCTTCAACTTGAATAAAAACTTGTTTTCTTACGATCGCCCCACGTTGGGCCTTTGGGTGGTTACCGCATGATGGAATCATGTACCGTAGATTGAGCCCAAGCGCGCAGATCCATGGGCGTGCTCACGAGGGCCGAGAATGCTTGACGTCGTTTTAAGCGAGTATGGGCGCCTTCGGATCTAAATGTGATACGCCCAAGAGAGCTTAAGCGGGTCCGACATCGATCGGAAAGGTATCACTCGGCCAAGAGCCGTCAAAAGTAATATGCTCCAAGAGAGCCTAAGCTGAACGACATCGATCGGGAAGGGTATCCTTTCGGCCATGAGTCGTCTAAGCGTGATACGCTCAAGAGAGCCTAAGCCGCTTAAGATAGCAGGAAAAGATATCACTCGGCCAAGGGCCATATGAAATCATGATACGCTCCAAGAGAGCTAGGCCGTGCTCTTAGAATGCGGGTATCATTCGACCATGAGCAGGATAACCTCGTTCGTCCCAAGTTGGACTAAAAACTATATCTCGCAGCGATCGAATATGGGGATCGCTCGGCCAAGTGCAACGATGCGCTTCAAGTCAAGCCTAAGCTATGTCTAGCGGCAGATGGACACCTCCTTTCGAGTTCAAGCAACACCCAAGGTCCAAGGCGCCTAGAGCGAGACTAATGCACGGTCAAGAGACAGACGAGAGATTCTTCTCTGAAGGTATTTCTTTATTATGTACAAAATTCCCGGGCATTACGCCTAGGAAACTATAAGTTGCGGAGAACTCGCCTCCCGCGCGCGCTCGCCGAGCTCCTCGGTGAGGATCCTAGCCTGCTAAGGCGGGCACGACCTCAAGGAAAGTGCTAATTGCCTCGCGGTCACGTTGCTTCGCCTCCTCCTCCAGCAACGCCTCGAAAGCTCGATCAAATTCCTCCCAACGCTTAACTAGCCTGGGGTGTACCTTCGCTTGATGATACCACCAAGGCATGATGAAGACAAGATCTTGAAGCAAAAAATTGGAGGGCAGAAAGCGAAGAGATACATTATGAAGCGTTGGTACGCCTTTTATAGCCAATTCAGACGAAATCAAAATAAGCGCCGGGATATTAAGCGTCGGAAGCTGAAGAGATTTGGTGTTAATGCAACTTCAGAAGACGAAGAGTTTTTCCGGGTGAATAAGTTGGCACAGAAAAACAAGGCAACCTCAAGAAGCGCTAGATGGTATCAGCGATAAAAATTAAAGGCTTGGCGGAGAAGTATCGAATCTACGTTTGTGACATGATAAGAAGTCCGTAAGGCTGCTTACAAATAAATCAGCTCGGTAAAAGATTTGCGCTTAAGAAAAGCAAAGGATGGAATTTATGATCGAGTTCTTCATAATTAAATGCATTGCAAAGGAAGGTTTTTCGATTGGATAAGGAAACCGGTTGGGATTACAGCAGGAGCCACGAGCAAGCGATCGGATCATGAAGCACTCGGGTCTCTTTGTGGGATATAGATTCCAGGGTATCCTCAAGAAAGGCCCAAGATGAAGGCCCAGAAGATACTCCCCGCGTCAGGCCTCGTTGCCGTGCACAAGGGGACATATCCTAAAGGAAGTTGAACTTATATTTAGATATGATAGATACGGTTGTAATCCGAGTCGTTAATAGGGTAGATAAAGATGTAAACTCTATCCTATTAACTGACTAGAATTTTGTAACCGATCGAAATCTCCAAACCGATCAGGACTCTGTAAGCCGCCCCACCCCCGCTATATAAGGGACAGGGCAGGCAACAACATAGGGATCCGATCATCCAAGCATAGAGCAATCAAGCCATAAAGCATAGAACACTTCATATCGCCCAGAGCATATTGTGCTTTGAGCAACCCCAGATCTAAGAGATCCATATAATCCCAGCACACAGGATTAGGGTATTATCTCCTCCGCGAGAGCCTGAACCTGTATAAACCCCCTTGTCTTGTGTGACCATCGAGTTTGAGATCGAGCGCCTACCCCATAAATTCATTGCCACTACAAAAGTCGACAGCTAGCTCAACAAGAATCGAGCTATAAAGTTTTTGGCCGATTAGAGGAAATCAAGCTGATAGAAAAAAAATGAACATGTGTGTTGCCACCAATGATTGGAGAACACAAACAGTGGAATATTTGATTGACCCCTCGAAGCCTACTGATTAGAGAATCAAGCAACAAGCCCAAAAGTATGTCCTTTTTTATGATGTATTTTACTATCGAACTTTAGAGGGTTTGTTACTAAGATATCTTGAGGCTGAAGAAGCTAAAGTGGCTATGGGAGAAGTACATGAAGGTATTTGTAGATCCCATCAATCGGCTTATAAGATGAAATAATTGTAAAGGCGTACACGGTATTTTTAG
Organism: Otatea glauca; assembly: GCA_036346275.1. Classification (NCBI taxonomy): domain Eukaryota; kingdom Viridiplantae; phylum Streptophyta; class Magnoliopsida; order Poales; family Poaceae; genus Otatea; species Otatea glauca. Next base: position 43,338,199 of record CM070711.1, read on the forward strand.
CCGACAATGTTGGAAGATTGTTTCAAATATTATAAGGGATGCCAGATTTGTTAGAAATTTTGCAATGTACAGTTAGCCCTAGCATTGTCTTTGCACCAAATTATCAAGCCTTGGCCATTTCGAGGATTGAGAATGGATATAATCAGATAAATATTTCTGCATCAAGTAAAGGCCATAAATTTATATTGGCTGCGACCAATTATTTTTCTAAGTGGGTCGAGGCAATTCCGCTTAAAAAGATTACAAGTGTTGAAGCTATCGAATTTGTTACAGAACACTTTGTCCATCGATTTGGAATTCCACAAACTATTATGACCAATTAGGGCACTGTGTTTATGTCCGATGAGTTTCAAAATTTTGCCAGAAGTTTGGGTATTAAGTTGTTGAATTCATCACCTTATTATGCTCAGGCTAATGGTCAAGCTGAGTCGTCCAACAAAACATTGATTAAGTTGATCAAAAGGAAAATTGAGGAAAAGCCGAGGAATTGGCATGTGACATTATCGGAGTAGTTATGAGCCTATCGGATTGCGTACCATGGTGTGACAAAATTATCTCCCTACCAATTGGTCTATGGACAAGAGGCTGTGTTGCCCTTAGAGATTAACATCGACTCGGTACGAATGGCCAGACAAAATGGATTATCGGCTCAAGATTATAAAGATTTAATGATCAATAATTTGGATGACTTGGCAGAATTACATTTACATACGCTGGATCGGCTTAAGAAGAATAAGGCAAGAGTTGCAAAGGCTTACAATAAGAGGGTAATGCCTAAGTCATTTTGCGAAGCCGATTTGGTTTGAAAAACTATTTTGCCTGTCAGCCCTAGAGATAATCGATTTGGCAAATGGTCTCCAACATGGGAAGGACTATATAGAATTCATCGGCATGTAGATGAAAATTCTTATATTTTGGATACGTTGGAAGGTGTGGTGTTTTCTAAGGCGATCAATGGCAAGTACTTAAAGAAGTATCACACAAGTATTTGGGTAGATTCCTAATCGGCTAAGGGTAACTATCAGTTGTAAAAAGTCAAATTAATTTGTTGCGGTTAATTCTAGCTATACTGTAATAATGCATGTAAAGACTACAATTGATTACAGATATCACGCTTTGCAAAAGTAAAATCGAGCATAGGTAACAATCGGTTAAACAGTCGATTATAAATATTACAAACATTTAAAACATTGTTTCAAGACGAGTCTTCCCCACTGCAAGTATTTGAAACATTAAGGTTGGCCGACTACAAACAAGGCTCATCAAATGTCTTGAACAAGACCAAATAGAGCAGCTATTGCCTTGGCTATAGTGGCCTAGACGTCATCTAGGATATTTTGGTTGACTTCCTCAGTTCCAGGCACTGGAGTAATTTTAGTCGATTGTTTCTTGATGGCCACTATGGAGGATGCGATAGAAATCTTCAGGGTTTTGAGGTCTAACGCGTTGTCTGCCATTTGCTTCTATGTGTCGACAAGAGTGGCATTTACTTTGGCCAACTCTTCTTCTAGGGATTTCTAAGTTGATTCTAGGTTTGTGTAGGACAGTTTGATTTCCTTTACCTCATTCATGTCCTTAGTATACTTAGTTTTCGGGGCCTTAATATTGGCCACCAGCTTATCCAAGAGTTTTTTGTCCTCCCTCTGAGCCAACTAGAGCTGAATTCTGGACTTAGCCGCTTCAACTGCTTCTTTTTTTCGTCTAGAAAACAGACGTCAAGAAGAGCTGCTATGGCTTCTTCTGGCAACTCAGTTTTTACGGTGCCCATTGCTTCGCGGATCGTTTGAAAGTTTTATAGAGCCCGGCCGATGGTGAGGGGAGTAGCTTGAAAAGATACCTCAGCTTCTCCTTTGTATCTGGGGTCAACGCAACAACAGCCGATGCGTCCATGGATGCAGAGATGATTTTTTGGATTATCTTGGGAAAGGATTCTATACCAATTTCTATTTCATCCAAATTCGACAAATCAAAACCTAGCATGCTTGTGACCGACTCTGCTGGTTTATCGATCGGCTTCATAGTAGCAGCAGGGACGGTAGTGGTGATTGGTGCGGCCTTAGGAATTGTGGCTGTCGACATCGACTGTGATGGGGGAGGAGGTAAGTCCATCTCTACCAGGAGGTTAGCCAAAATATCGACAATTTGTGCGGCAGGAGAAAGCAAAGGCTGCAAGATGATCCAAAAACGAGTTTAGCCGATTTATTCAGATAGTTGATAAATCAAAATTGGTAAAGAAGGCAATTTACCTCGCCGGTACCCGATGCATGTGGAGAACTCTCGCCTGACTACTCTTGAGATTTGCTACCTCTACTAGCCAAAACCTTTTTATTGGGTCAGTCGCATTTCTTCTCTATTAAATAATCGGTTGAAGAATTAGTAAATGGGAAAGATGGTAGAAATGTGAAATAAAGTCGATGAATAGTTACTTGGTTGTTGTTTTTCCACATCTGATAGAGAAGGCGATTGGATGGCTAGAGAAATTGATGAGTAGCCGGTGACGCCTACTCTGATATTAGGGCGAGGGTGTTTATTTGATGGGCTGGTGCCCAATGGATCACTTGCAACGTTTTTACCCGCTTGCTTGACTTGAGAAATAGAAGGAAGAAGCCGATAAGTGATGTTCAACAAATATTCAAAAAATGCCAATGAGAAGTATCTACCTTAACCGATATATTCCCTGTTATGTAGACAAAACCGGAGTTAGTATAGCCTGAACTAGCACTGCTGCTAGAGCTACTACTATCAGAGTTAGTAAGCTTTGCCAGCTCGAACGGAAGATCTAGGAAGAAATCAAATGCAAGAGCTGATATCGTGCATTCTAATGGGTATAAAGCTTCTTGAATAGCTGACCACCATGTAATGAAGCTACCGACTGATCGAGTTTGCAACATGAAGTGAGGTAATATCTGAATCTGAAGATCATCGACGAACAATCTCAGCTGTAGAAGCCTGTCATACCCGATCTCTTGGCCTAAGCCGATCCAAAAGCTGAAAGCTTGGTGGTACTTGTGCAAATCCCAATTGTCTTGTGTAAACCGAAGGATGATAGAATTCATAAGATGCTTAAAAGGTTTGGCCCTTGGGATGCAAGCCGATAGACAAGATACTTGGTGAAATGAAGATCTTTAATAGTTTGAGTGTCTGCTCAGGCATATCATTGCTATCGGCTGTCAGATGCAAAAAGGAAGGCCAAGAAAAAGCATCGGCTACTCTGTAACTAAAGAAGTCACGCTGATATTTTGTTGGTCAAGCTGGAAGAAGAACCCTAGATATTTTGTTGCTCTGATGGGTGTGATTTTTGTTTCGCTTCCAGAACATAGAATGTATCTCTCCCCATATGATTGGTTGTTCCTGTATTCAATTTCCTGAGACTCTAGGATATCTTCACGTGGGAGGGGGTCGTGGTAAACTATTGAATAGCTGATAACGAATGATGTACATCATTCGGTGTACTTCTCCCATGAAGAGTTTTCCAAGAGCCAGCCGTTGACCCTCTACAAGTTGTTCAGCTATGATTTGATAGGTTTGAGTAGGGCCTAAGGTAGCACCACAGAAGATATATCGGTCGAGCCACATATTCAAGAAGGCAATGTGCTCTTTGACCGACACTAGCCCAATTCCTTTGTTGTTCTCTATATACTTGCTCCAACCTTCGCCATTGGCTGAGACTAACTTATACTTTGGCTTGGCGCTAAAGGTTGATATTTGGTCCCCGACGAGTCTAAGGCAACTGTAAAGACCCTCCTTTTTGGTACAGAATACCAAGAAGGATGATCTATGTGCATATAGTACTAGTTCCATGATCAGTGGCAAGTACGCACATTTACAACAATTGATAATACATCCATACTCAACATTACATATGATAACGGCAATTTATACAATAAGGTCTTACAAAGCAGAGTATATTGCAATGGAAAGAAGCAAAAGCCTTGTAGTATGTGAAAGATCATGTGGAGGTTTACCTATGTTTGGTGATGAATATTTGACTAAATTTGAGCTTGGTATGCTCTGGTTTGAGTTTGATTTGAATTGGATTTTTAAATTGAAGCAATTTGAGTTGTGTCTGCATGATCGATAGAGTGGTTTTATAATTGCTAAGTATCGAGTAGAATTGTTGCTGGGTAGAGCGCCCTGTCATCAGCTCAACTCGAGTCCTTAGTTTGACCAATTGTTACTCGATATCGTTTTATTGACTTGGTAATGAGATCGATAGACTTAGTATCGAGTTGAGGTCGCTAGACTTGATATCGAGTTGAGGTCGATAAACTTGGTATCGAGTTGAGGTCGATAGACTAGGTATAGAGTTTGACATATAGTCGATCACCCAATACGGTCGAAACGGTGGTCGAGTTTCTACTCGACCGAGGATCCTACTCGATAGTGGCAACTCGATGAAGTTGATTCAGTGGTCGATAGTGCCGACTTTTTGAGCGATGCAGTTGGATGATTATTGCATATCTTTATTGGACATTGCTATGCGATGGGTTTTCCTTATTTTTGATGGTTGCATCACGACGGTGCTAGATTATGGTGAGGTGGAGGATGACTGGGACTAGACGAGGTGCGCCGGAGGTCCAAACGGTCGAGGATCGCCAGAAGATGATCGGAGACAGAGTCGTTGCGGACCTAGAAGACAAGGAATGGGTGAGATACTGGCTAGAAGCTACTCGAATCAAGGAGGGCCGTCAGATCGCAGTCTAAGTGATAGAGTAGCAGGTCTAGTTAGTATGGCAGTGTGTGGGAGTCGTTCTGAGCCCTTGATGGTGATCCTTAGGGTAGAAGAATCTCATCCAAGGGAGGAGGGTGACTCAATAGTAGTATAAATAGAAGGGGAGGGGTAACCTTCCTCCTCTTGAAGGTTTTAGAGGTTTTGGTTCCTTTGAGCTTTTTGCCCACTTTGTTGTGAGGCTTTGTAAACCTCCCTTCCAGGAATGCAAATCATTTTCTCTTATGCTTGAATTTACTTTACGCATTTAAATTCAGCAATTAAGTTTCGTAATTTACATTTTGTAATTCGCTTCCTGCACATTTGGATTTGCCTCCCCTCCTTCTAAGTGCTTGTGGATCTTATGCTGAGGATGCATGATTGATGGATGAGTATTCTTCAGACCATATCCTAATCATCTAGGCAAATCTTGTATTCTTTCTTGCAAAAAACTGATCTTGTATGCTTAAGTAAATCATTCTTCTAGATCGTGTTTGAGGGGTTTTTGGACTTGTGTACTTGCTTGCTGTGACGTGTGGAAGGTTATCAAAGATCATCTTGATTATCAAAATCCCACGAGAAATTCCAAGATCAAGTTCTCAAGTTTTGCTCAAACTTGGTGTGTTCTTCCTTCAAAGTGAAAAAGGTCTGAACTTTGACATCAATCCTTGCTATTGATGGTTGGAATAAGTTCTTGACATTCTTAGGATCATATCTACCAAGTTTCATGAGTTTTTGGCCAGCCGATCAAAAGATTCCTCAAATTAACTTTTGAGTTCGTGCTGTTCTTGGCTCTTTTCTTCCTGCTGTTCTTGAGCCTGGTCATACCGCCCTTCGTGCAGTCATATTGGATTCCGATGCAACCGGATTCAACTCGGTCATACCGGACTTGCAGGAAAACTTCCTCCCTTTCATTTCTCCTTTTGATTGAATTGTTTGTGGGCTTAGTTGAATCATTTTGAGTGGGGGAAAATTTTATTTGGGATCATTCAACCCCCCTCCTTTGATCGCTATTTCGGTCCTCTAATTGGTATCAGAGCTGGATTTGCTCTTCGATAGACCTTGACCGGTCTCAAGAGCCATGGCGATGGACAAGTATTTCACCAAGCCTCCCATCTTTTCTGGAGTTGATTTTTCTTTCTGGAATTCCTAGATGGAGTCGTACATCACTGCTCAGGGCTTCCTGATATGGCAGAAGGTGAAACTCCCGTATGAGGTTCCTGCCGGTGAAAATGTCATAGCCGCCAATATGGCTGATATTAAGGCAAACGCTAAGGCAAGGAACATCCTCTTACAAGGTCTGTGCCACAGTGAGTACGATAGGATTTCTCACCTTCGTTCTACTCATTAGATTTGGGTGACTCTCGATGCTTACCATGAGGGCACCACCCAAATCAAGACCGTGAGAGTCTTGACGAGTGCTTTGGTCATTTTACGAAGATTTTGAGCGACCTGTGAGCAGTTGGTTGTATATACCCTGACTCAGATAATACTCGACATTTCTTAACTGCACTCGATCTTTGAGTCTAGGAGATGAAGGTGACCACCATCAAGGGCACCACCGACTTATCGACTCTTACTCTTGATGGCCTTTATTCCCGTCTCAAGACTCATGAGATCGATGTCATCTCTCGCAAGACGAAATCTCAATCGATGGCTTTGGTCACCGATCCCACTGGATCCACTTCGGATTCTTCTACTAGTTTTTCCTTCTCCACCCTTTGCGAGCTAAGCGATGACCAACTGTAAAAATTTCTAGAAAATGAGTTTGCTCTTTTGGCTCACAAATTTTCTTATGCATACAAGAGGGTGAGGGAGAGAAAGAGAGGTGGCACAATCACCTTCTTCAAGTGTGGTGGCCCCAACCACATTCGAGCGAACTGTTCCAAGCTGAAAAAGGGCAAGATCGACTCTGGCGATTCGGCAAAGAATGACTACATTGACAAGAACTACAGCAAGAAGCCTCCAGCTCGTGACCCAGCACGTGAGAAGAAGTACCACAACTTCTCGAAGAACAATAAGCTCTTTCACCGCATCCTTGCCGCACTCGATGATATCAACCTCTTTGACATGGAGACCTGGAGCGACGAGAGCAAGGATTATCCCCAAGAGAAGACCAAAGGCAGCGACGACTTCACCGGGATGTGCTTCATGGTGGACGCCAACGGCATCAGCGATTCCGAGCTCTACAGCGACTCGGACGAGGTACCCTCCTATGACCAGCTCAATGAAGCTTTGTGCAAGCTAGGAAAATTTCATACTAGAGCAAGAGCTAAGTGTATGGATTTAGAGAAGGAAGTAGATACTTTGACTCGGGAGTTAGCTTCTCTAAGATCTTCTCCCTCTCGAGTCTCTGATGACTGTACTCTTTGCGATGCTTTTCTTGTGAAGCTTGAGAATCTAAGGACTATACATGATAGTGTGGTTTCTAAGCTTGAGAGTCTTAGGTCGAAGAATGCGAGCACTTATTCTACTGATGTTATTTCTGTAGATGCTAGTTTTCTTCATACTCACACTAGTTCATCGTGTGAAAATTGCCCTAAATTGCTTGCTGAAATTATTGCCATGAGCTCTCATCTTAGGAAGCTATCTACTAGAAACAACAAACTTGAATTGCATACTTCTAAGGACTCAGTCAGCTGAGGGCTTTAGGCAACTAAAACTTGACAATGAATCCTTAAATGTCAAGTGTGCTGAACTTGCTAAGGACTTACTAGTTAAGTCACAAGAAAATCGCTTACGATGTGCTGAGATTGAGGGGGAATTGGATAAAATCCAAGTCGAACTTAGGAAGAAGCTTGAGGCCCAAACCCTTAGGATTAGAAATGCTCCTTGTGTTTCCTGTAAGGCTCTGAAAGTTGAGGTAGCCGTGCTGAGGGAGAAAAATGCACGTGCTGGTAGTTCTTTTCTTCCTGGTTTTTCTTCTTCTGTTCCCTGTTCTTCTTGTGCCTCGTTCTTCCGGGAGTGTGAATATCTCATGAGCACTCTTGAGAAGTTTGTAGGAGGCAAGAAGAAGCTCAATCTCATTCTAAACCAATCCAAGATTAGCTGATTCAATCAGGGTCCAGGATTTAACTACTTGGATCACGCTCGGGCTCATCCTCCCACCATCGTGCATGGCTCCAAGAGTAGTGAGATTGTGGTAGCTCACAGGGTGAGTGCCACTATGTTTTGATTTGTGGGGGTTGTCCATGGGATCTCTGATCAGAAGATTGCTCCTCCTGCTACTTTTGCCTCTGGTAAGGAAAAGTATACATGCACCTTCTGTCATAAGGATGGATATTTGGTAGATTTCTACTTCAGGCGCGTCAAGATCACAAGGTGTGAGCGTCTCGTTGCTCTTAGGGGTATTTAGGGTCATTCCCAGACACTGAGTGCTCCTAAGGTACACACTGTTGCTAGACGGGATAGAGTGTTGTCTGTTTTTGGGTAGCGTTCAGGACTAGGATTTCATGCTTTTCAGTTGAGTTTTCGTCTTGCAACTGCCCGTGGTCAGTCTTTCCACCGTCCTTTTGATATTCTTCGCATTTCTCATCGAGGTAGATATCAGCGGCGTGAGGTGTTTCCTAGTAGGAGATTTGGACAGCCTTATTGGGAAGGTCCGGCTTTTTCATGATGGGGGGCCAACCCACCTCTAGCTCCCAGATCTTCTGCTAGAGTTACTTCTGGTCTTGTGAGAGTGGAGCGTCATAGAGATACTAGGGTCCAGTCTTTTTCTTCTGTGGCTGGTACTTCGAGGCGTTGTGTGGTTCAGTATTGGGTTCCTAGATCTTCTCTCTGTCCCAGTACTGAGTCATCTCCCTCTCGCGTGTTGACCAAGTCTGTAGGATGGGGAAGGGAGAAGTTTGGATTGTTGACTCCGGTTGTTCTCATCATATGACTAGAGACTCTCGTTGGTTCTCTTCCCTAGTCCAAGCCCTCAATGATGAGTTGATCACTTTTGAGGATTCTTCATCAGGTAGAGTTATTGCCAAAGGTATCGTCTGCATTAATGACAATTTTATTCTTAAGGACGTTGCCTTAATGAGTAAGCTACAATACAATTTGCTATCTGTTTCTCAGCTTATCGATGACTCTTTCGAGGTAAGCTTTAAGACTAGTGCCTATAGAATCCTCGATTCATCAGGAGGATTAGTTTGCGGGATTTCTAGATTTAGGAGAGTCTTTCGTGCTAATTTTACTGCTTCTCATCCTCCAGTTACTGTTGTGATGACTGATGCACCATGATAGCCTTTACATATGGACACTATTGGTCCAGCTCGAGTGCATTCAGTGGGTGGGAAGTGGTATGTCCTTGTCATTGTCGATGATTTTTCGAGGTATTCTTGGGTGTTTTTTATGGCCTCTAAGGATGAGTCTTTTACCCATTTCAGGGGTTTGGTCAGTAGGATGTCTGTTGAGCTCCTTGGTGCCTTACGAGCTATTCGCAATGACAATGGCACAGAGTTCAAGAACTCCTACTTTGAGAGTTTCTATGAGGAGTTAGGTCTAGAGCATCAGTTTTCCTCTCCATATGTCCCTCAGCAAAATGGCGTGGTGCAACCGGATTCAACTCGGTCATACCGAACTTATAGGAAAACTTCCTCCCTTTCATTTGCTCCTTTTGATTGAATTGTTTGTGGGTTTAGTTGAATCATTTTGACTGGGGGAAATTTTATTTGGGATCATTCACCCCCCCTCTGATCGCCATTTCGGTCCTCCAGTATGACCATCCAACCCTCAGGCAACTGACAAGGTATAAACCCTAGAAAATCGCATCTTTGAGATCCCCGTATCCTACGGCGAAGCATATATCTTCGGGGGGGGGCTTTTCTTCAACTAAACCAACATATAAGCAAGGGTGAGTACTTTCGTACTCAGCAAGACTTAAGGCGTATCGTAAAAGTGCAGTAAATGCAGGTTATGTCAAAGGAAGCTTCTATGGTTACTTTGCATAAAGCGGATTTGAACATGTAAATCCAATAGTAATTTGCAAACAGAAATTTTTAAAAGAAAGTTTGACTAATATGAAATAACAAGTATGTAAGCATAAAGTAACAACTCAGTGTCCTCCATGACATGAGCAACAATTCAAATCTTTCTCTACCAACACATGGTATAAAACCAGTCTTTGCCAACATATGGCATAACAGCTGAAACCATTCCTTGTCCACACATAGCATAGTATTGAATTATCTGAAGGGTAAGCTTTCAAACACATGTTTCCAATTCTATTCTGTTTTTATGAAAATATTAAAATCATCTTACTAGTGTCAATTCACCAAGTCTCCCATAACCTCGGGCACAACTTTTCAAAAAGATTTTCACTCTATAGAGGTGTACAACTTTACCTACAAGAAATGATCAACTCTTTGTGCAATTTATATTAGTACACTTCCTTTGGTGTGCTGTAGAGAGATCATAACATAACCGTTACATTACCTAGCCCTAACTTTGCACCAACCCAGTAACGACAAACCCTTACTAATGGTGGCAGAAGATATTTGTACAATCAGTATATGACGAACGGTTATTCACCCCGATGTCCTACTTCTCCCCATAGTAAGGGGCTTACACCGTTGCATTGGTATGTAGAAACCCCTACGAGCAAACCTACCCGGAATGCTCGTGCTACTAGCCTTCCAATGTGAAAAGCTAGTTCTAAGTAACTTAATAGGTTAAGGTTGTCCCATACCAGTACTTGTGGTTATACGGATATCCCTTGGATCATACAATACTATGTTCAATCCTTAATCTGACCCGGACGATAATCTCCCCAACACTACGTGCAAGTCTTATACACATCCGGCTATTGTCAACAATCGTCCGCGTCACAACAATAGTTTTTATTTTTTATTTTTACCAAAATATAAACAACCTTTAATATCATATCCAACCTTTTTAAATTCTTAAAAAACAATTTAATCTGATTATTTCAATTTCCAATACTAAAGCATGGCTAAGCATGATTAATATATAATCGCATATACCCATGCTGACATTATGTATTGTCTAACCTTATTCTAAGGTTATCAAGGTTCACAGTTCAATATTTATTAAGGAAGTTCTATGAGATAGGCTTATAGCTACCAGTACCACAATATAGCAAATTTACAGAAAATACATGCATGGATAAATAGATTTGATAAAACAAAACAAAATTAAAACACTCGGATCAATATGATCAAAGGGGTGCTTGCCATGCTATTTGATGTTGGTAATGTAGTCGAGGTCATAGTTGGTGTCGTTGATGACGGTATTGGAAGCATCGGTGACTACATGCCGTTCGACGAGAATAAAGCAAATAGTAAATCCAATAAGAGCAAAAATAAGTCAGATAACACTAAATTCAAATATGAGTTAAAATAGAAGGTCCTCAATTTTTAAACTTGTTTTTTTATATTATGAATTCTTAAGTTCATGTTATGATATAGATTCTTAGTTGGGTCCAAGTTCAATATTCGTCCGAATACCATTACCTGAATAGCATCAGAGGGTCCTGACCTCTAAAAATTGTTGTATCATTAAAGCATCAGAGGGTCCTGACCTCTAGGGTCCTTTGAAGCTGATCTCAATCTCACTGGTTTTAACATTTATTTGTGGATGCCATTTATGATTAAATCTTAACATAGGGCCATAAATGTTATAGTATTATTATCACTTTTATGAGGATCCTATTTCTTTGTATATATATCATGTAATATGATTCAGGAAATATTTAGGTCCATTACCGTTTACTTAAATCAAAGCCATATCATTAGGTTAATCTTCTAATGTTAATAGGTCTTTAACATGATAACTGTTTTAATTAACACATACTCATATAGCTCTTGAAACAAACCCTAAAATCAATTGGCACTGCTGAGATCATTTTAGCATTTTAAGTATTTTAGCTAATCCAAACATTGTGCTATACTATGCTCTGGTTCCTTCTACCATTGAGTTAACAGGGCTTGTGTTTGCTATTCTTACCTTGGGGGACCAAAGAACAGAGTAAGCAGTGGCTATAGTAGCACCATGGCTAGAAGCTACAGGTGAGTAGGGCTGGCGGCAATGGAGGTGTGGGGAGCTGTGGGTAAGGGCAAAAATGGAACCCCGAGACTCCACTAAGCTTGTGGGCAGCGACGGTCGGAGCTCTAGTCCCCTGTGGTAGTGGCACGACGGAGGAAATGGCCAGCGGCAAGGGGCTCCCGTGGAGGCGACTACTCGGCAAAGAAACACTCAAATTGAATGAGGGGTTTTGTTCATGGGTCAGTGGTGAAACACCGTGCCAAATTAATTGGAAAATGAGGCTAGGAATAGGGAATATGGCTGCGGCTTGGTTGATTTGGGGAATTCGGCCATGGCTTGATTTGGGGTAGCTCAAGTAAAATTGGAGCTTGGATGAGGTAGAGGAGCTACTAGGGAGCGGGTTGGTGCTCAAATGGTGCTCGGGACTCCCTTAAATAGCCGAGAATGAAGGTGAAGGTGTTACAATGGTGCGAATGGGGCTCGGTTTTGCAGCGTGTTGCGAGCTCCTTGGCACAAAACAAGGGATAAGGATGGACGTGGCAGCGAGGTGGCGACGCATTGATGGCTAGGCGATGTCATCTAGTGCAACAATGCTTACAGGAGCTCGGTTTTCGCTAATAACAGAGAAGTGGATGGCTGGTTTGGAGGAAGAAGAAGCTTATGACGTGTGGGCCCTAGTTGGCATAGAGACAAGGTTTTGCACTTTGGGTAGTGCAGAGTTACCTAGCCGATTCTAGCTAGATTAGTCCAGAAATTTTGAAACTTTTTGTAAATGATACTAATGCAATTTTTATCATGCTAAAAACATTTTAGACCTAGAAAATGTTTCTATAATTTTTAAAAAATCTAACAATTCAGCTGTCAAGATTTTTATTTACCTATTTTTAAATTTTCTAAAGATTTAAATGTTGTTAAATTTTTTTGAAACATTTATTGGGAGTTACTAATGGTTTAAGGATAGTACTATAAATTTTGAGCTGATTAAACCTTTTATTTATTTTATGAAAATTCTAAAATTTTATTTATGAAATTTCTAGGGTTTATGTTTTTGAATTTATAAGGGAATTAAATGGGCTTTATCATTTTTGATATTTTTTGTATAACATTGTAGTCCTGTAGATGACGTGCTAAACTTTTTAGAGGAAGATAATGTTAGTACATTTTTAATAAATTCTCATAAGGTTACTATTGCTAGTCTAAATTACTATTTTAAAACACTTATCCATACTAAATGTTTTCACACATTCTTGGGGTTTTGGAAGGGGTTTATAATGATGGCCTTATATGTAAATATAGTTTTTATAGATTTTGTTATTATGTAATTTCTTTTTCCATTGTTTAAACATCAAAACTTATTGTTAAAATCAATTTCCAAAAAGGCCAAAAAGCAATAATTGGGAAAAAGGCGGAATTTCAGAAATGAATCACATTGAATATTTGAATTTCACATTTTGATTGTTTGAGATTTTTGAGGATGTTATAGCAATAAAGTTGTACCACGTCTAAAAGTATCAGGCCAATAGGACCTGTTCTGAACATAAATGCATTAAGACAGTCTGACTAAAAATAGCAGGCCATAGCTACCAAGGACTCATTGGGCTCTGGAACGACTAGAAAAAGGGGAGGGCACTCTACAATACCCATCTGCTCCCACTGAGGCATTTTTTGTGTGGCTATCCAATTAAGCCAATCTCTCCATCCCTTCAATGCCGTGAGCCATACTCTAAAGCTTTTGCTCCATCCATAGATATTATATTCACGAGCATGTAAGGGAAGTCTATGGACATCCTTTTCTATTATGGCCGACGAATCTGGATCACCTAAGGGGCCTAAGTAATATCTATCTTCGCAATCGGGTACAGGGAAAAGTACCTAGTTTTGTTCCATTGTCCTTCAGCCGACGAGGTGAGATAGAAGCAGAATTCTTGAAGACAAGGAAAGTGAGGGATCAAACCGACGGTGAAGGATGCGAGAGTTTGAGCGCGTAAGGAATGACGGAAGATGGGGCCCATATTTATAGGGGTAAAAGGAATAGTAAAAGACGGGAAAATTTCCCAAGTGGTGGTTGCGGTTACGGTAAAAACGGTGCGTTTTAAAGATTGTGACGCAATAAGTGGGGCGGTTACCAAAGACGGCAATGAAAATCATAGTTAAGTCGATGGAGGTTGAAGCCGATGAAGAATATTTTTGGAAGATAATCTATTATCTCCTAAAAATAGGGGGCATATGTTTCTATCCAAATTTGGCAATGCATGGTTTATCTGTCAGGCTGAAGCATAAAATGGATATTTCTGGCCGATATCGATTGAAAAGGAAAAGTTAAGTTAAAAATAGGATTATGGCCGATGTTGATTCAAAGATGGAATTTTATCTGTACAGAGACTGATACGGATCATGGTTGGCAACGTATTAGAAAAGGATACGATCGGCCGATACACTATAAAAGGAGGTCGAGAGCAAGCAAAAAGGACAACACAATCAATCAAACAACTCACATCTACTTTTTATTTACTTTCTTGTCAATTAGGAGTAGATTTGTAATTTAAAATCTCCATTGTAATCCAATTTTGATCAATAAAGTTGCGTATCGCCGATTGTTGGTCTTCATCGATTACGCCAGGTTTGATTTTCTCCGATCCTGTTACGCATCGCCTTTTTCAGGAGTTTACCTTTACCAAACTTCTAATCATCTATTTAGACTTATCGTTACCTTTAATTTAATTGGCTTGGTATAGCTATTTAGATCTTTGATGATTATCACATTAGATTGACCTTGAGCGTATTTTTTTATCTATCTTGCCGATTGCAAGATCAAATCAACTGGCACACCACGAACCAACGTAAGCCCAACGTTTTTGTGTGTTTGAGCCAATCGATCTGTCATCATATTTTTTGGCGCAACACATACCTTTAGCTATCATCTAATCACCTAAAAGGCTCTATAGATCTATTTGGCTCATCGGCTTTGAGTATATTTATTTGGATCTATCTTGCTAATTGTAGGATCAAATCGGCTGGCACATCACGAACCTCTTGAACCCGGCGTTCGCGTGTGTTTGAGCCAATCAATCTATTATCGTATTTTTCGACGCTAATAGGTAGCTTTAGTGTTCCGCACTTTTACGATCAAGATAGAGTTATTTTTATGATTATATTTAAAAAAATTACGCACCAGACTAGAAAAACATTGGTTTCGGGATATAAGGGTACATGCGCCGCCTCACCATGCTCCGATCCTGCCCCACGTGGGCCTCTGCCCAATAGGAACGTCCACCGTCTCGATCGCCCCACACACGAAGATACACCTTAACGCAACCTTTATCATTTTTTGTTTGGGATTTGCCGTGTAACGTTTCAATGATTTCCTCCCAGATTCTCCCTCCAGTCCAAAATACAAGTTGTTTTGGCATATGTGCACTTAAATTTTTAAAACATTTGAGTATCATATCTTATGAAATATTTATATTAGATTTATGAAAATCATATGGGTAGATTTGTCTTGAAAATACTTTTATAATTTTATTTGATTTTATAAATATAATGCAGTAGAGATTAGTGATCAAAGTAGAGTTTTGGGACACAGTATTAATGTCCAAACCAAATGTTTTCATATAGAAGAGAGTATCAAGTACTTCTCGCAACTGCTGACCACTCCCGAGGGTTTCATCAAGTCAGGTTGCCAGGGATCACCGGGTTCACCGGAGCC
This sequence comes from Otatea glauca, assembly GCA_036346275.1. NCBI lineage: Eukaryota > Viridiplantae > Streptophyta > Magnoliopsida > Poales > Poaceae > Otatea > Otatea glauca. Next base: position 43,353,603 of record CM070711.1, read on the forward strand.
CTAGCTCTTGATTTCACCAAGCGGCAATGTCTCGGCAGCGGGTAGTAGTCAGTGGCGGGACAATGAGGTGGTAGCGGTTCACGCCACCAACTATGGGCTTTTTAGATGAGGCCATAGCTGGTCGGTTGCGACGAACAGTGGCAACGAAGACAAAGATATGCAAGTGCAAGAATTATCATGAGGTGGCTTGGGTGATCGGTCATCACAAGTGGCGAAACCAGGATAAAAATAGAGGATATGCTTAAAAAATTAAGTTAAATTGAGATAAATATGTTAAACAGCTTGTGTTGTATTCTCATCGGTTCGAGTGCTACTACTTGTAGTTCATTATTTGAGAAATACTTGTACAACATTCGCTTATTAAACTTTTGGAAATCTATAAACAAGTTAACACCAATCAATCAAACAAATTGTCTATTGTCTTTTTCAACCCACTGACATATTTACAATTGATAAAAAATCATGAGCAATGCTTCAATACTTTCCTTTTCAATACAAGTTGTACAAATCTTAAAATAAACGAAAGGGTAAGTAATTACCATTTACCTTTCATTCATGCTTTAATATTTCTACATCTGTCAAAAAGAAAAGCTTTGAAGCATCTCTCAAAAATCATATATAAGAAGAGGGGCTCACTTTATCTATTTGTTGTCATGATCAATCCACTTAGTCGGTTAGGCACTCGCCAACTCACACTATGCCACCTTCACAATTTGCTCATCATCGCCGCAGTGGGTTGTCCGTTGCCACACACCCGTGCCCTCGCCAACTCCCCGACATTCACTCGACGTCCTTGCCGTACCCTTACAATTGCCGAGTCACGACGACGTGCATCAAGTGCCCCTACTTGATGGGCTGCTATATCTTCGCAAAGAAGAGATGTCAAGTCACCTCTCTCTATATAGTCTCTACGTGCATTGAGAGTTCAAATCTAGTTTTGCAGACATCAATTGAAGTTATCAATTGCAAAATTAGGTATTCAACAAGCAACGGCCCATGAAGCCTCATGGTCTAAAAAGTAGTTCACCACTTAGCAAAGTTTCTTCTTTCTTTAGATGTGCCTAAGTGCGTGTATATTAGCTAAAGAGGGTACATAGGATCTGACGATCAGAGGGTGGGCTCGAGCCCAATTAACCCCCCCCCCCCGGGGTTGGATACGCCACTGGTCATCACACATCTAACCGTGCTTCAACTGTTGGAGGCTGGATAGAGCCATAGAGAAGGTCGGAGGAGGCGTAAGTGCAAGTAACTGTGTGACCGGTAAAGGTGGAGATTTAGATTTTTTAATACGAAAACCCCGTTGTATTCCGATGGTACTGTTGAAAGTACATATTTTTTTGGGTGGGGACATGTACTGATATATAGACTGTTATCTTTCTTCTTTAAAATCAACAAAGGTAAATATACTGATTAAAAAAACAGCAGAAACAAATCCCATTAAGATTCAGAGATGACGAGGGCATCTCATCAAGAATTTTTGCACGCAACTCGAGGGCCAAAAGGTAAAAAAATTTCCCTTAAAGAAGTGTTTGAATCAAAAGGGAATGATTCTTTTTGGATGCATGCCTTTTGATGCAGTGAGTGCCTGCCCCGGTCGGTCTAAAAGGCTCACCCAGACCGACCCTGAGAGCTGACCTGACTGAGTGGGCTCAAACTCCCTCACACTGCACAAATCATCGGCATCGGCATCGCCCATGGCGGTGACACAGACTCTCAGCTGGCTTCTCCTCAATCACGCAACACAAAAAATATATAATTAAGCATTGCTTTCAATTTGCTTTGCTTCGCTTCCCTACCTTCGACGACGACGACCGGAAAGTGAGCAATGATTGAACCCTATGATTAATTTGCTGTCTTTTCTTTCTTTTTTTCGTCTCCTCCATCCACCACTTTTAGGGTTCTACATGCTTGGAGGAAGGCTCTTAAGGGCTTGTTTGAGAGTACAAATGCCTACCGAGATCCCCGTCAATTCCTCTAGATGGAAACCGCATGGGAATAATCCCTGGGCCAACTAGAAGGTGCTTTTGGAAACTCACAAGACATGGATTTCCAGGTTCGATCCGTGTCGTTTCTATGGAAAAAAGTTCTCGTCTCTATGTTAGGTTCATCGCGGCTGCCTTCACCGCCATTCGCTCGCTCGCGACCTCCTCTGTTGCATGCTTCCTCCTCTAATCCTGCTACTTTGGCGACGGCGTCTCATTGGTGAAGTTAGCCCCCATGACCTCCTCCTCCTCCCACTAGGGCACCTAAACCCTAGCAAGTACGAATCAATTTTGTCGTCCTCTGCCCTCCTAATCCCCTCCCTTCTAATCGTCACAATCCCTGTTTCCTTCACACATGACTCCGCGCAGTCGTTGGCAAGTATCACCTTCACCTCTATGTTCCTCTCCCTCGACCACTTTTCCCTCATATCTTTTTCTCCTGATCTCCTTTTTTCTCTTCTTTGCTACTCTGTTTTGCTGATCTTCTCTGCTTTGCTCTGGTACATGTAGTAGTAATACTAGTGGCTATCAAGTAGTATCGTAGTACTAGTAGAAAGTAGTATAGTAGCAGCAAGTAGTAGTACCAGAGTACTACGGTCTCTTTATCTGCATGATTGATAATCTTTTAGACAAAAGAAATTGGTTTCTTGTGTTGATCAATAATTCTATATATTTCAAAGCAGTATGAAGGAAAATCATTTTGTTGTTCTAATTTTACAGTTTTCAGCTTCTAGATTGAAGTATAGAGGTGGAAGTCGTGCCGTACTGGGCCGGCCTGGCACGGGCCTATCGTGCTTCGGGCCTGAACTGTGTCAGGCCGCGACAACCTATCGTGCCCGCCGTGCAGATAACAATTGGTGTTTTGCAATATGGAATCCATGTGTTGTTAGCTGGAAGCCTAGAAATGTGAAGCATGATTATTTCACTAAAATTTCAGTCATTAGAATTCTATTTTATTACTCACTCTATTTCAAATTGTTTTTAGTTTCCTTTTAGATTTTTTGTCAATAAGTTGTACAAAAACTCTGGGCAGAATGTACCCCCATTATGTTCAGAATCAAACCATCTCACTGTTGCTAACTTGTGTTCTGAATTCTGATTCTAACATCATTTATGCAAATGTTTGAAATTATTTGCACAGGAAGACGAGTGATGGAGCTCTCACCAGTATGGATGAAAACGGAAACGAAATTTTCGACTGTTTTGGAGAAAAACGGAAAAGGAAGCCTTTTTTTTGGAAACAGAAACGAAAAATGTTGGCACGAAAATGAAAACGAAAATTTTTTCTCGCAAACAGAAACGAAAACGGGAGAGCCATTTTCGACGGAAACGGAAAAGGAAATTCCATATAAATGAAAACAAAAATTCCGTCGGAAACTTGGCCCACTTAGCCCAAAAAGAGAATGGAGAATTTACATTTATTTTCGAATTAAAATAATTTCATAAATACAAATGGCTTTATAGAAAATATCAAATAGAGTTCAAAAATTCCAAAAAAAATCTCAAAAATACTTTGGAACATTTTGAACCTAGAAAAAATATTTCAAGCATAATTTTGGTTTCATTTTTCATGAATAAATTAATTTTATAAATCTAAAAATAGCAAAACGTCATTTATAAACTCCAGAAAATCCAGGATAAATCTCAGAAAATCATAAATAAATATTGAACAATGATATGCAAATTTTAGGATGTTACACCTTTATTGTTGGAGAAGCAAGAGGATGTGGATGATAATGATATGGAGGAGGACATGATGATCGGGGGCAAATAGCGAGCCTTCAGCTGATAAACTTGAGAGAAAAACTTCCTAGTGATACCGGTGAACATAACATTGTTCTTGTGTTCGCCTTGGAGGTGAAATGAGTTACATTGTTTTTACGGTCATGTATATTATGATCATGTACTATGTTTTTGTGGAATTTTTCACTTTCGTTTTTTGTATCCGCTCCATTCCGTTCCGCATCTGTTTTCGTCACTATCCGTTTCCGGGGTTTCTGATTTCGTTTCCGTTACCAGTAAAAGATATGGAAACGAAAATAGAACGACCATTTACCGACCATTTCCTGTTCCGTTTTCATCCCTACTTACCAGGCCTGCAGTAGGGTTCACTCGCTTTGGCACTGGACCAACACCGGCCCATCTATCTATTTGTTTGGATATTTGAAGTGTGCTCAATTCGTCTGTCTGTAACTTGTTTGGATTTTACCTAGTATGAATCTGATTTGGATGTGTGTGGATTGGATCAAATGTCGGTGTATATTTTATCACAGTTTTATCATTTTTATTTAAAATATTATTATTCATATTTGTATATAGGACTTTTTTGTATTTTTTGCGAACTTTTTTGAGATTTTCTGTTTTTCTGAAATTTTCAGATTTTTTGTGATTTTTGAGATTTTTTATGCTCGGGAATTTTATCCAATGGCTTTCATACGGTGGCAAGGAATCTTTTCTAGTCCGGAATATTTCCTTTGAGGCCTTGTTTAGAAGGCTTATTTTCGGTCGGGATCCTTGTGAATGGGTCAGATTTGAGCCTAAAATCTCGATCCATCCATAGAGATCTCAGCCAAAAATAGACCTCCCAAACAAGGTCATGTGGCTTTCAAATCCCCTCGTGGATTTTCTTACTTCGTTCTCCTCCTAGTTTCCAAACAAAGCCCTAAAAAGAAGTTAATTAATTATGCCTTGGAAAGTTGCCATGGTGATGTTTCGAGCTACTAGTAGTACGACCTGATCAGTTCAGCTCACCTATTACCATTTGGATCGTAACTTAGAAAGCACACGCGCGCTGGGGAAAAGCCATGCTTTTGCGCGTGCATACATGCAGCATGCACATGAAAAGATGGAGACGACGACTTAAGTTGATAAAAAAAATTCGATCGGAAAAGGAGCAAGCTTTCCAAGCCTCTTTTCCTTGTGCTCGGCAAAAGCGTGCCTAATCTCCAAAAGCACGTACAGGCCGGGCATGCATGCATACACCAAAATGATCAAATAGAAGAGGAAGAGGAAGAAGAAGAAAAAGGTTAAGACAGCGGCATTTGCTTCCATGAATGATTCCATCGATGGGATCAACCCTAATCACCATGCTCATAATAAGGAATCTATCATATGATGGTCTCGGTCTCATATTGGACAAACAAAACAAAACTTGCATGATGTGTGCATGTCTCAAGTCTATCTAGATCAGCTGCTCATGAACTCCTCCTCCTCCTGCTAGGGTTTCTGCTGCTGGCGGGAAGGCGAAGGCCGGCATGCCATTGCCATTGTTGTAGCTGATCAGTGGCTCAGCTTGTGCTTCCATGGCAGGGGTCACACTGTTCACGGCGGCACTTGCGTAATTCCGGCGGTCTATGGTTTGCAGCTCCCTGACCTGGGACTTGAGGAAACGGAGGTAGTTAGCGGCCTCGTCGAGCATGGAAGCCGTGTCCATCTTGGCGCCTCCGGGGACGAGCTTCTGCAGCACGCGCAGCCGCTCGCTAATGCGCTCCCGCCTCTGCCGTGCTGCCATGGTCTGCGGGTCGGACGAGATGCGCACGTTGCGCCTGCGCGGCCGCTCGCCGGTGTCCTCGGCACCGAGGGTCACCGGCCGCATCGCCGCCGCACGGTAGATCATCTCCTTCACCTGCGCCAGCGCCTCCGTGTCCGGCTCGTACAGGGGGTAGTGAGCGCCGTTGCCGGAGCTCCTGCCGTCGAAGCTGATGCTCGACGAGCTGCTGCTCTGCGACGGCTTCACTCGCTTGGCTGCTGGAGCAGGACCACTCGTGCTGAACGCCATCTGGATGCCGCCGTCTCCGGTGGTCGTGGACGCGAGGAGGCTGCAGAGAAGGTTCTCCTGGGCCAGCCCGTCCGCCGTCGCGGCTGGTGGCTGGGCGGCCTTCCGCTTTCTGCTCGACCGGCGTTGTCTTCTGGCACCGGCGTTGCCTTCTTTGCACTGGCTCGTCGTCGCTGTTATCGCCGGCACCGCCGCCGCCGTCACCATGCTGAGCGCGTCGCCGGCCGTATCGTTGCCGGAGAAGACCGCCGCATCGACGACGCAGCCGTCAACAGCGGTGGGGTTTGTGAACGCAAGTCGTACAGTACTCAACGTGACAGCCGGTGTTGCTGGTGTGAGGTCGTAGTCGGCAGCCATCCCCATCGCACATTGATGGCGATGGTGATGCTGCAGTCGCTGCAGGACATCCCTGTCAACGTCGGTGTAGGCAGGCGTCGCGGTCTCCATCGTGGAGAAAGCGACGGCCACCTCGACGTCACCTTCTGCCGCCGGCGCCGGCGCCACCTTGCCACCGCACGGCGCCTGGATGCCCTGGAGCTCCAGTATCGCCGCCGCGAGCGCCTCGTCCAGCACCGTCATGTCGCTCCCGTCGACATTAACAACATCACCCACCTCTGGCGGCAGCACTACCGCCCCACTATCGCCACCGCCACCGCTGCCGCTCCATGCGCTCTCGCTTAAGATCATGTCGTTGAAGCCATGATCCATCTTGCGACCTAACAAGAAAGGATCGTTAGCGCTTGCACGTTAACTCTGGAAGTAGCTACTCTGACCTGATCTGAGTCCGATGCCAATCTGACGAAGCACATGCAAGTATGCAAAGAAAGAAAAAAAGCTACTGGATACTGATCTGGCCATTGAAACAAGAACATGCATGTGTACTGACTACTGAGTTATGAATGGATCGAATGGAGCGTACCTTTTTTTGTTCGATTAATGCAACGCACAAAGCTACTGTTGATCTAATAGCTAGCTGCTGCTGTGCTAGTTAGTTTGGACTTTGGACTATGAATTGCAGCAACAGAAGGAGCGTATATTCACGCATTAAACGCTCGAGGCAGGAGGAGAGGGAGCCCTGCTCTGCTGCTAGCTGCTAATGGTACAAGCAAAAGGCGATCGAGCAGAAAAGCAATAAGACAAGATGTCTGCCTGCAGCGAGCTAGCTAGCTACTCAGGACTCTACTTTTGGATTGCTAAGAGGAATTTATGCGCGCTCTCTCACTCTGTGTCTGTCTCTGGTTTCTGGTCCTGCAGCAGTGTGTGTAGAGTGCTCTAGCAAAAGGCTGCAGGGGGGAAAAGCGGGCTCTTATAAAGAGGCCAACCAAAGAATAGATGATGGACAGATGGTTGATGGATATGCATATGCATACATACACTTATTACCGAACGAAATGGTTGGACAAAATTTTGAATTTTTTATCAAATTTAACCAAAATGATAAAATTCAGATGAATCCACCCAAATGTAACTAGAAAAAATGTATTTTGGGTCCACGAACGAACCGAATTTCAGTGAAAGTCTAGCAAAATTCGAATCCCTGCTTATTAGTAGTGTAGACTACAGTAGATTGTCCTCACAATTGACACTTTGTGCAGTGATGCACACGTGACATCTAGCCTCAGGCCCTCAGCACAGCTAGCAACCGCTTTACTGTGATCACACTTTGGTATGCATATCTAATTAATGCTCTTAATTGAGTCCTGAAAGATAAGGTAGCCACCTAGGTACTTAGCATAGTAGGGAGTACTAGCCTGCCCAGGCTATATACATAGGTGCGGGACTCATTTATATATCTCAAACTATGGTACTAGTGTCTGTGTATGAGGGATATACTCCAATCCTATCAGCAGGCTGAGAGATTTCTTTGGATTACTTTAATTGACATCAATACAATAGCCCATCTGAGGAGGGAGAGGGGCTTCCATTAATCTATTTAGGTGCATCTGTGTACTATGATTTGATTATGATTTGAGTGTGAGAAAGAGAGGACATCAAACACGGCCTGGCCTGAGCTCATGAGTCATATGAGGAGATTTTTACTGTTTTAACGTCTGAATAATAATTTTTTTCGTAATTAGTCTCTGAGCCGAAGAAATGGCAAAAATGACCTCTCTACAGTTTATTCTCGCAGACTGGATGCGCGATTTTTTTTTTCTCCCTCACTTCCAGCGAACGCAGTCCACGAGATTTTTTTTTTATTTTTTCCGGCGACGTTCAGCGGACCGAGTCCGCGAGAAAATTTTTTAAACTTTTTTCCGTCGCGCGGGTGGGGCCAGCGAGTTCCAGCGGTTTGGAACCGCTGAAACTCGCGGTGGTGGGGGCGCGTGGGGGCGGGGTGGGGTCACGTGAGTCGGTAAACGGAAAAAATATTTACAAGGCTATAACGACTTTGAAAAATCGTGGTTTTTTTTTGTGGCGGTTTGTGACACATCAATAATATTTTCATAAAAATTTGAGAAGATTATCACAAATGAGAAATTTTTAAAAATTCGAACATTATAACTGTCTTAATAAAACACTGACCAGTAACTTTGAAGCGAACGAAAAATAGAACAAACAACATTGATAAATTCTGAAATTTATTTTGCGGGTTTTTGAGGCATCAATTATTTTTCCATAAAAATCTGAGAAGATTATCACGTACGAGAAATTTATAAAAATCTGAGAAGATTATCACATATTATCAGCGAATTTTATGGGAACATTAGTGATGCATCATATGTGATAATCTTCTCAAATTTTTATGAAAATATAATTGATGTCTCAAAAACTCACACAAAAAATTTCAGAATTTATCAAGGTGGTTTGTTCCATTTTTCATTCACTTCAAACTTACTGGTCAGTGTTTCATCAAGACAGTTGTAATGTTCGAATTTTTAAAAACTCTTCATACGTGATAATCTTCTCAAATTTTTATGAAAATATAATTGATGTCTCAAAAACCTGCACGAAAATTTTTAGAATTTATCAACGCGGTTCATTCCATTTTTCATTCGCTTCAAATTCTTGAGTCGAGTGTTTCATCAAAGCGATTACAATGTTCGAATTTTTATAAATTTCTCGTACGTGATAATCTTCTCAGATTTTTATGGAAATATAATTGATGCCTCAAAAACCCGCAAAATAAATTTTAGAATTTATCAACGTGGTTTGTTCTATTTTTCGTTCGCTTCAAAGTTACTGGTCAGTGTTTCATCAAGACAGTTATAATGTTCGAATTTTTAAAAATTTCTCATTTGTGATAATCTTCTCAAAATTTTATGAAAATATTATTGATGTGTCACAAACCGTCACAAAAAAACCACGATTTTTCAAAGTCGTTATAGCCTTGTAAATATTTTTTCCGTTTACCGACTCACGCTACCCCACCCCGCCCCACGCACTCCTTGCCCGACCACCATCGTGAGTTCAGTGGTTCCAAACCATTTGGAACTCGCTACCACCTGCGCAGCGAAAAAGTTTAAAAAAATTTCTCGCGGACTCGGTCCGCTGAACGTCGCCAGAAAAAATAAAAATAAAAAATCTCGCGGACTGCGTCTGCTGGAAGTGAGGGAAAAAATAATAAAAAAAAATTTCCACGCATCCGGTCCGCGGGAATAAACTGTAGAGAGGCCATTCTTGCCATTTCTTCGGCTCAGAGGCTAATTACGAAAAAAATTATTATTCAGACGCTAGAACAGTAAAAATTTCTTATATGAGCACCACTGCCCCTTTGTCGATTTTTTTAAATAACATTTTAAATTTTTTTACAAAAGTAATATACCAATCCAAAAATTTACAACAACACCCACCTGTTGATATTTGAAATGGCGACAGTCTGTCTGTCAACATTTGAAATAGCGACAGAGCCTGTCGTCGTTTAAAATATCAATATACTCTGTGTGGATATTTCAAATGGCGACAGACTCTATCGCCTGTATGATTGAATTTTTTTAAATAATACATAAAAAAATCTAAAAGTACAAAAATAATATGCCGAAAAGAAAAATTACAAAAGTATACCTCTGTCGCCGTTCAAAATGGCGACAGAGTACTGTCGCTAGAAAAAATGGCGACTTGCTGATGTGGATGCCGTGTAGGATGTTAGTCGCGAGTTTTATTGGCGATAGAACTATGTCATTATATTGTGATTGGGGACAAAACTCTATTGCTATTTTGAACGGCGACAAGGAAGCAGGCTGGAAGGGTGAATTTGTTTTTAGATAGCGACATGGAGGGAAGGAGGGTATTTGTGTGTTATATGTTCTATGTGGTAAAGTAGGTTGAACAATGTTGTCACATCCATTGATGTTGTTCTTGGAACTGGTAAAGTCATTGCATGTTTAATATTCGAAAACAACAGAATGAATGAAAGATACCATTTCATAATAAAATGGTGGGATTATATGGCGCATACAGTTTGGTTCGGTGCCCTTGTCCGCATTGGTACTTTGGACGGTGTAAATGGCGGCACAGAGCAACAACGAAGATGGACAAAAGTGATGAGGACATCACTTCTATGGATATAGCCACACCTGCAAATCCATCACCTACGCATCAATCGGTCCCCGTTGCTGTAATACATGGACCGATTACTCGAGCTCGCGCACGTCAACTCAATTACCAGGTGAATTCGTTCCTCGGGCTTCATACGAATATTTTAATGGATGGAATGCTATTTAATTCTTGTGATGATGTCCTTTGCCTCAGGAACTTGGGTGAGAACCAACCAAGATGAAGGATAGAAGAGAAGTGCGAGTTCGGTTCAGATTCGACTCAGGACAGGGCTGACTTGTTTCGCCGCCACGGCTACATCCGGACTCCGTTTTGGGCGTTCTTGTACTTCACTGAAAGCTTATCAAGTCTACTTTCCAACGGATCTGGAATCACATCAAACTCCTTCTGAGTTGACGGGAATTGTTCAATCAAGCAGCGTCACTTTTTCAGTCAAGTCAAAAGTGGGCCTTTGGCCTTGTAACAAGGAAAGCCCACTTAAGGCTGCACCTAGGGTTCTAGGCGCCTCTCACAATAAAAACAGCCAGCCGCTGCCATTAGATGGTGGGTTTTTTAGATCAAAGATAGCGATTGCTACTTCTTATGTCGCGTGTTGGCTAAACCGCCGAATTACTTGTCATCGAACCCCTCTTTTGTGATTCGAATGAACTCGTGGTTTCAATTATAATTTCGGTGCTTGTTCATCTTGTTCTTGCGTGTTCTTGATTGCTTGCGGGGACAAAGGCCTTCGTAGTCGAGGTTGATCGTGCACGGCAAGATCAATAACAACCGGAGTCGGTGTAGCGATTGCTAAGGCGCATCGTGCAGGGGCGGTGTAGTCGGATCGCCAGCGTCTTCTTCCACCCAATCGAATCTATCCCTCTCTCATGAAAGGTGGGACCTATCCTCCTATCAAAAGTACGATACAAGTCGCCTTTTGAAATTGTAAAAGGCGGGATGGACTACGCTTTGTGGGCGAAGGACTTTAAGGCTCGAATGGGTAACCATCGGCACCCGCAGCGATGTTGATCGTCAAGATGGCATGGGCGGGACTCTTTGGTCACAGTAGTGGCAAGCACAAGCTGCAACTAGCATTGCCTAGCGGCGATAAATGTAGTAATCAACTGCGCGGTGGACAACCTCCTTATTATTCCTCTCCACTGAGCCTTTGGCGGTGTAGGTCGTGCGTTACAGATGCGGAACTCCAAGTTACTGCTGTAGATTTGTTCATTCTTGTTCTTGACCTCGGTGAGCTCCTCTCCCTTTTCATCAAGGCGTACCGGCAATTTGTAGATGTAACATTGGCATATAAAGGAAGCGGTTCGTCCACCCGTTCGATGAATTTGCAATCATCGATGCGCAAGTAAAGTCGTGTCATATAGCGAGACATCGTCGAATGGTATGTAAGAGTTGTAGCGGTTACCATGAATAGGGCATTAGTAAAAGCGATGTCTTGGGTGGAATTGGACTTATCGCAAGCACGCACGACAGCGTCGAGTCGTTCTTGCATGTCGGCCCGCCGAGGCGGAGTGGGAGGCCATCGTGGATTGGATTTTTGGGGTTTAGTAGTCCCTTGTTCAAATGGGAAGATGCGGGCTTTGGGGATCGGGGTCTTAGGAACCGTAGATTTCATGGGCCTCAAGTAAAGGATCGCGACCTTGAAACCATGAAGGTCGGTGCCTCGAGTGCGATCTAGCCCGTCTTCTCCGTCTACCCTCCCACTACTTGAGGTGCTTCCTCATGCTGTCATTGCAATGGAGTAGAGGTTAGGCTACTAAAGTGATGCACAGGTGGTGGTGGTTTTATAGGCGATTGTGTAGTCAATGCGGGGCTGCTATAGTGGGGTAGCGTGTCCTCACTTTGGTCGACAAAGTTGGCTGCGACATATTGTCGCCCGATGCGAGAAGCGGTGGCGAGTGTGGTCAAATCGGGCTAACAAAGAAATAGCAGTGTGTTGTCACTTCACTCTAAGAAAGCGGCGAGCGTGTTGTCAAATTGAGATGACAAAGCAATAGGCAGTGTGTTGTACAATCGGCTTGAAAAAGCTGATGGCTGCATGTTATCCTATAGTCCTAATAAAGCTGGCGGCCGTGTCGTCCAATCGGCCTGACATAGATATTGACTTAGTGTGGTCAATTCACCCTACCATAGCTGTTCGATGTAGTAAACCAGGTGGGACTATGTTGTTATATCCATTGTTATCATTATCGGCAATCATTCGTTACTCGTCAGCATGCACACGCAGATAATTGGGCAATACGAAGTAACAAATTGATAAGCAGGGAAGAATTAAGTACGAAAATACAAAGTCCAAAGAGTTTGACATGTAATAGTACATAAGGTAAGAAAGCAAAAAACATTAGCCGCGGTTCTTGGTGGTGTGACACCTCGTGTGGTCCCGGCCTCCTTCGGCCTTGCCGCAGTGCAGATGGATATGTCAATTTGGTTAGGTGTTTGTCCCTAGTGGTCCTAGTAGGCCGTATTGGGGTGGCGGATGTGAGCAGCGGCTGGGATGGTGGCTCGGTCCGGAGTTCATCGGTGGCTGCGGCGAACCAAGGACAACACCCGGCGACTACTCGAGGTGTCGACCAACCAATCCGTGAAGCGGAAGTCACTATCGTAGGTCGTGTCACGAATTTGGGTCACTTGTTGTCGTTGTGTGTTGCGTCGTCTCTCTTTGAGAAACATTTTATGTTAGTATACTATAGAATGCAAAAGAACGTAATAGATGAAGGGATACCTCGAAGGAGTACCTAGAGTCATGTAGGCGTGCGGTGCGAGCGCTACCAGCTGGAGCCCCGCACGTTAGGAGGAGGGCGGTCTGCGTGTGCGCCGTTCTAGCTGCGGTCTTGCGGCGTGTATCGACCACATACTTTGGAGGAATAGGCGTGCACTGCACCACATCGTTGTCCCTAGGCCTCCTGCAGGATGTAAGGTGGATGATGTGTGTCATCTTCTAGTAAGCACGCTACAACGCCCCTCTCAGATAGTCCATACTGACCTCCAACCTATCCCCCTAGCCAACTCGAGACATGAGTGAGGCTAGCTCCTCGAAAGCCACCCTGGCAAGGTCACTCTGCGCGTGCATTGAAAGGCTTGTTTGTTGTTACAATTGCATTAATGGTACATTTGTATGACATGTGAAAAGAAGTACTAACCGAGCGATGAAAAGCTAAGTCCGGCTGCGTGGGGTAGGTTTCCGCCGTCGAGGGAACATGCCTCGGAGGTGACTCGATGACACGCACGAATCGAACATGTGTGCGTGAGCTATACCACCGGATGTAGTCCTCATACGTGTCATGGTCGTAAGGGGCAATCTTTTAATTACCTTTATACCCCTGGTTTTGCCAAAAGTCCTTTGTGCAAATTTTGTTTTTAGGGTCTCCTGAGTTCATCTAAGAGTTTTGTGACCCTCCCAAAAAAAAAAAAAAACTTTGTTTTGGGCGTTTGGTGGCGACGTTTGTGTCTTGGCTCGCGTCTCTAATGCGGTTCGGGACTAGGACCAGCACAGTACCGTCGTAGAACGTTTATTTAGCTTGCTGTGACTAACGTGGTGAAGGTTACTCCTTGTGCTATTTCAGCCACCTATAGCTCCATGAGTTGTCTCCTACTCTCTGAAGTTGTTTGTCTTCTTTGGTTGCCAACACCTCCTTGCTAAAGCTTGGTAAACGGTAAGAACTTGTTTGAGCAGGTTGAGAGTGGCGATTTGACACTAGCACACCACTTGTAGATAGGGATAATCTTGTTACTTGGTGTTAGCCTTTTTTTCTTTGTTTTCTCTAACCATGGCGGGATCGGAAGCCGATAAAGGGGACAACATTCACCTCGCACGGGGATCGTCTGACGCTTGGCGCCAAATGAGGCTTCACACGATGCGCAGTGATGAGGGCGTTCGTGTTACCAATGGCCGCCTTGGTCAATTGGAAGCGATTCAAATTGACACCAACACCAAAATCACGCGTTGGAAGTTTACGTAGGCGCAATCAACACCTCCTTGCGGCATTCTTGCGACTTGAGGAGAGGATCGTGGATGCCCGTGATGGACATGTGAGCAGCGTTCTGGAGACAATGAAACGAGGACTATCGGCGGACACGAAGTTGAGAAGAGGAGGATGATAGGCCACAGCGACGGCTACATAACCGCCATGGTATGGGTTTGCGACCACCACGACAGCAGTGCGTGAACATGATGACTCCCTAGGATCAATCAAATTGACATGCCACCTTTTGATGGGAAATATGACCTGTTGCATACCTCACTTGGGAACTAGGCGTAGATCGAAATTTGCTTGCTATGATTTTCTGAACACAAGAGGTTAGGGCTGCAACTAGTGAGTTTCTTGATTTTGCCTCCGTTTGGTGGCGCGAGTATCGTAATAAGACCCCAAACAATGTGCCACAAACTTGGGATGCTTTGAAAAGGATCATGCGAGCTAGATTTGTTCCTTCGTATCATGCGAGATTTATTACATAAGCTGCGACAATTGAGACAAGGTAGCAAATCTGTAGAGAAGAATATTATCGGGAACTACAAGCAGGCATGTTGCGTTGTGGGTTAGTGGAAGAAGAGGAAGCTGCTATGGCTAGATTTATGGGAGGGTGACCGTGAAATTCGGGACATATTAGCTTACAAGGAATACAATTCTATCACTCGTTTATTCCATCTTGCTTGTAAAAAGTGAAAGGGAAGTCTGAGGCGTCGCGCAGGACTAATGTTTCTGGTCGGACTACATCATGGCATCCACGTACTTGTGACCCCAAGTGTGCATCTTCACAAGGTACCACTAGCGACTGCCACACACGCCTCCAACAAAACCAATGCCGCGGGCATCTGGAAACAACAAAGTCGGCGGCAACACCCGCCAAGGCGCCGTCCGTTGCATCCACGGGAAGAGCGAGGATATTCGGTGCCTACAATGCAAGGGATTTGGGCATGTGAGGAAAGATTGCCCAAGCAAGCGTGTGCTTGATTGTGCGGGATCTTGGTGAGTATTCTTACGCTAGTGATTTGGATGATGAGACATATGCTATGCTTGCCATTGACCATGCGAAGTGGACATGAGAAGGAAGAAGAACATATTGGTCTTTGAAAATGCGAGAACATTATGAGAGCCTTGTTGTTGGTGCGTGTTGAGTGCCCAAATGGGAAAGGTGAGCAGAACCCGTGACATAATTTGTTTCAAACCAAGTGTGTGGTCATGGGCGCTCATGCGCATCATCATTGATGAGGGTAGTTGCAATAACTTAGCAAGTTACGAGATGGTTCAAAAGCTAGAAGTGAAAACAAGCCCACATCCACGGTAGTACCACATCCAATGGTTTAACGACGGTAAGATAAAGGTAACACGATTGGTAAGAGTGCACTTTGCCATTGGTTCGTATCATGACTATATTGACTGCGATGTTGTGCCTATGCAAGCATGTTCTATGTTGTTGGTAGACCATGGCGATCTGATAAAGACACCTTGCATCATGGTAGAACTAATCGGTACTCTTTTGTGCATAAAGAGAAGAAAATTGTATTACATCCTATGTCTCCTGAAGCCATTTTGAGGATGAAGTTGCTAGAGCCAACAAAGAAAAAATCGAAAACATGAGAAGAGTGAAAATCAGTTGTAGCAAAGGAATTTGTACAACATAAAGAGGCAAGTCTAAATCATTCATGTGAGAAAAGATGAGATTAAAGCGAAGGGTGCTTGTTTACTTGCTTCAAATCTGATTTAAATGATTTGAATGATGGCTCTGAAGTTTGCTATGCTTTGGTTTGCAAGAAGCTTTATTTTCATTTGAAGATACATCCTCTTCTTTGCCTCCTGCTTTGTCATTAATCTTTTGCAGGGAAAACATAGACATTTTCCAAAGGAGGTGCCAGGACTGCCACCAATCAGTGGAATTGAGCATCAAATTGACCTCATTCGGGGCCTCCTTACCAAACCGTGCACCATCTGGAACCAATCGAGAAGAAACCAAGGAGATACAACGGCAGGTGCAAGAATTGCTTGAGAAAAGGGTATGTGCGCGAATCTCTTAGTCCATGTGCTGTCCAGTACTTTTAGTTCCTAAGAAAGATGGATCATGGCGCATGTGTGTGGATTGTAGAAGCGATTAACAACATTACAATTAGATATCGTCATCCTATTCCTAGGTTAGATGATATGCTAGATGAATTAGTGGCTCTCTTGTGTTCTCTAAGATCGACTTGCGTGGCGGATACCACAGTCGCATGAAATTGGGCGATGAATGGAAAACAGCTTTTAAAACAAAATTTGGATTGTATGAGTGGTTAGTAATGCCTTTTGGACTCACTAATGCACCCAGCACTTTTATGAGATTAATGAATGAGGTTCTGCGCCATTTCATTGGAAAATTTGTGGTGGTGTACTTTGATGATATTACGATTTATAGCGAGAACTCTAGAACAACATCTTGATCATTTGCGTGCTTTTTTTCATGCCTTACGTGATGCTCGTTTGTTTGGTAACCTTGAGAAGTGCACCTTTTGCGGATCGAGTCTCTTTCTTGGCTATGTTGTTACTCCATGAAGATTGAAGTTGATCAAGCCAAGGTTGAAGCAATACACACTGGCGGTTCCAACAGCGGTCACACAAGTGCGTAAGTTTCTTAGGACTTGCTTTGGATTCTATCGTCGCTTTGTGAAGGATTTCAGCACCATCGCGCACCATTGCACGAGCTCACTAAGAAGGAGTGCCATTTGCTTGGGGCAAAGCACAAGAAACGCCTTCAACATGTTGAAAGATAAGTTGACACATGCACCACTTCTCCATTGCAGATTTGATAAAACCTTTGAACTCGAATGTGATGCTAGTGGAATTGGGTTGGGAGGTGTGTTGTTGCAAGAAGGAAAACACATTGCTTATTTTAGTGAGAAAACCTGTTGCTTATTTTAGTGAGAAATTGAGTGGGCCTAGTTTGAACTATTCCACTTATGATAAGGAGTTATATCGCTAGTTCGAACTTTGGAAACATGGCAACATTATTTATGGCCCAAGGAATTTGTAATACATTACGATCATGAGTCATTAAAACATATTGAAGTCAAGGAAAACTAAACCGTAGGCATGCTAAGTGGGTTGAATTCATGAATCTTTTCCTTATGTCATTAAACACAAAAGGGAAAGGAGAATGTTATAGTGATGCATTGTCTAAGCGATCGCTATGCTTTCCCAACTTGACTTCAAAATTTTGAGTGGAAAGCGATTAAAGGGCAATATGAGCATGATGCTGAATTTAAAGATGTGTTGCTCAATTGTAAAGAGGGAAAAATGTGGAATAAATTTGTCCTCAATAATGGGTTTGTGTTTAGAGCTAACAAGCTATGCATTCCAGCTAGCTCCGTTCGTTTGTTGTTATTCAGAGCGCATGGAGGTGGGGTGATGGGACATTTGGTGTGAAAAGGCAGAGGACATACTTGCTAGCCATTTCTTACGGCCAAAGATGAGGCGAGATGTGGAGCGTTTAGTCGCTCATTGCACAACATGTCAAAAAGCTAAGTCACGACATAACCCACATGGTTTGTACTTGCCCTCCTGTTCCTAGTGTGCCTTGGGAGGATATTTCTATGGACTTTGTTTTAGGGTTGCCTAGAACAAAGAAGGGAGGATAGTATCTTTGTTGTGGTGGATAGATTTTCTAAGATGGCACACTTCATACCTTGTCATAAGAGTGATGATGCTACCCATGTTGCTTGATTTGTTTTTCCGTGAGATTGTTCGATTGCATGGTGTGCCAAACACAATAGTTTCAGATCGTGATACTAAATTTCTTAGCCACTTTTGGAGAACTTTATGGGCTAAATTGGGGACTAAGCTACTGTTTTCTACTACTTGTCACCCACAACCGATGGGCAAACCGAAGTCGTCAATAGAACTTTGTCTACCATGCTTAGGGCTGTTTTAAAACAAAACATTAAGATGTGGGAAGAATGCTTGCCTCACATTGAGTTTGCGTATAACCGTTATTTGCATTCTACTACTAAGTTGTGCCCTTTTGAGATTGTGTATGGTTTTGTTCCTCGTGCTCCCATTGATTTATTACCTATTCCGCCTTGGAGAAACTGAATTTTGATGCTACACAACGTCTTTGAGCTGATGTTAAAATTGCATGAGACAACGAAGCGAATATTGAGTCTATGAATGAGAAATATAAACTTCTTTGGTAGTAAAGGAAGGAAACATGTAACTTTTGAACACGGAGATCTTGTTTGGTTGCATTTACGGAAGGACCGTTTTCCTCAATTAAGAAAGTCTAAGTTGATGCCTGTGCTGATGGCCCTTTTAAAGTATTGGAAAAAGTTAACGATAATGCATATAAGCTTGAGTTGCTGCAGATTTTGGGGTCTCTCCCATTTAACATTGCAGATTTAAAGCCATACTTTGGAGAAGAGGGCGAGCTTGAGTCGAGGGCGACTCCAATACAAGAAGGGAGGATGATGAGGACATCACTTCTATGGATATAGCCACACTGCAAATCCATCACATACGCATCAATCGGTCCCGTTGCTGTAATACATGGACCGATTACTCGAGCTCGCGCACGTCAACTCAATTACGGTGAATTCGTTCCTCGGGCTTCATACGAATATTTTAATGGATGGAATGCTATTTAATTCTTGTGATGATGTCCTTTGCCTCAGGAACTTGGGTGAGAACCAACCAAGATGAAGGATAGAAGAGAAGTGCACGAGTTCGGTTCAGATTCGACTCAGGACAGGGCTGACTTGTTTCGGCCGCCACGGCTACATCGGACTCCGTTTTGGGCGTTCTTGTACTTCACTGAAAGCTTATCAAGTCTACTTTCCAACGGATCTGGAATCACATCCAAACTCCTTCTGAGTTGACGGGAATCGTTCAATCAAGCAGCGTCACTTTTTCAGTCAAGTCAAAAGTGGGCCTTTGTCCTTGTAACAAGGAAAGCCCACTTAAGGCTGCACCTAGGGTTCCTAGGCGCCTCTCCACAATAAAAACAGCCAGCGCTGCCATTAGATGGTGGGTTTTTTAGATCAAAGATAGCGATTACTACTTCTTGTAATCGCGCGTGTTGGCTAAACGCCGAATTACTTGTCATCGGAAACCCCTCTTTTGTGATTACGAATGAACTCGTGGTTTCAATTATAATTTCAGTGCTTGTTCATCTTGTTCTTGCGTGTTCTTGATTGCTTGCGGGGACAAAGGCCTTCGTGGTCGAGTTGATCGTGCACGGCAAGATCAATAACAACCGGAAGTCGGTGTAACGATTGCTAAGGCGCATCGTCTGGGGACGGTGTAGTCGGATCGCCAACGTCTTCTTCCACCCAATCGAATCTATCCCTCTCTCATCGAAAGGTCGGGACCTATCCTCCTATCAAAAAGTACGATACAAGTGCGCCTTTTGAAATTGTAAAAGGGCGGGATGGACTACGCTTTGTGGGCGAAGGACTTTAAGGCTCGAATGGGTAACCATACGGCACCCACAGGCAGTGTTGATCGTCAAGATGGCATGGACGGGGCTACTGGTCACGGTAGTGGCAAGCACAACTGCAACTAGCATTGCCCTAGCGGCAGTAAATGTGGTAATCACTGCCGCGGTGGACAACCTCCTTATTATTCCTCTCCCTGAGCCTTTGACGGTGTAGGTCGTCGTTCTGGGTCTGGAACTCCAAGTTCTGCCTGTAGAGCTGTTCATTCTTGTTCTTGACCTCGGTGAGCTCCTCTCCCTTTTCATCAAGGCGTACCAGCAATTTGTAGATGTAACATTCAGCATATAAGGGAAACGGTTCGTCCACCCATTCAGTGAATTTGCAATCATCAGTCTGCAAGTAAGAGTACGTGTCATATAGCGAGACATGCGTCGAATGGTATGTAAGAGTTGTAGCGGTTATCATGAATAGAGGGCATTAGTAAAAACGATGTCTTGGGCTGGAATTGGACTTGTCGCAAACCTGCACAACAACGTCGAGGTCGTTCTTGCATGTCGGCCACTTCAGGGGGCGGAGTGGGAGGCCATCGTGGATTGGATTTTTGGGGGTGTAGTAGTCCCTTGTTCAAATGGGAAGATCTGGGCTGGGGGATCGGGGTCTTAGGAACCGTAGATTTCATGGGCCTCAAGTAAAGGATCGCGGCCTTGAAACCATGAAGGGTCGGTGCCTCGAGGTGCGATCTAGCCCCGTCTTCTCCGTCTACCCCTCCCACTACTTGAGGTGCCTCCTCTGTCTGTCATTGCAATGGAGTAGAGGTTAGGCTACTAAAGAAGTGATGCCTGGGTGGCTGGTGGTTTTATAGACAGTGTGTAGTCAATGCAGGGCTGCTATAGTGGGGGTAGCGTGTCCTCACTTTGGTCTGACAAAGTTGGCTGCAGCATATTGTCGCTTCGGTCTGAGAAAGCGGTGAGCAGAGTGTGGTCAAATCGGGCTAACAAAGAAATAGCCAGTGTGTTGTCACTTCACTCTAAGAAAGCAGGGGCAGCGTGTTGTCAAATTGAGATGACAAAGCAATAGGCAGTGTGTTGTACAATCGGCTTGAAAAAGCTGATGGCTGCATGTTATCCTATAGTCCTAATAAAGCTGCTGGCTTCGTGTCGTCCAATCGGCCTGACATAGATATTGACTTAGTGTGGTCAATTCACCCTACCATAGCTGTTCGATGTGGTAAACCAGGTGGGACTATGTTGTTATATCCATTGTTATCATTATCGGCAATCATTCGTTACTCGTCAGCATGCACACGCAGATAATTGGGCAATACGAAGTAACAAATTGATAAGCAGGGAAGAATTAAGTACGAAAATACAAAGTCCAAAGAGTTTGACATGTAATAGTACATAAGGTAAGAAAGCAAAAAACATTAGCCGCGGTTCTTGGTGGTGTGACACCTCGTGTGGTCCCCAGCCTCCTTCGACGCTGCACAGGTCTGGATGGATATGTCAGCTGGTTAGGTGTTTGTCCCCTAGTGGTCCTAGTAGGCCGTATTGGGGCTGGCGGAGTAACGAACGCGGCCTGGGATGGCTGGCTCGGTCCGAGTTCATCGGTGAGCTGCGACGAACCAAGGACAACACCCGACGACTACTCGAGGGTGTCGACCAACCAATCCGTGAAACGGAAGTCACTATCGTAGGTCGTGTCACCGGACTGGGTCACGCTGTCGTTGTGTGTTGCGTCGTCTACTGCTGAGAAACATTTTATGTTAGTATACTATAGAATGCAAAGAACGTAATAGATGAAGGGATACCTCGAAGGAGTACCTAGAGTCATGTAGACGTGCGGTGCAGAACGCTACCAACTGGAGCCCCCTGGCACGTTAGGAGGAGGGGCGGTCTGCGTGTGCGCCGTTCTAGCTGCGGTGCGCAGCGTGTATCGACCACATACACTGGAGGAATAGGCGTGCACCTGCACCACATCGTTGTCCCTAGGCCTCCTGCAGGATGTAAGGTGGATGATGTGTGTCATCTTCTAGTAAGCACGCTACAACGCCCCTCTCAGATAGTCCATACTGACCTCCAACCTATCCCCCTAGCCAACTCGAGACATGAGTGAGGCTAGCTCCTCGAAAGCCACCCTGGCAAGGTCACTCTGCGCGTGCATTGAAAGGCTTGTTTGTTGTTACAATTGCATTAATGGTACATTTGTATGACATGTGAAAAGAAGTACTAACCGAGCGATGAAAAGCTAAGTCCGGCTGCGTGGGGTAGGTTTCCGCCGTCGAGGGAACATGCCTCGGAGGTGACTCGATGACACGCACGAATCGAACATGTGTGCGTGAGCTATACCACCGGATGTAGTCCTCATACGTGTTATGGTCGTAAGGGGCAATCTTGTCGTGTACGTCAGCCAACGCCAGCGCCAACTATTGAGCATGAGGAAGCATGCATGTCACCCAGCTCGCAGTACCAATGAAGCCCTTGCGTGTATGCCTGCATAAAAAGATTCACAACATAACCTCATTAGTCAGGATATACATAGTGCAATGCAATTGAAAGTGATGTAAAGGAGAACTAATGTGTCCACGTTCGGCGGGACAACATCACCAGTGGGGACAGGGAACACCTGTTGAAGACCAAATTGCCACATCACCGTCAAGGTGACCAATGGGTGGTTCCGAATGACCTGAAGAACTCACTGTGGGACAAGCTAAAAGAAGTGTTCCAGCCCCCAAGGGACCGAGTTGGTTACAAAGAAACGTGCACTATGCATCATGTGCATAGCGTGAAAGAATTAGAAGACGACACTGAATAAGAATTATGTGAACAAGAATAAAACACCAAATTTTGACACGTACCCAAAGTTAATGGAGTTTTGGGAGGACTTTGTGGCGTACAAGAGGTCTGAAGAAGCCCAGATAGTAAGTCAAAAGAACAAGGCAAACGCGAATAAGAATATTTACCCTCACACTAGGCACAGGTGGGTACGTGAAGAAAATACCAGCATGGGATAGGTGCGAAGAAGAACTAACCCGCAGGGGCGTCATTCCTGCGACGGCCGAGTTGAGCGAACGATCTAAGCACTGGTTGCTTGGGAGGGGGCTTCTATCTCGGATGATGGCAGAATAAGCTTCAGAAGCGATAGAGACCAGGAAGTGTCGTGTAAAATCACAGATGCTCACGTGCAGTCTTCCCAAGGCTCTTTCAAGCCACGAAGGAGAATGACGAGCTAACCGTAGCCTTGGGTAATAAGGAGCACCCTGGTCGCACACGAGGAGTTTGGTTTGGTGCCATGGAAAGAAGGCTTCCCAACTGACGCATCGTTGTATAGGCGTCTGAAGAGAATAAGAGAAGATCAACTGGACCGTCAAATACATGTTGTTGTGGCCAGAGCGTTAGAGGAACAGAGAACGGAATTGGATAAGGTTGTAGAGCAAGCAGTACAGAAAGCTCTCAGCTCAGACCGCCACCCGATGACAGTCCTTAGCTCTTCAGTCCCAGTGCTCGTAAGAGCAGCTGCGTGTCCACAGGGATTCCCGAAGACCATGGACTCCATTTCCCTGTGGATGACATCATAGAACCGACACCATCCAAGCTGCATTTGTCCGCAGAAGGCATTACCATTAAGGTGGTTGAGGGCAGGGCTTGACCATGCAACTCCTCGCAGGTTTTGCACTGCTGCCCGATACTATTGGGATTCGCCAGGGTCAAGGTGGACAATGTAGTCCGCCAATACCGTAAAATGGAGGTAGAGATCCCTGGCGAGGATCGAAAAAATAAACTAGGAGAAAACGTACATGGCTTCCTCGCATGGCGCAAAAGTTTGATTAAGTTTGGCTCGGACGATGTGGACAATGAAGATGATGATGATAAGCCGCACTCTCCACACAGAGACCTCCTGCCCTTGTCATCACCACACAGAAAAAGTCCAACACCTCCGCCAGCACCACCCAGAAAATGTCCAACTCCTCCGCCGGCACCACCCAGAAAAAGTCCAACTCCTTTGCCAACATCTAAAAAGAATCGAACACCAACACCATCTCGGAAGTCGGCACCGTTGTCTAAGAAATCTCAATCATCTGTGAAGTCAGCACAATCTCAGAAGAAATTACCAGCTGAGATGATTAAAGAAGAACAGAAAAAGCAAATAAGCGCCAATGTAACATCTCACTTCAAAAAGGTGCCATCACCTGAGACGACTAAAGTTAATGCTAATGCGCAGAAGTTTTTCTTAAGTATGGAAAAAGTGAAAAAGACGGGCGGGCTTCTGAACCTTGCGAAATGTCAGACTATGAACGCATCTCCAGAAAGCAATACTTGAAGGCAGCTAGTGCATGCCAACGCGTTGAGGTCGGAAGCTCAAGGAGATGCTGCTCAATGAGATGGTGCTCACGAGCAAGGTCTAAGGTGAAAATTCTTTATGGGGAAACCTCTGGTTGAACCAGCTCATTTCGACCACCTAACAACACAACTGTGGCACGTCCATCAGTGGTACATGCAGTGGTCTAATGATGGTATGGAGGCTGAAGGACCGAGATGGCGAACAGAGAGGGGGTGAATGGTCGCAAATAAAAATTCCCCCAAAATACTCCAACAAAAACCTCGACAAGATCGCTCAAAGGAAATTGTGAAAAACCCGAAAAACTAAACAACTATGTGTACCCCAAGCTTGCATGGATAAGTACCATAAAATATGTGGGGATTTTTGAGTCACAATCCTGGTTGTCTAGTGTCCAAGATAAAGAGGAATCAATTCAAACTCTTGCTTTTAGAAAGGACATCAATTCAAATCACAAAAGTCACTTTCAGAAAAGCAAAAGCAGAATTTCCAGAACTTGTCCTCAATTTGGACAGGAGGTTGGTGAGTTTCTGAAGCTCAAAAAATTCTGAGAATTTTTATCCCTATGAGAATCAGAGTCGTGAAGAACTCCACCAAATTTCTCCTCAAAAAGCCTTACATAAAAAACAGGAAAAATCGAAGAACACAGTATACTCAAGAACTTCGAGCAGAAAGTTTGGGGCTCGGTTTTCACCTCATGGCGCCCAAACGGTGCAACAAGTGAACTCCAAAATTTTTATACAGGTGTATATCAGAGTCCCGCACCTCATACAACAAGAATCACTCCAAAAGTATTTTTCTATATTTTTATAAAAATCAAACACTGACTACTGCGCAAAGAACAAGTTCTGAACAAAGTTGGAACTTGAAAGAAAAGATGTTCTCTACTCAATCCAAGAGTGCAAAAGAGATGTAAAACCATATGAACACACTCAAAACATCCAAGATCAGCAGCATTTAGAAGGAGGGGAGGCAAATCCAAATTACCTGAAAGTAAATTGCGGGAAAGTAAATGCTGAATTTAAATTGCGTAAAGTAAAGACATAATGTAAATCATAAAATAAATTCAGAGGTGGATGGATAAAACTTTCATTTCTGGAAGGGAGGTTACAAAGCCTCACATTCATGTGGGCAAAGCTCAAATGAGCATCAAAAACCTCAACACCTTCAAGGGAAGGAGGCTACCCCTCCACCCCTATTTATACTACTCTTGGACCACCTACCACCCTTGGATGAGTCCCTCAACCCTAGAGCACTCATCTAAGGGCTAGGATTAACCCACACACACAGCCATGCAAGGGCTAACCCAAAACCCACACACATACCGGGTTTTCTTGCACGGTTTTCAAAGCATACTACCTAGACCCGCTAACCTATCAACTAGATCTCAATCCGAGCGGCCCTCATTGATCCACGCGGCATCTAGCTAGCATCAACTCCTTTCCTTGTCTTCTTGACTTGCCGGACTCCGTCTCCGATCATCTTCCGGCGATCTCCCAACCGTCTCGGACCTCCGGCGCTCCTCGCCTAGTCCCGGTCATCCTTCGCCTCACCATGACCTAGCACCGTCGCCCTACAACCATCAAAGACAAGGAAACTCCTCACATAGCAA
Organism: Otatea glauca; assembly: GCA_036346275.1. NCBI lineage: Eukaryota > Viridiplantae > Streptophyta > Magnoliopsida > Poales > Poaceae > Otatea > Otatea glauca. The sequence continues at coordinate 43,379,195 of CM070711.1, forward strand.
TGCCCACAAAGATGTTCAATAAACCATCCAACTCATCACTACCGCGTCCATACGACCCAGATCGCCACTCTGGCAGAGACAACTCAAATTGCTTCATTTTGAAAATCAATCCAAATCAAACTCAAACTTGAGCACACCTTGCTCAAATAAAGTCAAATACTCATCACAAACATGGATGGACCTCCACATGGTCCTTCAGAGGCGTTTGCAGCGAGATACACAGAATCAGATTTTCACAATGGGGATAGCATCTTCTGGGTGGGTTTCGAGGAGTTGTATATGTTGTAACAACAAGATGCCCTGGACGTGAATATACTCAGACTGTGGACTTTGTAAGTCTCTATGTATATTATTATACATTCTTGTACCGTTTAATTGCATGTCTAACTTCTTTCTTATGTAGAATGGAGGTACAAACATGTAGAAGAAATGGCAATGACAAGTTAGCATTTCTACATCCAGGGCTTCTTAACGAGAAAATTGTGAAGGACTGTCCATAGTTTAAGAAGACTATTTATTTAATACTTTCTTGAAGCTGCAATACAAAACCTCCATACTTTTACCCTATAACTTTAAGTATGTATTTCCCTACTTCTAATATCGTTTTACTATTTTTGCAGGTTTCACTAGGTCCTACTCGTCATACATGTGCAGGTTTCACTAGGTCCTACTCGTCATCCAGTTAGATGCTAACAGGATTTTTGTCTTGGACTCGTGAGAAAACCAACTAATCTATATCAAGAGTTTTGGGACATGGTGAATAGGTAAACTCGATCGTTGCGTTACTGCTTTAGTAATATTCCATTCTATTGCATTTAGGTTTAATTACTATTCAAAACCATTCACAGGGCATTCGCACGATATTGCAAGAAAAGTGTTCGGTATCGTCCCTACAAGAAAGATTTTGAAATAATAACCAACTTTCCATGCATGAGGCAGGACCAGGGAAACATTTTATGTGCATACTATGTATGTACAAATATACATTTAATTGTCACGGAGAGTGTCGACTATATCGAAGCCATGGTACATAATTACACATTGATCTTACTTTTCTTTCATTTAACATATATCATCATTAATTAACTTTCTCATTTCTTCAATAACATTGCTCCAAGCTGAGAACTAATAAGTTATTACTAACAGAAATTATAGCAATTCAAGAAAAGATTGCCGGATTCATTCATGATGAGATCATCAATCCAAACGGCGAGTTCCACGAGTAGCCTCATCGCCTCGTCCATTCGATCTCGACCCGTGACATGCCTACTTCGACACCTTCTACTGGAGTCGGTGCAAAATCAAAGTGAATGAGATGTAGTCAAACTATATTTGTAAACAAACTATTGTAAAAACCAAATATTGTGATGCTTTAACATATTTGAATTATGATTTAACGATGCTTTATATACTATATTAATACACTGTAGAAAAATATTGTATAATGCAAAAAAATGCAATAAAAACATTTGGTGCACGGCTTATCACTGCGGTTCGTCCAGAACCGGCGGTGATCTGCTATCCTTCTTGGGATTTTGGTTTGATCCGCGGTGATAGTCAATATCCTTGCCGATTGTAGGCGAACCGAGCGGTGATATCCCTTATCACTACCGGTTCCTGAGACGACAGTGATAATCCCTAGTATCACTGTCGACCAATCACTACCGGCTCCAATAACCAGCAGTGATGGCATTTTGGAGCCGGCAGTGATGTACTGTTCTGTAGTAGTGTGATGTCTTTCCTTTCCTTTCCTTTCTCTTTTACTAGTGTCTTCTGTTTTGTGTTATACTCAAACTCATGGGATACATGCCCTTTTATATGGGCAGACCACCCAATCAACTTGCTAACCAAGACAACAACTAAACTTTGAAAGTCTAACTAAGGAAACAAACTAACTGATTTGATTCGATTGTCGATTGTGTCGTGATCTTTACTTGCACGACATAGCAAGTCAATAATTTTGACTAGTCTTGATTACTTTTCAACATCCTTCATTTGGACCAGATCATCCACCTCATCCGCATTGATGAACTGCCCTTATTCCTCACAAAAAGACTCATTTATATGTTTATAAAGCATGCAGATTAAATCTAGATTGCTAAAGGTCGATAGCCAATGTTTTCATTATCTTTTTGACAAATAATATCACGTGTGATTTATGTAGAAATGAAAGAAATGGCTAGTTAATGGAATTTATACCTTATATTATACTAGGAGGAATTGGTGCCCTCCCAGCCATGCCACCTCAGCCCCATTTGCGAAAAGACCCTCCGAAAAATTCAAAATCACGTTTAGGTCCCTCTGTCTGTTTTTAATAGAAAGGACCAGAAAAAATGAAATTACGTTTAGGTCCCTACACGGTTTACGTTCAGATCCTCCCGACGGTTTTTAGCAGAATGGACCCGAGAAAAAACAAAATTACGTTTAGGTCCCAAGAAATCGGTTTTTAGCATATTAGACCCGAAGAAAAACGAAAATACGTTTAGGTCCCTCCGCGGTTTACTCCCAAAAAAAACCCACGGATTTGCTGACGATTTATAGCAGTCCACGAATTCGCCAATGGGTCCTAGCGACCCATTTTTTAAATAAACAAGAAAACCGAAATTACACAAAAAACAAAATTACGTTTAGGTCCCTCCGCGGTTTTCTCCCAAAGAACCCACAAATTCGCCGACGGTTTATACCATTCCACGGATTCACCAACGGGTCCTAGTGACCCATTTTTTTAAAAAAAACAAGAAGACCGAAATTATGAAAAAAACTTTCGGAAATATCTATCGGACCAAATTTCGCGCGGCGCAACGTAGCGCGACCGAATTTCCCAAATTTCGCACGACGCAGCGTCACGCGGCGAAATTTTGCACGAAGCAGCGTAGCGCTTGACTCTGGCTAGTAATATTAGACAAGGAGGAGGGGACCACCTTGATGCATCATTGCTTTCCACTGATTAAATGAGATAACAGGAATGCAACAATGGAGAAAGAGGCTGCTGATTTGGAATGTCTAGAACAGTGCTAAGTAACAAGACACCTAGCTAACCATAGCATACAGGCCATAGCTATCTAGCGTCATTTTCTCAAGATAGGAGCAGCAGCTGAAGCAGCACAGCAGCAGTAAACCAAGGGGAAACACACAAGAGTGAGATTTGTAGGCACATACTACAGAAACAGTCTCTGCAGCATTTTGTGTGTACCCGCATATGCGTGACGCGTCTGAGTGTGGTAGATGACAAGTTTAGGGCATACAACTATACAAGCCCGTGGAGGCTTGTTCAGTGGTTCTGCAGCGTTGGGAAACCAAATAAAAAACAATAAAAGCACAAACATGTGTGTGTGCATGCAAAGAGCCTCGAGCTAGGTGCAGTGCAAGTGCAACTGCCGTTAAAAGAAAGTGTGTATAATATTATCTCACCTTTGGCACTCTATACAGTCTGACTGTAACTGCATATTTTTATTGTGCTCTTAGCTAGCTTGCTTTGTGACGTGAAATTCAAAACTGGTCGTAGTAATAGTATCATTTGTGAGACCTGCTTTTTGAACAATTTCTTATAAAAAAAGGACTCTCCTTGGTTATGGTTAGCGAAACTCCTATCTAGAGTAAATTTGTTGAGAGGAAAAATATGTGTACCGTCTCAAAAACGAGGGACTACCGGAACGAAGCATGAGCTAAATAATTCTGAAGTATTTTATGATGTTTTCATGTGTAAAACCTGCGGTCCAAAAATATGTGTACCGTCTCAAAACCGAGGGACTACCCTAACCAAACGCTTAATTATTTGGTGCGGCTCGTAGCTCATCGTGTATATATATATATATATATATATATATATATATATATATATATATATATATATGCGCTATTATACAATTGCGTGTAGAATAGCCTATTCTACTCCTTCAGTCATTTAACGCATACCGACCGAGCCACTTATCAGAGCGCTCAACGCAAGAAACTATCTCAGTGACTATCTGCTACATGGCAAATAAGCTAGTAAATGTGTTTTTATGTTTGTATATGAATCTTTCTTTTTGTTTTATCAATAACTTTTTATTGGTAGCTCTGAATCATAAAACGTTTTCACCAGTAGCTTACTGACGACGAGAGGAACATAATGATATAAGTCTCTCCAATAAACAGTAATTTTTGTTGTCCGGTAATAGATACCACTATCTGTATATATAGATTTTACTATATGTATATATAGATTTAACTATCATAGAGAGAAGGCATATGCACATAGTCCCTGACAACTGCTTGCCGACTGTGGTCGTATACGTCAACCGATCAGTTAATGACATAACTAAGTGTGAATAGAGAATACAAAATGCAGTGCATGCATGACTGGATCGACTAAACGTTTTACTGACTAAATGTTTAGTTTGACTAAACGTTCAGTAAAACGTAGTTACTGAAGGTTTAGTAATATGTAATTCGGCTAAAACGTAGTTACTAAACGATTTACTGACTAGATCAACTAAACGTTCTACTGAAATGACTATATGCAGTCAGTAAAATATAGTAAAATGTAGTAATAGTCAGTAAAATATAGTAATATGTAGTTCGGTTAACATAGGTTAGTAAAATATAATAATATACAGTTCGGCTAAAAAAATGAATCAGTAAACGATAGTAAAACATAACATATCGCATCAATAAACGGTAGTAAAAACATAACACATCGTGTCATTATTTCATAGAAAGCACGTCTATGACCATTCTGCAGTTCTAGTATATACTAGTAAATTTAAGCTATCCAAATAGTAATACTGCACAATAGATATAGTAAAATTTATCAATTGTTTGTGTTCATAATGTAGTAACTACAGTTTATTCATCTAGTAACAGTGTCCAAATGAAATAGTAACTGAGCCATTCATTATTATCTTATTTACTACATTTCATTATAAGACAACGAAACGGAATTACTTTGAATCATTAAGGTAGTCAAACCATTAAAAAAATGTGTTTCCTAGTGTGTACATGTATTTGTTCGTTTTTTATTTTAGCCATAACTTTTTATTCATAGCTTTGATTCACGAATGGTTTTCATCAGTAGATTACTTACGATGAGAGGAACAGAATGATATAAATCTCGCTAATAAACAATAAATTGATGTTCATTTAGCAGTAAAATTTAATTTATGCAAAGTTTATTACCGAAACTTATATTGTTCTGTTCCTCTCGTCGTCAGTAATCTACCGGTGAAATTCGTTCGTGAATCGGAGCTGCGAATAAAATGTTATGACTAAAGAAAAGAAAAAACAAATTCAAGTACAAAATAGAGAACACATTTATTAGTTGGTTGGCTACAGTTCCGATACATTAATACTTCATTAGTTCTTTATAGTAAGATGTAGTAAACAACATAGTAAAAGTTAGTGTATAAAATAGTAAAAGGTAATTACCAATCCTACACAGATCAGTCATTTTAGTAGTAAAATTCTATAAAAACTATATGTACAAGGTTTGAAAAATTCTCAAAATTATCATACGTAGAGGATGTGAAGAATTTGAATATCAAACTTAGTCATAATTGAAAGATATAAAACTGACAAGCGCTACTCAGTGATAAATAGTAAATTTGTCATTTTCGTATCTTTAAAATGTGATTGAGTTTGGTATTCAAATTTTACAGAGCTGTAGAAGCTCACATCCCCAACCTATGGTAATTTTTTTAAGAATTTTTAGAACTTGTAGCATCACAACAACACGGCTTGTGCGTAGAATAGGCAACAAGCGCACACACGTAGAATAGCGCTATTGTATGTATGTATGTATGTATGTATGTATGTATGTATGTATGTATGTATGTATGTATGTATGTATGTATTATAATTATTCGGGGCACTATGATCCAAAATGAGTATTTTCTCTATGTATTTGCATGCGAAATTTATTAAAAATTTTAGGATGTTGAGTTTAACCAGTTTACTAACTAGATCAAACAAGTTTGAACTAAAATTCAAACTAGAGTTTCCTTTTTTGATGATCTTTGATTGTAGGTATGTGCTGATTTTATATATAAATCAGCAAAGCATGTGATCTAAATTCGTTCAAATATTTGAATTCGAGTATATTTTTTCAAAGGCACGTGTTTCATTTGAATTGTTATAGATAGACATATAACTTAAAACTGAAAGTTTACACATATATACATATAGATATATACATAACGTATACACATATATACTTATACATACATACATACACATATACATATACATCTATATACATACATATACATATATGGTAGAGCTAATATGCGTTGAAGTGTAGATTAGTTATTGTGCGCTTCGGTCAGATAAGTACATGCAAGCCATCCCATGTACACACGTGTGCTGACTAAGCCAATCACCTATGTTGCCAAATAGTAAATGCGTTTCCTAGTTTGTATATGAATATGTTTTTTCTTTAATTTAGCTATAACTTTTGAATGACAACTCCGATTCATAAACGGTTTTCACCAGTAGCTTACTAACGACGAGAGTAACATATTGATATAAGACTCATTGCATGAATCTGATTTTACTATCCATATATATAGATTTTACTATCAGTATACATATATTTTAGTATCATACTAGAGGGTTCAATAGCTTGTGTGGTAGTAAAATCTTAGGACACATTCAGTAAATTAGTAGTAAAATCTCATTCATGCTGCGTTTATTAGCGATACTTATATCATTATGTTGCTCTCGTCGTCAGTAAGCTACTGGTAAAAATTATTTATGAATCGGAGCTGTCAATAAATAAAAAGTTATGGTTAAATAAAAAAAATTCTAGTTCAAACAAAAAAGCACATTATAGTTTTAGCTGCATGACCGACTAGTAATTATGTTTCTTGTTTGTACATGAATCCGTTTTTCTTTGATTTAATCATAAATTTTTATTGACAGCTCCGATTCGCGAACGGTTTTCACCAGTAGCTTACTACTGACGAGAGCAATATATTAATGTCTCGTTAATAAACGCCACATGAATCAGAATTTACTATCCGTATATTTAGGTTTTACTATCGATAAACATAAATGCCCTTTCAGGCGCGATTGATGATATCCCTAGTGAGTAGCTGATGGTATCCGTCAGAATAAACTTGGATATAAACTTGGACAACCAGCCATCAAGAGCTTCAATATATGCTTTCTGAGCGCTGACATAGCTCACAAAGCAGTCAGTTTCAGGGATCCAAATTTCGGCGAAATTCCGGATTTCAAGCCCCCCACCTAACCTACCGGCCGATTTTTTTTGAAAAAAATTCGAAATGCTACAGTAAAATAATTTTTTCGGTGAAATTTCGGTCAAACCGGGCGAAATTTCATGAAAAAATAATCCGGATTTTGGTTTTTTATGGCCGAATTTGACTTCAATTACATCAATAACCCATAATAAAGTGATCTTTGATGATAATTTGTCCAAAAACTTATTTTTTGAGATATTTTAAAATTTTGGCAGAAACACTGTTAGAATTTTATAAAATTTAATATGCCTTTTAATGCTATGAAAAAATTATTGTGCAATATTAAGAAGTCTAGGATCAAACATAAAATTTTATAAAATATTTTAACTTCATTTGTTATCTTTTAAAAATAAAAATAGAATTAGCATAAACGAGGTAGTAACAGTGTTAGATTTTTATAACTTTTTTTATGTTTGATAATCATTTTAAAATTTTATGGTATTATTAGTGATGTATTAATAGTATAAATAAAAATTTTCAAAATTGTCTAGAATGGTTTGTACTATTTTTCATTCAGTTGAAATTTGTCGGTCGGTCTTCAGTTGCACTGTTCGAATTTTTAAAAATTCATGAAGCATGATCATCACCTGAAAATTTTATGAGAATATTAATTACGGATCATAACCATGCAAAAAAAATTTCAAAATTTTCTAACTTTATTTTACCATTTTTCATTCGGATCAAACTTGTCGGTCAGTGTTTTATCAGGACAGTACCACTCTCTGAATTTTTAAAAATTCATCAGATGTGATAATCATCTGAAATGTTTGCGAGAACATCAGTAATGTGTCAGGAACCTCCAAAAATAATTTTAAAATTTTTCGTTAACGTTTGGACCACTTTTCTGCTGGTGCAAAAAATCAGAAATTTCGGGTATTTCGCCCGAAATTTCGGGTTTTTTCACCGAATTTTTTGGATTTTTCGTTACTAACTGGCCGGATTTGAATTTTCAAATTCAAATTTCGTCCGAAATTTTTCCAAAATTTCAAAATTTCGGCGAAATCTCGGGATCCAGCGAGGGACGAAATTTATTCCGAAACCGAATTTTGAAACCTTGGTCAGTTCAACCTCCAGCTTCAGAGTAGCATGCCGCCATTATCTGTTACAGATGCAGGACAGGTGAAGGAATTCACATCAAAAATTATCTGTATCTATGAAAACTAGATGTATATATTTTTAAAAATTCTCAAAAATTTACCATAAGTAGGGGAGGTGAGATTCTACATCTTTGTAAAATTTGAAGATCAAAATCAATCTCATTTGAAAGATATGAAATTGACAAACATTAATCAATGATGAATAGTAAATTTGTACATTTCATATCCTTTAAATGCGAGTGAGTCTGGTCTTCAAATTTTACAGGGTTGTAGAAGCTCACATCCTCTACATATGGTATTTTTTTAAGAATTATTTAAAACATTTACATATAGTTTTTATAGACTTTACACGATAAATATAGTTTACTGCCAAATGACTGATGTGTGTAGGCAACATATCCCTCTATAAACTATAAAATCTATGAAAACCAGATGTATTTGTTTTCAAGAATTCTTAAAAAACTACCATAAGTAGGAGAGGTGGGATTCTACATCTCTGTAAGATTTGAAGACCAAAATCAATCTCATTTGAAAGATATGAAATTGAGAAGTGCTAATCAATGATGAATAGTAAATTTATCCTTTTCATATCCTTCAAATGCGAGTGAGTTTGGTCTTCAAATTTTACACAGTTGTAGAAGCTCACATCCTCTACATATGGTAATTTTTTGAGAATTTTTCAGAACTTGTACATATAGTTTTCATGGAATTTACACGATAAATGTAGTTTATTGCCAAATGACTGATCTGTACAGGATTTTACTACCGAACAAACTCTTAATATTTTTACGAACGGTTCTCAATTAATTTTATCATCTATTAACGCAATGTTTACGATCGTCCATGTAATATTTTACTACAGATCGACAAACAGAGATAGATTCTTGTTTTGATAGTTCACTTTATTTCGGTTTAGTAACATCTTGTGTAATAGCTAGTAACATGTAATTTTTTGGATAGTAAAAGTCAACATATGTAGCGTTTAGTGGCGAGATTTATATCATTTTGTTGCTTTTATTGTCAGTAAGTTACTGGTGAAAATCACTCATGAATCGGAGCTGACAATAAAAAGTTATAACTAAAACAATGAAAAATAGATCTATGTACAAACTACAGAATGCATTTACTAGTGGCTAGCCATTTAAATGATTTAGTCAACACAGGGGCCACGCGCTTCTCTGGCTAGAGCGTAGAATAACTATTCTACGTTGGGAGTGCAATAGCGATACCGTGTGTGTATATATATACATAAGGTTTTGTACTTTTCATATCTTTCAAATGCTATTAATTTTGGTTTTCAATTTTTATAGGGTTCTAGAAGCTCACCTCCCCTACATATGGTAATATTTTGAGAATTTTAGAAAACTTCTATATATAATTTTCATAGATTTTACACTCTAAGAGTGCTTTACACAAGATATAGTAACACCTTAAGTAATTGGCAGTAAAATGTTATTTTCTTCATAGTAAAAGACAACATATCATGTTGTTTTGTACTTTATTAATTTCATATCTTTCAAATCGATTGAGTTTGGTCTTCAAATATTATAGGGTTGTAGAAGCTCACCTTCCCAACATGTGGTAATTTTTTGAGAATTTTTCAAATATTTTACTGCAGGTCCGACAAACAGAACTAAATTCTTATTCATGAAAACCACATGTACAAGTTTTAAAAAATTATCAAAACACTACCATACATAAAGGAGGTGAGATTCTACAACCTTGTAAAATTTGAAGACCAAAATCAATATTAGCTGAAAGATATGAAAAATGCAAATTTGGCTGAATAATGATTTTCATTGTTTAGCGCTTTGTCAATTTCATATATTTCAAATACGATTAATTTTGGTCTTCCAATTTTACAGAGTTTAGAAGCTCACCTCCCTTACGTATGGTAATATTTTGAGATTTTTTAAACAATTTACTACAGGGCCAACAAATAGAACTTAATTCTTGTTCATGAATACCACATGCAAAAGTTTTCAAAAATTCTCAAAAAACTTACCATACATAGAGGATGTGAGATTCTACAACACCGTAAAATTTGAAGTCCAAAACACATATCAACTGAAAGATATGAAAAAGACGAGTTCGGCTGACTAGAGATTTTTCACTGATTAGTGCTTTGTCAATTTCACATCTTTCAAATGCGATTGAGTTTGGTCTTTAAATTTGACAGGGTTGTTGAAGCTCACCTCCCCTACATATGGTAATTTTTAGATAATTTGTGAAAACTTGTACATATGATTTTCATTGATTTTACAGTATAAGGGTGCTTTACACAGGATATAGTAACATCTTGAGTAATAGGCAGTAAAATGTTATTTTCTTGATAGTAAAAGATAGCATATCTTTCTGTTTAACACTTTGTCAATTTCATATCTTTCAAATGCCATTGAGTTTGGTTGTCAAATTTTATAGGGTTGTAGAAACTCATCTCCCCTATGTATGGTAATTTTTTGAGAAGTTTTCAAATATTTTACTACAAGTCCGAGAAATAGAACTAAATTCTTATTTATGAAAACCACAGGTACAAGTTTTCAAAAATTCTCAAAAAATGAAACACATACCTTTCAAAAATTCAAATGAAACACGTAACTTTGAAATGAAACAATTCAAATATACATTTGAAATGAAACACAGACCATCTATAACAATTCAAATGAAACACATACTTTTGAAAAAATATACTCGAATTCAAAGAATTAAACGAATTTAGATCACATGCTTTGTTGATTTATATATAAAATCAGCACATACCTACAATCAAACTATCAACAAAAAAGGAAACTCTAGTTTGAATTTCAATTAAAACTTGTTTTGAACTAATTAGTAAACTGGTTAAACTCAACATCTTAAAATTTTCAAAATTTCAAATGCAAATACATAGAGGAAATACATGTTTTGCATCATAGAGCCCAGGCACCATGGTGCCCTAGGTAATTGTATTGTATATGTATATGTATAAGTATATGTATATGCATATGTGTATATGTATATAGGCAATATATCAAGTGAAAATCTCCCTTACCGTGAAAACTCCGTGAAACCCACGTGTACAAGTTTTAAAAAATTCTCAAAACATTACCATAAGCTGAGAAGGTGAGCTTCTATAATACTATAAATTTGAAGACCAAACTCAATAGTATTTGAAAGATATGAAAAAGACAAATTCATTCTGAATAGTGATTTTTCACTGTTCTGCACTATTCATATCGCAGTTTGTAATTTTCATACTTTTCAAATACGATTGAGTTTGGTTTTCAAATTTTACTGCATTGTAGAAGCTCACCTCCCCTACGTATGGTAATTTTTTGAGAATTTTTTAAAACTTGTACGCGTGGGTTTCATAGAGTTTTTACGGTATGAGTGGTTTTTACTGTATATGTATATGTATGTTTATAAAATTTCCTACTTCATTTTCTTACCAACTCAGCTCAGCGACGTCTCGCTCAGTCGATCATGGACCAATGTCCAAGTTGCAACATGCAAACAAGCTGATATGATCCAAAGAAAGCGGTCCCTGGTCATGAAACCCTGTACAAATCGCTCCACGATATATATAAATGGAGTTAAAAGTTCAGCAAAGTGAATGCATATATATCTCAGTTAATTAACCCCAGCATCCAAAACTGGATTGAGTCCTTGTTAGCTAGGAATTAAGACGAGGCCAATGGGGAGGATTTTGTAATATCATTTCCTTCGATGCATTTTCAATTATTAATTCCTTCTACCTAGTTTTCCTTCTAGTATAATTTAGTTAGTCCATCTGCTATGGAGTAGGTCAAATTTTATCTATCTATTTGAATCTCAACATGGTGTGTGTCCGTTTTATTATCATTTGGACGGAGTATATAGTATACTAGATGTGCGGACGCGGCGCACGCCAGGCCAATCGACACGCACCCAATGGGCAAAAATAGCGTGGTTCGCAAAAAAACCAGTTTTAGATTCTTTTGGGGGTCTTTTCACAAAAACAATGGTTTGGATGTAATATCGGATGTAATCTTGGAATTTCCTGGGGCCAGGCTTCTCACCAAAAAGCGGACCTGGATGGAATTTCAAAATTTTCAAGGGGCCTTATCACCACGGAAATGGATCTAGTTGTAATTTTTGAAATCTCTGAGAAGGTCTAATGGGGAAAGTGGACTGAGCGTAATTTGATTTTTCAAAGAGCCTATCTTTGGGAAAACAAATATTGGGATTTTGGGTGGTCTTTACGGGAAAAAAGACATGAATGTAATTTTGGGAATTTTAGAGTAGTTCTGCGAAAACTCGAGCAACAAAACGGACCTAGATGTAATTTTAAAAGTTTCTGAAAGGGTCTTCTCAGTAAAAAGTGGTCATGGACATAATTCCGAAATTTTTGGAGGACCTACGCGAAAGGAAAACAAATTTTGGTTTTTTTAGAGGCCTTTTTGAAAAAAAAGACCTAGATCTCAGAATTTTCAGAGGGCATGTGTGAGGAAAAACAAAATTTGGATTTTTTGGGTGCCTTTTTTTCAAAAAAGGACTTGGTTGTAATTTTGAGGATTTTCGGGGGTCATTGCGAAAATAATCGATGACAAAAACAGACTTAGATGTTATTTTAGTAATTTTTGAGGTGGTCTTTGCACAAAAAAAACAATTCCAAAAGAAGACTGGGATGTAATTTCGGAATTTTCGGGGTCTTTGTTGACAAAAAAATGGCACCTTCTGGAGGAGCTGAATGCAATTTCAGAATTTCGGAGGACCTTTGCCCAAAAACAATCAGCCTCAGAAGTTTTTGGAATTTTTGGAGGGCTTGTGAAGGAAAAAAAGTATTTCGGATTTTTGGGGCCTTTCTGTGAAAAAGGACATGATGTAATTTTAGGCATTTCCAGGGACCTTTTTGAGAAAAGCTAGGTGCAAAAACAGACATAGATGTAATGTCAGAAATTTCCGAGAGGGGCTTCTCAGAAAAAGCGGCCCCATACTTAATTTAGGAATTTTCGGAGGGATTGTGTGAAAAAACCATATTTCTGAATTTTTTTTTTGCCCTTCAACAAAAAAGGAGTAGATGTAATTTCGGGATTAAAAAAGTGGACCCGAATGTAATTATAGAATTTTCTGAGGACCTACGTAAAAAAATGAATTACAAAATTTTTTGGCCTTCTCGCAGAAAAGGGACCTATATGTAATTTTGAGGATTTTCGTGGACCTTTTCACAGAAAACCGGTGCCACTTGGTAGCCGCATGCCGGCACCACGCGTCTCGTGGTAAAAAATCGCCCGGAGCGACACGTGCAGCAGTGGCGGGCTCGAACGCGCGATGCAGTCAATGCAACTGATTTTCCTGATCGCTACGCCACGCGGGACTTCGTGACCGAGAGGGGTGATTTATTACTTAAGCCGTATCAAAGAGCAGTAAAACCGGGGTACGTGGTGCACGACGGAGCGGCTGCGTCGCCCGAAAATGACGTGGGTGCGCTCGGAGGCCGGAAAGTCCCTCGGATCTAATATATAAGGATTAATAATATGGGGTGATGGTAGCCACACGGCGTGAAGTTGGCTGGATAAAATTTTCAGATGTAAGTGATATACATTATGGGTTAGTTTCACATTGCTCACATTGATCGTAAATATTTATATGAGATATTATGGTAGCCGCGAAAGACTTATACGAGCAATGCGGCGCCTACAAAACCCACAAAATCTTATAATTTTTTTTAGTTGAGCCAAAACACAATAGTTTGGGCATGAAGATTTGTGTTTGGTGTTGAATGTTAATGCTCTAAAATACAATAGTTTGGGCATTAACCATGCAAATTTTAATGCTCTACCTCTACTGCTTCTTCTACCGTGCTGTTGCTCTGCTAGTACTAGTATATAAGTCTTATGCTAATAGTCTGATACTGCTCCATTGCTTCTTCTCTATTACTTACAAAGAGTAAAAACAACAGCAAGTCATGTAAGAAACGTCATATCCGGTTCTTAAAAAAAGAAACATCATATCTCTTGTTTTGATTGGAGATGTAATGTTGTTTCCATAGAATATGATGGTCAAAACTTCACTTAATACAGATCACTCCTCTAACAACAGTACCTAGATTTGAGAAGCTTGCACACTGCACTTTCTGTAGACATGAAAAGAGCAATATTATTATCATTGCTTCTATGCAAAATAAAATACTAGAGGAATCCACACTACATCTATATTATTATAACTACTAAAACTAATCCTGTCCACACTATACACTTGAAACCAACCCAATCCAAAATAATCTTTGCAATTGACTCCAATAAAAAATTCTTTTAGCTATAAATTTCACAGGGTATCTACTTTTCAAGCAGAGCGTGCGGCGTCGAGAGCCGAGAGGAGAGGCTGCGAGAGGAGACTCGAGAGGCGGCGATGAGGCGAGTAGAGAGGAGCCCTTCGTGTGAGAGGTGAGCGATGTGGGCTTCACGGACACAACGTGAGCTTCGCGGGCTATAGTTTGGGCCGTTTAATTTATTAAATAAGATGTGGGTGTCCACATAACATTATTTGGTGGACTAATTTAAGCGAGTTCGCAGACATCCACATCCACTTTCACCCTTATTAAAATTGTCCCACTTGGAATTGACCTCAACTGAACTCCCTAGCTCTTTGATCCTCTCCTCTCTGGGAGCTTTCCTGTTTTTTTACCCCTGCACTGTCTTCGCCCTTTTCACTTATTCAACCTTAGAAGGTGTTTGGTTGGAGTCTAAGGTTGCCACACGTCTTTGGTAAGTTCGACCAAACGAAGCTAGTATTTGACTCAGCCACAATTGTGGTGTGGCACACTTCTTAACCATCTGATCTACTCGTCGTAGACTCATCTCTGTGCCAAAGTTTGTCACAGTTATATGATTAACGATTTGTTAGCCATAAAATATGTGGCATGCCACACTTAGAAATAATTTTTGCGGCAAAGTTTGGATACCAACCAAATAGGCCCAAGTAAGCTCTAGAATCCAAATGGCTCTAACTTATTAGCTCTACTAGTCATCGATCCGTGCATTCGCACATATTAACTTATTAGATAAAGTCACTTGAATCCATTAATTTGGTTTGTACGTAATAACCACTATAACTTAGTTCTTTTAAATGGGCTCTAAATCTTTTTCTTTTCTCAATTAATGCAATTTTTTTCACAGTTTATAATTAGTATAGATACTAGATCTTATTATGAATTTTAATATTTTTGGAATTTAGTATTTTAATTCGTATACAAATCAAATCTCTAATCATCCTTTAATTCATCCCTAATTTGCATATTTTTGGATGTTCTTTGGGTGGATTTTTTTTCTTTCTTTTTTAGTTGGACTTTGTATAAAAATCCATTTTCTATTTCATTTATTGCTATTCCAAATTTTATTTGTAGGGTTTACTTTTTAATTCATATAGAAATCAAATTACTATTTTTTATTATAAATTTATTTTATTTGTGTTTTTACTTGACAAAGACTCACTCCATCAAAAAATATAGTACATATTTTTTGAATGGTCTTGTTCATAAATATAGGCTATATTTCATATTTCAATAAAAATTAGCGTGATCAATATTACCTTGGTCTATGTGCCAAGAGAAAATATGCCTAACAAATATCTAGCTTTACTTTATATCCTTTATATGCATACATTGTATAGTGTTTATATACAATAATTAGGGATATTTTAGTCATTTTTAATATCACTTTGGTCTATGTGCAAAGAGAAAATACAGCCTACAAACTTGGATAGACTAAATAACTATTATTCTGAACTTTTTATTATTTATAGATGTTACTCCTTGGAGGTCATACAAATCAAATCTCTAATCACCTATTGAATTTTTATTCCAAATTTACATATTTTTTATCATATTTACAGTGGATTTTTTCAATTTTAGGCTAGAATTCGTGTGAAATTTTTATTTTTATTTATTATTATTAATAATTTTATTTATAGAGTTTACTTTGAAATTCGTATGAACTTTGTTTTATTTTGCTAATTTTTATTTAATTATTATTCTAAATTTTAGTTATTTATGAATTTATTTTGGAAATCGTATGAAAGTCAAATTGCTAATTTTTTTATTTTGAATTTCTGTTAATTTAGATTATACTTGACATATATCTTGCTAGTTAATATGGAGTTTCCTTGTAGTGCCTAATTAGTATAGGTCTAGATAGATAGATAGATAGATAGATAGATAGATAGATAGAATTGATTTATACATGCATGACACAACATCACAAAATGCGACCTTATAAATGAAAAGATCGAGCTCAAAGCTAGCATAGAAAGGATCGAGGTCTATACCCTAATAGTTGCAGCAGCTATCATTTCATCGTAATCAGGTCGACTCCGAGTACTACATCATTTAATTAAGCAACACACAACATGTCTTTATTAAGCTAAGCCTCTGGCGAACGACATGGAACCAGTTCGAATTGTCAAAGCGGGGGCGGCGTCCTTGTCCGGCGAGGACCGCGGCGCCGGGCACTACATCAAGGTGAATTCCGTCTGGCTGGACCACCGGCCGTCGCCATCGGTCGCTCAGCCGTATGCGAGTTATACGCAAGCGTATGTGCGCGACGCACACATGGGCCACCGATATAACCCGATTCGCACCGGCACTAGTCGCTTGTGGTCTCGTCATGCCTCGAAGGAAGCCGTCGCCGTGACGCGCGGCCCCACCGACGGATTTTGATCGTACATGTACAATAAGATCACGTCAGCTGGTTTTTAGTCTTATGTGAAGGAGTGATAAAAGAGGAGAGAGAAGAGAGTTGGCTCTTATTTAGTAGCCAGCTTTGCACGAGAGCATAGGTAGATCATTTATGTATAAGAGAGAAAAGATAGTTATTACCTAACATCTATAGACAATTTTTAAAGATGGTTAGTGTATAAACTGGTTTTTAACTTACTATTAGCTAGTAGTTGGCTCTGCTATTGTACTTCCCTAACCCACCTCCACCGTAGCTCGCAGCCCGATGTGAATGTACGGCGGCATTCATCCTAAGATCAAGAGGCAGAATTAATTGGCAATTCTCTCGGTCAGATTTTCCCATTTCAAGGCCGGGAGCTGCACAGCCACAGGGTACTGTCCCTGGATTCTGGGTAACATATATTTGGACAACAGCCATCAGTCTTTACCAGATATTCCATGCTAGTAGCTTCGAAGAGTAAAGACTAAACAGTGATGATATAGATTCTTGCAAGTTGTACTGTTATTGTTTGGTAAAGGAGAAAACAGACCAAGATAGGATTTAATATTTGAATTGAAAACTATATAGTTAATTTTACCGAAAATATATTATTGTTATAACGAAGGGTAAAATACTTGGGGAAAGGCGATATAGGAGACGAGAGAGATAACCGAAGCACAAGAAAGAGGCATAAGAAGAGATGATGCTAACGGCAAGAGGCCGGGACGAGATAAAAGACGCACGCAAGGAACAGTGAAACAAGTGATAGACGAATTATTTTTAAATAATATATTGTTTAAATAATTTTACAAAAACAATATGCCAAAACAAAATTTTACAATAATAAATCTCTATCGCCGTTTCGAATAGAGATAAAAGCCCCAACCTTATCAATCAAATGAATCCATGACAAAATAATCCGTTCGCCAATTCAATCCATGCCTAAACAAACCAAATGATGACGGAAGGTCTGTCGTCTTTTCAAATGACGACAAGGGTATTTTTTTGTAAAATTTTGCTTCGGCATATTATTTTCGTAAAATTATTTAAGAAATGTATCATTTTAACAAAAAAAATTCAGTGTTAGATAGCAGTAGCACACGAGGCACAGTGATAACAAACGGTGGTCCTGGGATGGACGTATCCATCGCCGTGCCTGGTCCATCTGGTTGGTTGCCAAGTCAAAATTTGGGCTTGCATCCAGCTGACGAATCAGTCCCTTTCAATGAGCTTTAGCCGGGCTTACAGGCAAAGCATAGCCAGTTTGCTCCCAGGTCCCGAGTTGCCATCAGCATTCAAGGCGAAATCTCCCAACTGAATCTCGCGCAACGGTGGAGGTGGGACACCCCCAGTTCCTTCAGCTGGGCGCTCACTGTACCAGGTGATCGACGATGAGCGCACCGGAATTAGAGCAATCACGATGTTTAATGCACAGCAAGAGTGGAGTCTTTAAGGGAGCGAAATCTAGCAGGCCTTCAATACTTTTATTTTTATTGCTTCGTGTCAAGGATCAGAGATTCAGAAGGCAAACAATACCACATGCATTTCTGTATATCCCTTTTGTGTTCATAAGATAAGAGCAGTTGAAGCCTCTATCACAAAAGGTAGTTGCTCTAAAATTCCAGTATTCGACCCCTAAGGATAGCCTCAGCCTTTCTGACTTCCTTCACTGGACCAATGATGAATACCTATATTAAGCAGGCAGATAATATCACCAATCAGTAAGTTAAGAAAATCAAGCATACGTTCATTTGGTTCAGTGGCTGAAAAAAACATGAGGCTTATTGACAGAAGAGAATGGATGGTTCAGTGGCTGAAAAAAACATGGAGGCTTATTGACAGAAGAGACTGGAAGACAGTTATATGTTTATGTTCGTATCTCCCCTTCTGCAATCTTATTCATACGCTATTCATACTAACAGCAATTGCTTTCTCATTAGGTGTGAAGTAATTGAAGGGTAATGATTGCGACATATATAGGCTTGCATAATGTGGTAATGGTACGTACAGAGCAAGTTTCATATGCATCCAATCCCTAGGCCAAAGCAAGCCTACCGTGGCACTGATCACCTTAGCCAGAAGATAGATATATCTGCCCAATAGTGATCGCCTGAAGTCCCTCAGACTATTGTAGGCAGTCATGAAGACACAGGATGGAACCCCATAGGGCAAAACTAAAAAAGAAACCAGCAAGGTTTGTGAAAAACTATAATCATTTAAAACTTTTTTCCTGTTAAGAACCATGCAGATGCTAGAAGTCAGTCCTATCAAACATTTGTGATAGTACAAAGAGCCATTTTCAATTTAAGAAATGGGTTAGCACCATGATGTTCAGAGCTTAGCGCTTGACAATAATACCTTTGGATGTATTACTAAAAATGCTTGTTAGTAACTGTCCACAAAACTGTAGCTATCGCTGTTGATTTATTCAGAAATTCAGTGAAGTAACTGTACAGTGATGAAAGAATACAACAGTTACGACAAACAAGGCTCTGAGAAAACTACCCTGTCTGGACGTCCTTTAGCACCAACAATATAGATTTCAACACTGCAGATAGGAGTGGAAACCTATGTATCACCGATACATGATACCGGTATGGCAAGACATAATTCCCCAAATCAAGACTCCAGCGATACGGCGAGTATATATGTGTTTAAAAAAATTAAAAAATTATAAGAGGGAGAAGGCAACAGCAGAGAGAAAAGGCAACGATGGCTTGCAAAGGAGAAGGTGCTGGTGAGATTGTAGAGTGAGAAGATAGCGACGATTAGCAGGCTATATGGTGGGTGGCGGTAGAAGGAGAAGGAAGGAGGCGACATCGGCTTGTAGAGGAGAAGCGATGGCGGCGAGATTGCAGAGGAGAAGGCGATGGCGGCGAGATTGCATGTCTAGGTTGAGAAGTGGCGACCACATGACTACAGAGGGAGAAAGGAGGGGAGGCGGCAGTGGTGGCCCATAGGCTCAGTGGATGCTGGAGGGGAGGTGGCGGCTAGTAGCAGTCGTCAGTTGGCTGAGTGGGGAGCAGTGGTTATTAGGTTTAGGAATTTTAGGGGAATTCAACAGTAGGAGAGATAACTGTAGGAGAGATGACTGGGTGGAATGATTGAGAGAGAGAGAGAGAGATTTTAGGGTTAGAAGAGATAGATTGGATTGAGCTTGGCTTTGTATTTTTAGCTTGGAAGTATCAGGGAGTATCGAAGAAGGATCGGGATTATTTTTATTAATTTTAAATGCTGAATTTCAATGATCCTTCCTGATACATCCAATACCGGTACGGTAATTTTGCGAAGGATCAGTGCTTCATTTATGCAAAAGCACCTGCAGTATAGTTTCACTGCAAACTGTCAGACGCCATAAAGATACTTTGCTTAACTTCCCCATCATTTTCTCATGTATATTGTGAAGGAAGCGCACATCATCTGTGGTTGCTCGAATCATTATGTCAGACAAGGGCCTATTTGTCCAAAAGTTAGGGTCCTGAAAAACCATCAAAACTACAACCATTTGTCAGCCTTCAAGAAAATATAATATCCGCACAATGGAACATCAAATGGTGAAGAGTTATCATCGAAAGTAACACAAGCTTTCAGACCTTCAGCAGCAATAAAGTTCTAAACAGGAGTTTTATAATTTTCATCACACATCGCTAACCTGCCTTAGAAGGGTACGGACTTCTTCCTTTTCAGGGTATGGCATTCCTACATAAAGCAGTACCACAATATCACACCACACGATCAATCAAACACGAAACACAGAAGAAAATGAGCTGCAGTCTTTCATACACTCAAGAAACATATACATGGTATTGAGAGAGTAGAAGGATTAATTGATATGATGTTTGATAGAACCAACACATTGTTAGCAAGAGGACTGATGGAACCACAGTATGTTATTCCAGCTAAGCAATACATTATTAATTTCATATGTAATCAGGTGTCATGTAAGCATCACACATGGATTATGGACAGCTCAACCGAGATGTCAACACAATATCACATGGTCGAAACAAGTGCAGAAACCATATTTTACCCCTATTAGTAGAACCTCAAGCATTAGCCCTAAGAATGGTCCACATCCTCAGAACACAATATTCAAGGCAGCTAACCATGGGATAGGAAGCACATCCTATCAAAGTTCTGCTAAGTTTTAAACAAGTTTGCAAAACTATTTAAGGATTGCAGAGGTTGCAATTTGAACTAGAAGGCGCACATCAAACAAATTGAGTGAGAGCATCAGCTCAGTTTGTTTTATTCACAAGCAAACCAAGATTGCATCTTAATCATAATGGCATTACACAATGTATATACATAAGACATAATGTCCACCCTGAAACAAAGATTCTAGACTAGACTACCTAACAATCATGTCATTCAGAATTTATGCTCCAACAACACTAACAAGAGCTTGGGTTGCATAAAACATATAAGCCAAAGTTAAAGCACTAGCTGCAACACAAAGTAAGATTTTTTCTATTAAATTAATTTTTAGTTAGAAACGATGCTGTCTTTCTTAAGGATTAGGCTTCAGTCTTCACAATGTAAAATTGGGTTTCACAAAGAAACAAATTAGCGAGGGAACACTCCAGAATATATAATAAATGTTTCACATTAATATGTGTAGAGAAACTAAAGAACTTGAGAGCCAGCAAAAGTAAACTACAAACAAGGGGCGCCTGTATAAGATATGCCGAATCAACAAAAAAAAAGAACAAACATTATAGACAAGAAAGCGGAAAAAATATGTACAATGATTTTCTGCCACTCATAAAAAAAATCAAAATTCAAACCAGTTAAGTATAGTAAGTACCACAATAACGAGGATCGGCAAGAAGGCTCACGAAAGAAATGTAATCATCATATGCCCTCTTTTTCGCTTCCTGCTCTTCTATCAGAGAATAGGCGATCTGCACATGGAAGTGATAATTGAAGGCTTCCCTTATAATAACCAACATATCTATAACTATTATAACAGCTACCGTATCTTTCTCTGGAAAGGTGGGAGGGTCATGTAAGCATTTGAGCCTTGTACAGGGTTGATGGTCCCATGATAATGGTTCAGTTCAAAAAACTGAGAAAGCAATTGACACTATTTTACTTGTATACTAGAGGGAAGTTACTGATTTTCTTATAGTTACTAAGTATGCCACTATATTAGAGTACATACATATGGTGAATTGGTGATTACCTGTGTATCCACCACATTATGCAATTTGATGCCGAACTGAAAATACAAAGCCTGCAAAATAACAACTCTCAACCAGTTAGTTAGAGGCACAACTTTCTCAACAAAAATTTTAGCACACGAAAAGAATATCAAAGACTTGCGCACCTCAGTGTCACTTTTCCAGTCGTGAAAGACTTAGGCGATATAATCTAACTCAATTGCTGCTTTGCAAGCTTGAATGAGTTCTTTCCCACCCTCAGTAGCATCAACTAAGTAAACAGCATCAGGAAACACAAGCTGAAAAATCAAAAGAACCATAAACGGGTCTTGCTTGAGCATCATAACAACAGAGACCAAATAATCAATTTGACACCAAAAGATAATCTCAACAGAAATACATGCAGATGTAACCATTTACATTTAAACAATAGGAGATAGGTATACTAAGTCAAAGTTCTTCTAAAATATGTACCTAAATACATGACACACTAACGTAACGAGCTTTGATGCACGGACAAGCATACGTCGACACGACCACGACATCGACAGGATTCACCATTTCTCTTAAAATGCTGACATGGCTATATATAGTTAAATAATAATAATAATATACATTTGTATTATTTTCTATTTTTCTATGTGTTTGTCAAATTGAAATAATATAAAGTGTAAACTAGGAATATATACCTTAGCCTTTGCAACTCCACTTCTAAGCTAAGCAAGAATAGATACTGTCACTTAGGAATACTAATACAGGATACCCAACAGCCCGGGCGACTAGCAGCGCCTCAAGCATATCTCTCACCCAACAGGCGCCCGGCCGCCGCCGATCCGAATCGCTGCGAGACCGCACAAGACATCCGCTCCGACCGGGGGAAGCGAATCCGACGGACAAGCGCTCAGACCCCTCTTGGCGGGGCGGGATCTCCCGACTCGGCCGGACAGCGCCCCGACCCTCTTGGCGGGCGGGATCTCCCGACTCCGGCCGGACGGCGCTCCGACCCTCTTGGCGGGCGGGATCCCCGACTCAACCGAACCAAGGTGGCGGGCGCCGAGGGCGTGTCGAGGACCTCGTCGACCTACCGCCACGTACCCCGAATGAGGTCAATCGGTGACTATACAAAGGCGGTGGCTCCTTCCCAAGAAGATCGGTGATCGCAGAAGACAAAGCTTCGGCCCATCAACGATCACGCGTCTGATCGAGCGCCGCGCTCCTCCCGAGGGCACCAACGTCACGCGACCGCGTCGGCAAGATTCGCAAAGGGTCACAGGGCAAGCACGCTATTTCGAGGGAATACCTAACCTCCACGACCACCAAGGCTACCAACCAAAGCATGGGCAAGGCAGGTGGCGACTCCGATCCACAGGCGAAGGACCGGAGCTCCTAACATAGGTCACCTCGCTCTTCCTCCCAACTTCGATGTAACCTGCCTCCTTCAGTATAAAAGGAGGCGGGACTAAGCGATTCAAAGAGAGGACACATAAGAACACGAGGAGACTAAGTCATTTAGGGCCTCGTGCAGAAAAACATAGTGCAAAAAGCAATACAATCTACCATATCGAGTAGGGACTTTCGGCCCAACCAAGATACATCTTGGACTCACGAGTCTAACCATTCGAGGAGTGGAACGCGACCCCTAGACTTACAATTTATTTACTTGCCGGCCAAAAGCGCCGGCGGTTGGCGCGCCAGGTAGGGGCTTCGCGTCTTCGTCACCATCTCGGATTCCGCTTATCTCACGATGGCATCCACCCTGCGACAGATGATCGCGCGCCGGAACCGGATCCGCCCGGCTCCCTCGACCGCCGTCACCCCGACGGAGGGCTCACGCTTCGCCCGCCCCGGAGGACAGGCGCCGCGAGAGCTTGTGTGTCCTCTCCGCGACTCCGCATAAGCTCCGGTTTGGGCGCCTGCAGCCCCGGCCGAACCGAGGAGTGCTCCGCCACGGTCGGCGAAAACTCCCGTAGGCAGGCGGTGACCATGTCACCCCGTAGGCTCGCGCGATCGAGTGGCGATGGCGGCTACTGCCGGCCTCCATCCACATTCTTTGGAAGACTCTTTCGGCCATGACTCGGCTCCGACACGGAGTACCACCGCCCGGCGGCACTCGCGAGTGCAACATGGCGGCACCGCCGATTTGCCCGTGGCCCTCGCGGCGCAGGGCCTCTGTCCGGCGCGCTCAGCGCGGGAGGGGGAGTACCACCACAGCGTCTTGAGCAACGCGCCGGACCCGTGGCGAGCTCCAACAACAGCGCAAAGAGTTGGAGGAACGAAGAAGCCCGAACTCGGCCGGCTCGGGCCAACTGGAGCAAGAGGGCTCGAGGCCCCTCATGTGCTGGCGACGCCACAGCGCTGGCGTCAGCACACCTCAAAGAGCGGAAGGTTCCGGACGGTCCTCACTTCTTCCCCCGCCCGATCAAAAGCGTGGCGCGGCGCAATGCTGCCGAGGCCTCCGGAGCCGACCGACCCGAGGCCAAGGCCACTTACCAAAACCTCCGGAAATTTGGTAGAGCCACGCGGTCGTCGCAAAGCACATGCGCCTCCGGCTCCTATCGCTCGGAGCCACCTCAGCCACCGGGCTGCGTCACGCGTCTGGCCGGTTGGGTCCGCACAGCGTCGCCGCACCGCGAGCCACACGAGCCTCGCGCGCCGGTGCGCCAACGCCTCGGTGATGCCTCGACATTCGCGCTACCCTTGTAGCGCGAAGAAAGATGGCGATCGAGGCCGCCACTCACGGGTTGCGGGCGGGCACCACCACCGCAGCCCGAGCCCGACGGCAGTCTGGACGCGAGCGTTACGCCAGCGATCGGCCGAGCGGACTTCCTGCCGATTCCGGCGCCTACCAACATTGCCAAATACACGGGGCCACAAACCTGTGTACCGCTCAAGATTACCGGCTCGCATGCGGTGGGAGGAACAACGGATGACCTCTTCATCATCAATACCTTCCCATCTACCTCGCGGACTCGACCCGAGCACGGCTCGAGTACTTGCCGCCAAACCATCGAGAATGGACCGACTTGAAGGCCCTCTTCGTCGGCAACTTCGAGGCACTTACAAGCGCCACAGAAACTCCTGAGACTGAAGGGCTGCAAGCGGCGACGGAAACCCTCGGGACTACATCCGCGGTTTTCCGCCCAGAACGCAAACTCCCCGACATCTCGACGCCCGATGTCGTGGGAGCATTCATCTACGGCACCTCTGCAAGGCCTTGGTACACAAACTAGGGCATCTCAAGCCCGAACTACCAAGAGCTCTCGATCGCCACCAACCACGCCTCCCGGCGAGGCTGTGGGGGCCATCTTCGAGGAGGAAAGGCCCAGCGAACCGGCGTCCGCGATCGGTCCCGCCGACCGCCGACAAGCGGCGGCGCGGGAAGCAGTCCGCGAGACCAAGTGGTCGCCACCGTCGATCGCCCGCCAAGCGGAAAGTCGACCGACCGTCGCGCCCGACCACCGAGAAGTTGATGGGCGGCCCGTGCCCAAACCACGGGTTCTCCGTCAAGCACAAATCTGGGACTGCGAGGTCACGAGCGTTACCTCTCCAGCGTCCCCCAACGCCGCGTGGCAAGGGAAGAAGCTGCTGCGGCCCGCGAATCGCGAAGAAAAAAACAAGCGACGCAGTTCCACGAACCCGGACGGCCGCCTCATGATCTTTGGAGGACGGCTGCTATGCAGATAAGCCCGCTCAAGCTCGCTTATCGCGAGGTCCATACGATCGCGCCATCGTCCCCATACCTCCGGTGGTGGAGTTCGATCACCTTTGATCGGACCGACCACCCGACCACGTTCCACGCCCGGGAGATACCCCGGTGGTCGGCCCGTCGTGGGAAGAAGCGCCTTTCAAAGGTGCTTATGGACGGAGGCGCGGCCTCAACATCCTCGTCGAGGCGGCTCGGCGCTATGGGGATCGCGCTCAACCCTTCGACCCGAGAAGGCGCCCTTCCATGGCGTCATTCCCGCCGCGAGCCCATCCACTCGGCGGTCGACCTGCGGGTACCCTGGGGAACCGAAACTTCCGCACCGAAACCCTCGCTTTTGAGGTCGTGGTTTCCGGTTCTTACCATGCCATCTGGGAAGGCCATGTTCGCCAAGTTCATGGCGGTCCCCAGCTCGCCTACCTCAAGTTGAAGATTCCGGGGCCACGGGAGTCATCACCGTGGCATCGTCTTCCGGCTTGCCTACAAGCTGCGAAAGTGCGGCGGTTGTGAGCTTGCTCGGCGATCATCGCGTCTGCCGAGCTCGACAACCTCGGAAGGGAAGCCTCGAATCGCCCCGAGTCCGGCAAGTCGGGGCGGGATCCTCAAGTCCGCCGAGACACGAAGAGGTCGCGGTCGATCCTCGTGATCCGACCAAGACCGTGCGGATCGAGCCACGCTCCCCGCCAAATAGGAAAGCGCTCGTCGACTCCTCCGCACCAACAAAGGCGTCTTCGCGCATGGAGGTCCTCCGACATCAAGGAATCCCAAAGGAAGTCGCCGAGCACTCGCTTGAGCATCAACCGGGCTCAAAGCCGGTGCATGCGCCTGCGCTTCGACGAGGAGAAGCGCGAGGATCATAGGAGGAGATCGCCAAACTTACATGCGCAGGTTCGTAAAGAGGTGCGCCACCCCGGTGGCTAGCCAACCTCGTACTTGTAAAAAGAAAAATGGGCAATGGAGGATGTCGTTGACTATACTGGTCTCAACAAAGCATGTCCCAAGGATCATTCCCTTTGCCCGCGTCGACCAAGTCATCGACTCCACCGCGGTCACGAGTCCCTCTCTTTCGGATGCCTACCGGGCTACCACGAGTTGCGCTAAGGAGTCCGACCACTCGCGACTTCCTTCATCACCCGTTCGGCTCATTACGCTACGTTACGATGCGTTCGGCCTAAAGAACGCAGGCGCTACATACCAGCGATGTATGCAAACGTGCTTCAATAACCGGATCGGCCGTAACGCGTTGAGGTGTGCGTCGGCGATATTGTCGTAAAAACCAAGAAGGCCGGCGACCTTGTCCCGACACGGAAGAGACCTTTGCGAACCTTCGGCGATTCCGCATAAAGCTCAACTCGAGAAATGCGTTTGGGGTCCCCAAAGGAAGCTCCTTGGCTTCATTGTCTCCGGCGAGGCATCGAGGCCAACCAGGAGAAGATATTAGCAATCGCAAGGATGGGCCCAATCAGCAACCTCAAGGGGGTCCAGAGGCTGACCGGATGCCTAGCAGCTTTGAGCCGTTTCATGTCTCGCCTCGGCGAGCGCGGAATGCCACTCTACAGGCTACTCAAGAGATCCGACCGCTTTAGTTGGACCCCAGAAGCTCAGGAGGCCCTCACCCGCCTGAAGGCCTTCCTGTCCTCGCCTCCAGTCCTGGTCGCCCGGCACCAGGGGAGCCGCTGTTTCTCTACATCGCCGCCACTACCCAAGTCGTCAGCGCGGCCCTCATGGTGGAAGCGAGCGGAAGAAGGCGCGAACTTAAGGTACAACGGCGATTTACTTCATTAGCGAGGTCCTTTCCGAGTCAAGACTCGGTACCCACAGTCGAAGCTTACTCTCGCGGTGCTCATTGCGAGAGAAAGCTCGTCCACTACTTCGATCGGCACAACATCACCGTGGTGACCACGTCCCGTTAGGCGAGACCGTCGCAACCGCGACACCTCGGGAAGGATAGCCAAGTGGGCACTCGAGCTCAGCGGCCACGACATCACATACGTCCCTCGGACGGCGATCAAATCGCGAGGCCCTAGCCGACCGTCGGCCGAGTGGACCGAAACCCGAGCACCACCGGTGATCGAAGACCCGAGTCTTGGACAATGTACTTGATGGGTCTTACAAAAGAATGCGGTGGCGCTGGATTTATCATCATCTCCCCACTTGGGAACAAGCTCCGATGACGCCATCGGTGCTTTGAGCGCCACCAACAGCGTTGCAAGTCGAGGCCCTCGTCAGCGGTCTTGGATCATTGCCGACCTCGGTGCTCGCCGACTCTCGTCCACGGGGACTCCAAGCTTGTCGTCGACCAAGTCATGAAGGCGCGAGCCCCGAGACGCGCCGTATGGCCGCGTCTTGTCGAAGTCGCGGGCTCGAAGTGCGATTCAAGGGCTTGAGCTTCACCATAGCTACCGGCGCTTCAATAGCGGCGCCGACTACTGGCCAATCTGGCCTCCACATGAGCCGATCCCGCGGGATCTTCGTCTGCGACCTCCTGCGGCCTTCCATCCGCCTGGGCGGTGGCGAGCGGTCCCCCGACCTACCTAGCACAGTCGCCCGACCGCCGCGCGATCGGCGTAGACTGGCTCGGTCGAGCCGCGGCGTGCTAGCAGCCGAGTCCACCGAGAAAGCCATTCATAGATCGTTTGACGGAC
Source organism: Otatea glauca (assembly GCA_036346275.1). NCBI lineage: Eukaryota > Viridiplantae > Streptophyta > Magnoliopsida > Poales > Poaceae > Otatea > Otatea glauca. The sequence goes on from CM070711.1 coordinate 43,407,712, forward strand.
GGGTCGCTTCTCCCGACCCGATCGAGGGGCGCCTGCGCCTCGCGAGCAAAGTCTTCGTCTGGTCGGTCCAGACCTTTACAAAAGAGCCCCGGTCCTCCAAAAGTTCATTACGGCCGACCAAGGAAAACAAGCTGCTGGATGACATACACGGTGATTTGCAGTCTGCGCTGCGCCCGATCTACGGTGGGAAAGGCCTTTGGCAAGGTTTCTATTGGCCGACCGCCGTGTCAACGCAGAGCACATCGCGCGACTGCGAAGGATGCCAATTCTTTGCCGGCGACACATCTGCCTACTCGGGCCTTCGGACAATCCCCATCCACGTGGCCTTTGCGGTCAGGGGCTCGATCTGGTCGGGCCTTTCAAGAAAGCGCCCGGGCTTTACCCATTGCTCGTCGCGGTGGACAAGTTCACCAAGTGGATAGAGGCCAAGCGATTCGTAAAGCGTCGCGTCGGCTGGCGGCCATCTTCTTCGCGACATAGTCTTTCGATTGAGTCCCAAACTCCATCATCACCGACAGCGAGCGCAGTTCACGGGAAGGAATTCCTCGAGTTCGCGATGACTTCAATATCCGCGTCGATTGGGCGGCGTGGCCCATCCGCGGACCAACGGCCGTGTCGGTAGCGCCAAGCGGCATGATCCTTCAAGGGCTCAAGCCGCTGATCTTGATCGGCTCAAGCGCCAGCGGTATTGGGTGACCGAGGTACCCTCCGTCCTCCGAGTTCTACGGACCACGCCGACCAGGCGGCCGGGTTCACCGTTCTTCATGGTATATGGTCTTTGAAGCCGTCTTGCCGCTGCACACGAAGTATGGTGCCCCAAGGCGCAAGCCCGAGGAGGCTCGGGGCTCGCCGCACAACAAGACTCGTCGACCGGATCGACGAGGCGCATGGCGTGGCCAATCTGCGATCGGCGGTATCAACAAGCTCTGCGGCGTTATCACGATCGCGAGTTCGAGGCGATCTTTGATCTTTGGCGACACGGTCTGCGTCGGGTCCGCACCGGCAAGGATAAGCACAGGTGTCGCCGCCAGGAAGGCCCTTCACCGTCGTGCACAGATCCTCCGCTGGCACCTTCGGCTCAAGGACACGGCGGCGCATCCTTCCAAATGCATGGAATATAGAAAAGTTAAGGCGATTCTATCCCTAAACTCTTTTCCTCTTCCTAGCATGCTCTTTACTTTCTTCCTTCCGAGCACCTGGTCGCCATGCGACGACTCGGGGGCTGCCCTTCGGCGCCCCCGTTCAAGCTGCTCCCGGTCGGCGCTTGCGCGGGTTGATGACCCAACCGACCACAAGGTCCTTCCCGAGCGGTAACCCCTTGACCCAAGTGCTACAGCTTACGCCCCAGCGGCTATGATTGCTAACACTTTGCGGAAGAAGGAAGTACCCGAGTGGAGTGACCTTTGGGTCTGGCAGGAACCTCCTCCCCGCACGAACTCGGTATTGTCTCACGGCTTATGAAGTACGTGACCCGGTGGTCATGATGTTCATCCCGGCGTAACCCTCTCAACCCAAGTGTTCGACCTCGCGCATGGGCTATGGTTGCTAAGTAGCACATAGGAAGAAGAAGTGCAGTGGAAAGATCCACGGCGGTCTAGAACACTCCTATCCCTCACAAGTCGCCTAACATTTGCATAGCCAAGTCTCAATCCACCTCGCTCCTCCCAAAGCGACCCGACCTACGCATAAGTGACCCTGTGGTCCTTAAGGCTATGGTTACCAAACTTCATCCTAAATACGAAAAGGGACGAGGGCGATTACGGAACTTGATAAATTCAAGATTGTTTAAATAGCGGTCTTTACAATCTAAAAGGATAAAGCTAACTATATTTTATTCTTCTTGGCGGAGCGGCCGGTGGCGGGACGGAGAGTTGGTCGCCTCAGCTTCTGGAGGCGGCTGCGGCGGATCGGGTGGCGATCTCCCGGGCGTGCGGCTCGACCAGGAGCTCAAACCGGTCGATCTCCTCGTCGATCCGGTTCCCGGCTACGCCGCTGCCCACCACCGCGAGGTCGATGCCGTCGTAGTGCGAGACGGTGTTGACCAGCGCCGACGAAGCTCCAAGCGCAGCGCCGGTGATCACCGCCTCTTCTACGAAGTCTGGCACTCGGGCCAGCACGGGGGCAAGGGCACTCGGGCCTGCCCCGGCTCCAAGGATGCGGTCGCAGACTTCCCGACCGGCCTTGCGGAGGGCCTCGATTCAGCGCTCATCTCGCCCGGCCGTCCTCCGCAACCTTCAACGCCGCCGGGCCTGCGTCCGGCCACGATCGCCACGTCGCGAGCATCCGGCCGTTCTGCGCTCCACGCGGCGACGCCGATTCTTCGCCTCTGCGATTGCGGAGATTTTGGATAAGTTCGCCCTATGGGTCGCACCCCCAGACTTAATTGAAGAATTGAGACACTTACCGGCCGCAGAGTTGGTCGATTGCGACTTCCGACTTGGCGCCTCGTATGAAGTCTTATTTCGGCGATTCTTACGGCGATCGCCGCTCGCCGAACGAACTTCGCGGCGTCCCCCAGCCTTGTTTCGCTCGGTCCGCAGCGTGTTGCACTGCGTCTGCTGATCCCTCCGTGGCAACGCGGCATCCTTAGCCTCGGTGACCTCGTCGAGGACTCAGTTCCACCACTTTCGCCCTCAAGGCCTTGGCTCCTGGCGCTCATCATAAAGGGCCTTTGTGGCCTCTTCAAATCTGGCGGATCTCCACCGCCTCCGACCGCCTAATGCCGGGGCCTCTGGGCTAGGCGCGACTTCAGGCGCACCATCACTACCTCCTCATTGCGGCCTTTGTTGTATCGGGAGCTGCAGAGCTCAACACGTGTGCAAGCGAGCCGCAAGTCTTTGCAAAACGTGGACACTCCGTTAGTCGCACGGAAGAACTATCAAAAATGTGCAACCAGTCAGAACTTTTGGTGACCTACAGGCGTTGGTGGACTCCTCGACCATCGTATCTAGCGCCCTTGTGGAAGACTTCAAAGCAAGAGCCAGACCTTCACGGATCTGCCCTATCTCGGCTTCAGCGTCCAGCACGCCTTGCCGAAGGGCGGCCCACTCGCTCTCCTCCGCTGACCCATGGCCCGACCAGGATTACACTGGCGGCGCGCTCGCTTCGCCGTTCGGGCGGGGCGTCGCCGATCAAAGCACCATGGGCAAGGGTGACGAGGTCAACCCTTGAAACCCTCGGCGACTGCGCCGAGGAGCATCGGTCGGCGCCCCCACGGGACGAGGGTCAAGCACCTCCGTCGCCGGCTCCACCACGGTGGCGCGATCACCGCGGTGCCATCGTCTCATCCTCGAAGCAGCGATCACGTCGTCGGTGGGATCCCGCAGGCGGGCGGAAGTTCTTCTTGGCCCGACCTCGGGTGAGGCCCGTCCTCGGCGACCGCGCCCTCGGGACGCCGGCGCGCGACCTCCACCGACCCGATCGGGTCACCAAATCACCGGCGCCGTTACTTGCGGGCGATCGCACGCCACGGTCACCCCGGTATAAGCGCTGCACGTTGCAAAAGATTCAAGAGTCGCTCGGCGGCTTTGCCAAAAGAAAAATGCTCCAATAAAAGAATACACTTACAAGGCGGCGGGCGTGGCACGCGCGCCTCTTTGCCGCCCCCGCCAAAGGCAAGTCGGTTGGTCGCTTCCCGAAGCCACCTCACCGAGACGCTGCGGCGATCCGCGAGCGCAAGATCACCCCCGCTGAGGATCCGAGTAGCCACGGCCCGTGGCGCCGCCTCGGCGAGTCAGCGCTCGGGCGCCCGCCCGGCAGTCGAGGGAAAAACCCACCATAGGGGTGGCGGAGGTGCTCCCTTGTCGATGGAGGTTGTCCCCACGCGGTGGTCTCGACACATCCTCGCCCGCGCGCGCCACGCGCCGCCTTTGTGCTTCTTCCTCCTCCTTTCCTCCTTCCGCTTCTTGCGGGAGAGTCGACCTCTGTCTTCGCCGGGCGGCTCACGCTTCCTTATCCGGGAGCGGCGCGGAAGACATCCCCATGAGCCTAAGAGGATGTAGGAATGTCGGTCAAGTGCTAAGGACAAAGAAAGAGAAGCGAAAGGAATTTCACCGCTTACGGTTGGCGGAAAAGCCGCCGAGAATGGCTCGGGTGGCCATCCGCGCCACCGTGGCGCTCCGCCGTAACGCCGCCACCTAGGCCTCCACCTCGGCGCAGCCAGCTCGGGTTACGCCATCCTCGCCCGGTCGGACGGCCCGCGTCTGCGGAGCAGTGCGGCTCATGCACAAGGGTTGCGCGCAGATCCCATAAAGCGCGCACAACCATGTCCCGGTGAGCCCGCCTCCTTTGAGCCGATCCGCTCCACGATCGGGGCGGCTGTTCTTCTCCCTCTTCGGCGCCCAGTTCCACGCTCCTCCACCATGGGAAGCTTCGCCGGTGAAGCGAGGGGCGCCGTCCAACGTTTGAGCGTGAGCCATTGAGCGCCGACCCTTGTTGGGCGAGGCGGTTTACCTCCGGTACTCCGTGCTCCGGCCAGGCGAGGCGGAGGGCCGAGCCACCAGGCGCCCGCGGCGTCCGGCGGCTGTCTTTCGAGCCTTGCACGGAAGAAGTGCCTCCACAGCGCCCGGTCGCGGCTCGATCCCGAGAAGGCGCGCAGCGTGATGAAGATGGCGATGTGGAGGACCCATTGGGGTTGAGATGGTGCACCTCCACCTTGTAGTGAGGCAAAGAGCCCGGACGAGCGGGTGCGTGGCGAGGCCAAAGCAGCTCGAAGAACGAGGCGGGCACCACGATCTCGCCTTGGCCTGTGGTGGTGACCCCGTCGGCACCCTCCGGCCGAAAGGTCTGCGGCATGAGGAAGCCCTTCTTCACCAAGCGAGCGCCTGTTTGTCTTGCGCGAGCACTCCGGCCACGACATCTTCACGGGGAGACGGTGGAAGGTGAGAAAGAAAGGTGAGGTTTTCTTTCCTTAGCTCTCTGGTGCTTTTCTTGTTTGAGCGACGCGAAGGCAAGAAAGCGTGACCAAAGCACCAGCAGGCGTATTTATAGAGGATGGCGACGCCGCCAAGCGGGCACCCGTCAATGACGTCGCGTCCACCCTCGCTGTTCGCCACTGGTAACTCCGGTTCCAATACCACTCCGCTTTTAATCCTGTCATGTCGGTGACAAGGGCCATAAAGGCGCCGCCCGAACAACGTGTCCGTAACCTCTTGGTCTCCGCCTTTGGCGGGCAGTTGCTCGGGCGCGCGAGAAGCCAACTGGGCGCTGCGGCCTCAAGGCAGCAAAAGCTTTGTGGCTTGCGCGAGGGCCAACCGGGGTGTGGGTTCAAAGGCCTACCCACTGGATGGGTATAAGACCGCCCAATAAAACTTGAGCAAGGGGCGGTGTGAGGTGAGCCACGGTGGGCCCTCGGTTAGGTCGGTGTGGCCTAATCACCTCTACTCGCGTCAGAGACCATACTTCCACACTCTCCAGGAGCTCATCAATGGCGGACGGCCGGTGTGCTCAGGGTGTGGACGACCAGTCCATCTGGGATTGAGTAGAAAGGTTTTTATGGGTGCCCTGGCGAGGCGGGACACCCTACTCTGGGGCCGTCGCTCGGAAGGTCCCCCTTGGCGGGACCTCCTAGGACCCTCGGACTACCCGCTATTAGCTCGCGAGCCACGGCGTTCAAACCAGCGCAGTAATGGCAGCGGCGCTCATCCCCTCGGGTCCCCACTGCGGATGGGGTATACATGTGGGATAGGCGGTGGCCATTCCTCTCGCGACTACCCTCGCCCGAAGCGAGGACTCGAGAAGGATGCCCACGTCCATTCGACGGTAGCGAGCACTCACGTCCAGCCACGGCGGTGGCGAGCACTCCGCGTCCGCTACGGCCAGTAGCGAGCACTCACGTCCGGCTCACGACGTAAGCGAGCACTCGGACACCCGAACCTCACGAGGCATCCGGTCGTCCTGCCGACCAAAGCGATCGGACACCGAACCTCACAGAGGCATCCGGTCGTCCTGCCGACCAAGCGATCGGACACGAACCTCACGAGAGGCATCCGGTGCGTCCTGCCGGCCAAGGCAGCGTCTGGCTACGACGTTAAGCGAGCACTTTCGGACACCCGAACCTCACAGAGGCATCCGGTCGTCCTGCCGAGCCAAAGCGATCGGATACCCGAACCTCCACAGAGGCATCGGTCGTCACGCCGACCAAGGCACTCGGACACGGAACCTCTCGAGGCATCCGGTGCGTCCCTACCGACCAAGGCACTGCTATCTAGCTCACGACGTTAAGCGAGCACTCGGACACCGAACCTCACGAGAGGCATCCGGTCGTCCTGCCGACCAAGCGGTCGGACACCGAACCTCTCAGAGGCATCGGTCGTCCTGCCGACCAAAGCGATCGGACACCCGAACCTCATGAGGCATTCGGTCGTCCTGCCGACCAAGGCGATCGGACACGAGAACCTCACAGAGGCATCCGGTCGTCCTGCCGACCAAAGCGATCGGACACGAGAACCTCACAGAGGCATCCGGTCGTCCTGAGGCCAAAGCCTTTATCTAGCTTCTGACGTTAAGCGAGCACTCCGGACACCGAACCTCACGAGGCATCCGTCGCCTGCCGAGCAAAGCGCCGTCCACAGCGATTAAAATTAAAGCAAACTCATCGCGAAGACATTTTCATAAAGAAAAAAAATTTCATTATAGGCCAACGAGCTCGGACTTTACGACTTTACACACCAGCCAGCGGATACAAGAGTGGCCGCGCTGCACCACGCGGGGGCTCTACCGCGCCTAGAACCTATCAAACATCCGTGCGGCATCGGTGGCACCGACGGCATGCTGGTAGGCCCTTGCCTGGTCGACGGGACAGCCGCCGCGGCCGCGAAGTAACACGCCGATGCTTCCGTTGCCGTTCGAGCAACATCGACGGCGGCCAAGCTCGCTTCTGATCGGCGCCCTTGCGCCATCGCCTCGAAGGCCCCCCCACCTCGAGCCTCGGAGCGGCCTCGGCGGCGCGTCAACGAAGCGGCGTCACGGCTGCGGCTTCTTCCTCCTAAGCTCGGCCATCGCTTTGGTCGAACTCATTAAAGCTCGGCAGGAGGATCTTCTTCTTCCCACCGCGGCGCCATCGCGAAGCTAAAGACTAGAGGTGTCTAAAGCCATTTGAAAGAACGAAGAAAGAGCTCTCATCCCCTTCAAGCAAGCTCAGCGCACATATATATATCGGGACGAAGGGAGGCTAAGCGTCTCGAGTAAATCACGGTGTCAAGGGAAGGCAGCGTCCTTCACGAGAACCGAAGCGATCAAGAAGACTAGCGGCGAGGGCGCCAAACTATACTCGGCATGCGCGAGGCGAGTAAAAGCCTCGGCATGGTTCAAATGCCCCGGCCAAACTCCGGGCAGCCGTCCGGATCAACGAGGCACACCGCGGAAATCGCTTAACCGGATCGGGCGGACCGACCGACCAGGCCCCGCCACCACTTTCGTCCAAGTTCAACCCCAACAGATCCACCAAATCGCTCGGGAGTTGGGGGCTCTTGACGAATACTAATAACGAGGATACCCCAACGGCGGAGCGGCAGGCGGCCTCAAGCATATCTCCAGCCCAGCAGGCGCGCCCGGCCGCCACCGGCCAAATCGCTGCGAGACCGCACAAGACATCCGCTCCCGACCGGCGAGAAGCGAATCCGCCAGACAGCGCCCGACCCCCTCTTGGCGGGGCGGGATCTCCGACTCCGATCGGACAAGCGCTCCCGACCCTCTTGGCGGGGCGGGATCTCCGACTCCGATCGGACGCCAGGCGCTCCCGACCCTCTTGGCGGGCGGGATCCCCGACTCCACCGAACCAAGGTGGCGGGCGCAGGGGCCGCGTGTCGAGGACCTCATCGGCCTACCGCCACGTACCCGAATGAGGTCAATCGGTGACTATACAAAGCGGTGGCTCCTTCCCAAGAAGATCTGGTGGCTGCAGAAGACAAAGCTTCGGCCCATCAACGACCACGTCGATGACGAGCTCACGCTCCTCCCGGCAAAGACCAACGTCACGCACGCGGCGTCGGCGATTCGCAAGGGTCACAGAGGGCAAGCACGCTATTCCGGGAATACCTAACCTCCACGACCACCAAGGCTACCAACCCGGCATGGGCAAGGCAGGTGGCGACAGATCCACAGGCGAAGGACGGAGCTCTAACATAGGTCACCTCGCTCTTCCTCCAGAACTCTTGATGTAACCTGCCCCTCCATACGTATAAAAGGAGCGCAGGACTAAGCGATTCAAGAGAGGACACATAAGAACACGAGAGACTAAGTCATTTAGGGGCCTCGTCAGTAAAAACATAGTGCAAAAGCAATACAATCTGACCATCACGAATCGGGTAAGGACTTTCGGCCGAACCGGTATACATCTTGAACTCACGAGTCTAACCATTCGTGGAGTGGAGCGCGACCCCTAGACTTACAAATTTACTTGCGGTACTAAAAACGCCGCCAGTCACCTTAGGACATATCTTTCAATCACCATCGGTAATTTTTAGCAAGTGCGCTTTAACTCTATAGTAGCTACGGTACCAACATATTTTCAACTTGCATCTCCATTTCACGAAGTCGGCATAGTTCCACAATGGAGCATTGATGTTGGTGTTTTGCTCCTCTCGAGTGGCTCACGGTTACCCTTTGTGGTGAGGTAGGTCGGGCTATGTCAGCTGTATGTTGGATCGTATCGATGTAGTGTTGAACCCATGTCGAGCGTTAAAATTATATATTATAGGTATCTAATTGTCCAATTCGTGATTGATATATGTCGGCGCGTGTCGATTATGCGTATACATGTTGGACACCGATCACGGCACCAAACCAGCGTGTCGGTGCTACAGAGGTAATGAGGTAGCATTTCAAGCAAAACCATTTTAACGAGTTAATCTAATTGGGAAGAGCTTTAAAAAGTAAAAGGGGGAAACATATGGAGTGCCTTAGGTAGGAGATGGTTGCCACATACAGTTTATGAGGGCCACCATTATCAAACAGAAGATCGTAATACAAATATTTCACGCCTCATAAGCTTCAGTTCAGCTCACCTGCATGATACAGAGAGCGCCATGGTGGCAAAGGTCAACACCTTCGCAGTCAAACCCAATCACCAACTTCTGGGCAGCAAATGGCTCAAGAAACTCGACTGGGAGTTGACCAGGTTTGGTAACAACACAAAAGGGCACAGATGGCAACTGTGAGTTATTTCCTGCAAAAGATCTCGGCGAATTACAACAAGGAAATAACATAAGTTTCACTTCATCGGTACATGTGTAACAAAAGAACCACACAACAAAGCGGACCGGAAGTAAAGAACATTTGGCATGAATCAAGGTCTCACAACAACGAATAGCTAGGTAGATGCTGCCTAATTTCAGCAGCAATCAGTAATTGAAAAGGGATCATGCACAAGCCACTGAGATCAACATAATCACCTTAATTCGGTATTTCAGATACATCAGTGTTGCAACAAGACCAGAGTAAGGTGTAAACAGATTGATCAGGATCGCTAGGATCTCTACAGAACAGATTCGCACGGCAACCGAAACAGCATTCAGCAGAAAAGAAAAATCACCGTGGAAACATTTCGCATGGAACTGTTGGCGTCCACTTGCTTAATATCCTTGAGCAAGCGAACCAAAATCATGGCCCCTACACTAACCGGCACGAAACCGAAAGCCGTGCTATCAAAGAGAGGCGCAGCCACATTTCAACATTCACCGCCCTAAAACCCTAGGATGAAAGCACGACGAAGCAAAAAGCTCGAACCAACCCAGCGAGGTGTACAGACCAAAGCACAAGGATCAAACGAACTGCCGGAACCCTAAGGCAACACCCACGCGCACGCCACAAGGAAGCAGCAGCGCTCCACCCTGTGTGACGAGAGGGAACAAGCACGAACCCGAAGCTCCCCTCTCAAACTGCCCGAACACCGCCGGAGCAACTGGATCGCAGCAGACCAACCAAACCCTCACGAGCAGAATATGCTGTCAGGACTCCAGTATCAAGTATTGAGGCAGAGGTTCAGGAAGATGAGTTTGGCGCAGAAATAGTCGGCATCAATTCAAAACGGAGATGAGTTCACTTAAGGAGTATTGGACGGCTAGGATCGGTACTAAAGTGGCTTAGATAGATCGGAAGATTGATTACTGTGGTAGATGAAGTTAACTTTTGTCGGTAAATGCCTGAAAACATCTGGAAGCTGTCATTTCTCTTTTTCTATCGAATCTTTGCATGTAACAGACTAGCTGTATAAAGCCTGAAACATCAGAGTAATGAGTTAGTTTTGGAGACCATTATTCTGTAGTTAAGTTCCATAGTTTTCTAGCGTAGTTCTTCCAGTTTCTAGTTTTTCAAATCCACAGATCTCATATCATTGTCTGTATCCGAATTGTTTCTTTGCAGATTCTTGTCGGGATCTGACATATGCGTCGCCGTTGGCGGCAGCGGGGTTGGGAGGGGCTCGGATCCCCTCTCGATGGGTCGCCGGGAGAGACGGGACGCGGACGCACCGGCACCACCTAGACAAGAGATGGCCAAATGGCCGGCCCGTAGACCAGTACTGTATGCGGTCGGTATGGTATGGTATGGCCTGACCGTGTCGACACAGCCCAATAGACTGGGCCGTGCTTGCATCATCGTCGTGGCCCGTCGGGCCGGCACTGCACGGCACGCATAGTACCGGGCCGGACATGGCTGTTGGGAACGGGTAGACTATTCTAGTGATTTTTTTTTCTATCGTGTAACTAAGGAACCACTGCAAGTTATAGATCACAGAATTATCACTAGACGCGCAGACCCGTAGCGAAAGTAGAGTCGATGTAGCGCGGTGGTGCGGATGTAGTCATACTAGCCTTGCGCCTCCCAACGACTCCTTGTGGTATCGCGATTGGATCGTCCTAGCGTTGAAGCTTGCGGCAGCGCCTCCAAGGTATCCACATATGCAGGCGGGAACACTCTGTGGAGTGCTAGCGTCGGTTGCGCGATTCTGGACGGAGGAGGGGTGGCGGTCAGGGTTTTGGGAATTTTGAATTCCTGATATGTCTCTTTGCGTATTTCTCTCACCCCTCGCAAAGTCACCACCTCCTCCCTTTATATAGACGTCCCTTAACGGGTTTCAACCCTTGAAGCCCATTACGAACTCTAAGCCTATTACAACTCGGATCTCTATCCAAATTGGTTACAGCCTCGTGCACTCGAACATGGCTGGAGAACCGTATCGATCGTTGAGTACTCCTACTCGACCATCGGGTACACCTACTCGATTATCGAGTACTCCCACTTAATTATCGAGCATTCGACCAATAGTCGATATGACCCCTAAGCGATGTTACCAACTCTCGAATACATGTAAAGATCTGACGAACCTCAACAATGTCCTATATGCATTTTCTTTTGCCTCATGATATCGGTCAAACCTAAGGCGAGTTGTTGTCATTCTTGTTTGGATGGTTCGACCACTCTTTCTCGATGCCATGACTCGAAATCCCTAAATACCTCGAGTTAACTCTTTAATTCGATGACTCGAGTAACTCTTTACTCGAGTAGCATGGCCATGCATTTTCCGGAATCCGATCACTCGAGAGGCCTAGAAATATCTCTCCTATTGTATGGAGGGGCAAATACTATCTTGATCGACCATACCTCGCAGCATGTTTCATGACAAACCCGAAAGTCATCTTTATAACTACCCAGTTAAGGAGTAGCGTTTGACAACCCCTAAGTAAGCCATTACGCATCCCGAGAACATGAGACGATTTCAAGTCAAAGGATATAGCATACATATTGTATATGAGACCAACTGATGACATGAAAGAATACAATGTACTCTCAGTATCTCATAGTGGGTCGATGTCCAACACCATGTCTCTAATATGTGTCTATATTATTGGTTTGATATCTCCATATCTATGACTTGTGAAACATAGTCATCGACCAATATATATGCTAGTCTACTCATATGTATCCTGATATGATTATCGACTAGGGACCCTTTTTAGAATGAACATCATAAAGACGAATACAGAGTTTCACAAACAAGTCACGCACTTTGTTAATCAATATCCATGATGTTCTTTAAAGAACAATCTCATAGTTCATGAACATTTATGGAAATATAATCATCTCTATGATTGTCTCTAGGGCATATTTCCAACAATGACCCTACACGGTACAACCCGTTTATCTTTTTCTAATTTATATAAACTTTTAAAAAGTTTTTCTATATTTCTTTGAGTTTTTCTAATTATTCTAGATTTTTTTTCAAATTTTTACAAGTTTTCAATTTTTCTAACTTTGTTTTTTGAAATTTTCTATTTTTTTCAATTTTTGGTGCCAAACAGGCTGGCCTCGGCCCAGCATGGCCCATAGACCTGTTCGAACCGTGCCGACATGGCATGGCTCAGGAGCCACTCGGGCTGTGCCACGTGGGCCAGCACGACACGGCCTGTTTGCTAATCAGGCCTAAATAGGGTGCGTCTAAACGGGTTGTGCCGTGTCGGGCGGTCTGTTTGGCCTTCACTAGCACCACCCATGGGTTTGAGTACCCGCGGGTACCCGATCCGATAAGGGCGGGCATGGTTAGCACTTTAGGTGTATGGGTTTTGGGGTTTAGGTACTCAATAAGATCATAAGATAAACGTGGGTGCCAATTTGTACCTATAGGTACCTAATGGGTATCCTATGACAATGTACATGATATACTATCAATGGGTACCTATTGGGTATCGAGTACCTATCAGGTTCGAGCGTGGGTACGAATCTATGCCCGTAAAGCTTAGTGGGTTTAGGTGGACAGCACGTGTTCGGGTTTAGGTGGTGGGTTTTAGACAGTCATACTCGGAGGTACCCACTCGATTGCCATCCCTACAGGAAATCGCCTTGCCCTGTGTCGAAATCATCGGTTTTTTCTAACGCGTGACAAACTTTTTTTTTTCAAATCTAGCCCTCTTTCGAACTCAACTATAAAAATAGCCACATCCTTAATCGTGAAAGTACCGATAGGCGATACATGTCACATGTCGCGCTCCCATACCACGGAAGGAGCTACTAAGCTATGGGACCTCGATAGCTTCGGTGACTTGCCAACCTCCTTCCGCGGTATGGGAGCACGGCAGGTGACACGTGTTGCTTGTCAATGCTTCAGCGGTCGGGATGGGGTTATGTTTGCAATTGCATTGAGCGAGCGGATATGCAAAATAATTTGTCCACGAGGGCAAAAATCGAATGACCAATGCGATAGGGTGGAGCCAGTCGCGTAGCGCGTAGTGGGACTACAATAGGTTGTTACTGAGCTCCCCTTTCTAGACTGGAATTTAGCATCAAATCAATTAATTAATCTCTAATTAATCATTTTACTTAATTAATCAATTAATAAAGTCACTAAATAATCACTTAATTAATCGAGCTGTTTAAGGAAATTGTGTGACCGAGCAACCGTTTCTCAGTAGGGACCTACCAAGCTCGGAGTGCATGGTAGCTCTTCTGTTGTGATAGATTGCGCTAGTGCAGCAACTGTGAGGTGCCGCGATACAGGATCACGACATTGCTTCTATGGTCGAAAACGGAGCTAATTTTATAAATTTATTCGTACATATGCTATATTGGCAAAAAAAATGTGTGCAAGGAGGGAAAAGAAAAAGCGAAGAACTCATGCTACTTATTACTCCTCGTGGTTGCTCCGTCTTTTCTTTGTCTTTGTCTTGAGCTTAGATCTAGGTTTAGGCTAGGCGTAAATGGGCCTTGGTAAATTCCAGTGATGTTGGTACCGGTTATTGGGCTCAATGTTTTCTAAGGTCTAGCTTGCAGTGATGGGATGTTTGAAAGATCTTCCTCCCATTTTACCTTTTTTTTCCTTTCTTCCTTCTTTTGTAAAGGCCCAAACGGGCCTAAGAGTAAGGGTGGGTATTCGGCTTTTTGATTCAGTTTATTTGGTTTAAAAAGTTTCAGTTTTTGGAAACTGGCTATCGAAATTCTCGATTCAAATTCAAAAATTGAACTGAATTAGTCGAAAAAATTTGGTTTAGTTATTCGGTTTTTTGGTACACCAAAATTCTTGTTCCTACTAATCCCTTCCCACTCTTGCTCGCACAAGAGACACCAAATCCATGGGCAAAGTAGCTCAGGCGATAGTGATCGGGAGAGGCAAGGGGGAAGTATACCCGGGGTCGTGGTTGCAGATGTCGTAGATCTCCATGTTCTTGGCCAGTTAGGGGCGATGAGCATGCCGCTTGTCGCCCGATCTACCATGGTGCTGCCATGAGTGGTGCCGCCGATGTGAAGGGGATGTGATCGCGAACCCTAGCTCCGACGGAGGTTATGCAATCAAATAATCCACCCCACTTCTCTCCCTCCTAAATCTCACTCTTCCAACTCCAATGGCTTCCCTCCTCTCACCCCAACTAATCTCTATGGCGCCTTCTTGGGTGGCGAGGAAGAACTCAAGTACCACAGGCGTGTGCGCGGTAGCTTGAAGAGGAGCGGTATGCTACACTAGCACAAAAAACCTACCGCATGACTAGAAAGCTACTCGCAAGAAGGATCACATATTAGATTACCACTAGACGCGCGATTCGGGAATCCTTCGCAGCGTCGATGTAGTGGATCGTTTTGCGCGATCGTTGCGTCGATGGAGTGGATCGTCCTCCTCGCCGCGATCCGGCACGGTGTCACCGCGATGAGTCCACACGTCCGAGGATGGGCGCCGTGCGTCGGTGTGCAAAGCACAGTCGCTCGGCGAGGGCGGCGAGAGGAGGAGGCTAGGGTTTCTGGTGAATCACTTCTAAACCGTGGAAAGCACACCTGTGCCCACCCTCCTCCCCTCCTTATATAGTCACGAGATGAAACCTAAACGGGGCCCATCGCGTGCTAAGCCCACGAGGTCCATTAATTACGGATCAATCCAAATTAATGCGTCGGCCATTAAGTGTGTGACCTGCGAGGTTCACGTACGTTTGGACATGGATTCGGAAAACTCCTTTTCAATCCAATAGTTGGTAGCGGCTCCTTGCAAAGTATGCCAACTCCCAAACATACTATGATCAAATCGGACAGAACCTATCAAAAGTACTCATGTAATAATCCCTTTGCCAAGTATATGAAGATTGAACTCAAGGCGAGAAGCATGTCATCCTTTGATGATTCAATTCATCTCTCGTATCCATGATATATTAATAAGTTGTGATTGACTCCTCAATCACGGCATGGCCATGCACTTCCTTAATCATATCACACGGTGGCCTTATTATATATCTCCGTTTCATTGGGTGGCAAATTTCATCTTATTGCTCACTTCCCTCTGCACGTTTCATAGTAAACATGAAAGCTACCTTTATAACTATCCGGTTAGGAAGTAGTGTTTGATAGCCCCAAGGAAAACTATTACACATGTAGGGAATATGACAATCTCAAGTCTAAGGATCATACATCTACTAGGTATGAGATACAGCGATGACACATAAGAATGAAACATTCTCGCGATGTCCCATTGCGGGTCTATCTAACCCATGTTCTTCAACATGCGTCCACAATGTATAGATGATATCTCTATATCCCATGATCTATGAAGCATAATCATCGATCACTACATGTCTTGATCTATTCATCGTTGTCCTATCGATGAAATCCGATCGAGATATTTATCGAATTACATCATTAAGTAAAGAGCTTCATAAGCAAGTCACATACTTGTTGATCAATACAATGATATACATTCATTGGACCAATAATCATAATATTATTCATAAACATAGTCATGTTACAATCTTCTAAATGATTGCCTCAAGGGCATAACACTAACAATCTCCACTTGCACTTGAGTCAATCAATTAAGTATCTAATACCAATAGACCTTGTGTGCGCCTCATGCTTAGGGTGTGGCGTTGGCTTTCTCAGCGGATCGGCCACATTGGCTTCGTATGTACTTTGCATATTCTCCGTCACCTCTATCCACAATCTCGCGAATAAGGTGAAAGCGGCGAGTATGTGTTTAGACTTACGATGTGATCTAGGCTCTTTTGCTTGTGCAATGGCACCACTATTATCACAATAGATGTCCATTGGACTAGAGGCACTAGCTACCACACCAAGCTCTGTGATAAACTTCTTAATCCACACGACTTCCTTTGCGGCCTCGAAGCGCAATGTACTCCGCTACGTCGTAGAGTCGACCACCGTGTTTTGCTTGGAACTCTTCCGACTTCTTGCTCCTCCATTAAGTGTAAACACAAACCGGTTGCGATCGAAAATCATCTTTGTCGGTTTGGAAGCTTGCATCGGTGTAACCCTTTGCAACGGATCTTCCTCACCTCAAAAACAAGGAACATACCCTTAGTTCTTCTCAAGTACTTGAGGATATTTTTACGGCTATCCAATGACCATCAACAGGATTAAGCAGTATACGCTCATGACACTTAGAGCATATGAGACATGCAGGCGTGTACATATCATGGCATACATAATAGACCCAATAGCTGAAGCATATGGAATCTTGCTCATCCTGTCTCGCTCATCAGATGTCGAAGGATACTGATTCTTGCAGAGACTGATGCCATGTGACATTGGCATGAAACCTCTCTTGGATTCATGCATATTGAACATTTTCAATATCTTGTCAATGTATGTTTCCTGACTTAATCCAATTAACCTTTTTGATCTATCTCTATAGATTTTTATGCCCAAGATATAGCATGCTTCTCCCAAGTCCTTCATTGAGAAACTCCTTTTCAATGAAGTTTTAACATCTTCAAGCATAGGAATATCATTCCCGATCAATAATATATCATCCACATACAAAATCAGAAACACAAGTGCGCTCCCACTAGCCTTCTTGTAAACATAAGGCTCTTCTTCGTTTTTGATAAAGTCAAAACTCTTGACCACTTCATCAAAACGAATATTCCAACTCCGAGATGCTTGCTTTAACCTATAAATGGATCTTTGAAACTTGCATACCCTTTTAGCATATTTAGGATCAACAAAACCTTCAGGTTGTATCATGTATACATCCTCAGATAGATTCCCATTAAGGAAGGCTGTTTTGACATCCATGGACCGAGGCGACGTGGTAGCGCCAGGAAGCGCCACATGTCGACTGATGTCACGCTGACGCAATAAATCGAGTTTTCAATAGAAAAATAAATAATTTAATTCGGGATTTTCTATTTTCTGATTTATATTTTATTTAAAACTTTGAAAGGCTATAACTTTTGAATTTTAACTCCGATTGAGGTGATTCCAGTCTCTAAAAATTTGTAAAATTGTACACTTTTTAAGGGTGAATTTTATTTGAATTTTTGATTTAATATAGTCTACTATTTTGGTTATTTATTGCATATGTAATTTTGACGCGTAGAAACAAATTTGCCGGGAAGTTTCGAAGAAGAGTTTGTCGCTCAAGATCAAGCTTCGGAACACGACCAGCAACTCTTTGAAGGCAAGTGATGCTTTGACCATTTTGATCCCAGTTTTTTTAAATGTATGTTGTTTTGAAATTATGCATGCTAAGTTAATTAACAATGAATTTAAATGAATTTGGGTAAAGTAGCTAATCAACTCATATTGTTATTACCACCTTGAAATTACTATTTGTATGCCCTGAAATCATTGTCACTCTAGGATTGCTTGTACTCGTTGGATGTTAATATGATGCCAACATGGGAGGCTAGACCGTGAATAAATGCTTAGCCTTGCAACGAGTCATCGAAGATTTTACGGAAAATGCAATAATCTTTGATTAACGACATATGGAATGTATTTGGAAATGGTGTGGTGATGCCACATGATGAAATTGAGGTACGGAGACCTGTGTGGTTTCGTACCGATGTTGAGTTATTGCTGGCATGTGTTGCACAATAATCAATCGGGTGGGAAATGATTTAGACTGGGGCAAGTGGCAAGAGCCTTTGTGCTAGGTGGGCCTGTGTGGCAATGGGCTAATGAGTGATGTGAGTCTGTGTGCCACATTGGGCTGTGTGCCATTGTTGAGTGATGAAAGTCTTGCCTTGGTCGATAAGGACTTCTCCTTGCGAGTCTTTGGTGAGTCACCCGTACAACCACATGCGGTATGGGACAGACCTAGTTGATTAGGGTTACGATATCTTTCCTCACGAAACCTCGGGTGACGATGCGGGGGGTGTATCGTGTGGGAGCATACTTGTGCTACGGCGGTGCCCATCCAGCGGTGTGGCACATCCTATACTTGACTCTGTGTGAGGGAAGTGATAGTGAAGGCAATACCGGAGAGGTTCATTGGTTAAGGTAGAGGTTCCTGAAAGGCTTTGTTGTGGACAATCACCTATGTGGTGAGCGGCTGTATCTTGTGGGTAAAGTGTACAACCTCTGCAGAGTGTCAAATCTATTTGAATAGCCGTGTCTGCGGTATTGGACATTGCTCGGGGATTACAGTCAAGGGTTAGATCTTCAAAAGTTAAATATGGGATGGGTGGCTGTGTGCCAGTGTGAAAATGAGTTATTAAGGCTGTGTGCCAAGTTTACGAAGAAAAAACTGTTTAAATAACTTAGTACTATTATTAACTGTTTCACTGCTCTTAATCTAAATAAATTGTTAATTTAAAAATGTTGTTTGATGCAAATGAGCCAAGTAAGCCAATTCTTTGAAATAAGTCTTGCATATAGTAATAGCCATGCATTTTGTGCATTACTTGTTGAGTGCCTTGAGTACTCACCCCTCCTTGCCTATCAACCCAACATCAGTGGAGGAGTCTACGCCAGTTTGGGAGGAGGAGTACATTGAAGATCCGGACAATTAGGGTGCAAGCCCAGTCGATTGCCTGTGGCAAGATGAAGGCTTCCATGATGTTTATTTGCTTACCGCTGTTATCTTTTAATTACTCTGATAATGTAAGCCCTACGTGGCTGATCATATGTAAGGAGACCATAAGGTCGTACAACTCAGTTTATATAAATGTTTGCACTATTTATTTTGGTATCGTTGTGAATGTCTGTGATGTTCAACCCTGTAAAGACTGTGTGTGCTAGCGTGATCCTGGACTAGCACAAAATACACAGAGGGTCTAGATTCTCAGAATCGGGACCCGGCGGAGGTGTGTCGAGGCGGGTTGGTGTAGGTCTTGACCCTAACTAGGTTAGCTTTGTCTAGGCAGATACAACTATTTTCTAAATTTTTAACAACTTGAGCAAGAATATCAATGAAATCTCGACTTATCTTTGCTCTCTTACTCCATACCTATGCTGAATTTTTACTATTACTTTCTGTCTATTTTAAATAAAGGCTTGATCAGAGTTGTGTTGGCAGATGGTCAGGAGGATTCATTCCTTTGGCGAGCGCGCTGGTGGTTATGCCACAGAGCTGTGGAGGATGCTTCAAGTTCTTGGAGGTTTCGACAGGCCCCTTTACCGTGGTCGCACCTGGGCGGTCAATGGTAGAGTCAGAGGCATGGCGACGACGATCACTGTCTACGCTCGAGAGCATGTAGGAGCAAGCCGGCCGTTCAACATCATCGTCTGAAGGGTTACATTCGAGGTGGGATCTGAGTCTGCGCATCGGCCATGAGGAGGATTGGTGAGCTTACGCAGAGAGACCTGAGTGTTTCTGCACCCGAAGGAGGAGCTCGGAGGACCATGCGGAGGTGATGCGGTGGTTGTGCACGAGGAGGCGGTGATGGACGGACCGTCCACGACTCCATCGCGCTTTGGAGCGTGATGGACTCTTGGCTTCGCCTTCCCGCGGATCCGAGTTGCGCGATTCGCGGACCACCATAAGCCGAGATGGAGCTTGGCGGCGAGTTGGTGGACGGAGTTCCGTCCACGAGCTTGAGGGGATTCTTAGCGCCAAGAAGAGAGGTGTCATTCGCCCGAGGAGCCGCGGGAGCGGCGGGTTGGCTCGATGAGTGATCGAGTCTAGTCGGGTGTAGTGTCGAGACTCGAGTGTTTAAGCCGCGTCTATTGTTTCAGAGTCACCATTAGGTGTGAGTCGTTGTGAGTCTTAATTTTTGTTTACTTGCTTTGGTGTGTGAGTGTCTAGTATGCGTTGCATTGCCCTTAGGCACTTGTGAGCAACCATACTACTTTACTAAGATTAATAAAGTTGCTAAATAATTTAAAGTTACACCTGCCTCCCTCGCATGAGTTCTTTTACTTGTCTATGCTTTCTTCTTCATTTCTTAACCTTGGAAGCTTTCAACAGATGGTGAGGACTCGCGGTAACGTTGGAGCTAGTGGAAGTGGTGCCAATCAGGCGGAAAACTAGAATGAGGAACCAATTCCTCAACCGCCGCAGGTTGTTCAGCAGAATTTGGGAGCTTTCCTGGCTGCCCAAACCTAGCTCATGAGTACTATGTTGCAGACTATGCAGCAAATCTCCAACCAAGTTGCTGCAAATGCTCAACAAGGGGGTAACCATGGACCACAGCCCTATTCTAGATTGTCGGAATTTATGAGGACTCGTCCACCCATGTTCTTAGGCAATGCCAATCCATTGGAAGCAGATGATTGGTTGAGGACAATCGAAAGGAAACTACACATAACTCAGTGTGTAGGACAGGAGAGGGTACTTTATGCCTCTCATCAATTGGAAGGAACTACTGCGGAATGGTGGGAAAACTTTGTGTAGCACATGAAGACCCACAAGGAATCACTTGGGAGGAATTCACCACAGCCTTCCGGCAGTACCATGTACCAGAAGGTATTATGGATCTCAAGAAGGAAGAGATCCGGAATCTTAAGCAGGGAGGCCAATCAGTGGCCGACTACCTGAACAAATTTACCCAGTTGGCACGCTACGAACCAGAAGATGTAGCGACGGACAAGGCCATACAATCCCTCTTTATGAAGGGATTGAATGCTGGGCTACAAGTGGGACTGATCACCCACACCTTTCCTGACTTCCAGGAGCTAGTCAACAAGGCTCTTATCCTGGAAGATAAGCGTCGGGAGTTGGACGACAACCGGAAGAGCAGAATGGCGCAACAAGGAGGTCGTCAGGGTCAGCAGAGGCAGAGGACGGCACCTCAACAATTTGTTCGATTCCAGCCCAGGGGCAGTGACAAGGCACCACTGCCGGCAAACCGTCTAGTGGGCCAAAATGTTCAAACTCCAGCCAGAATAGTGGTACAAACTGGAGGAAATTCCCAGGCGACGGGAAGGCATTGCTATCACTACAAACAACTTGGGCACTTTGCCAATAACTGCCCTAAGAAGGGAGGTGTTACCCCTGTTCGTTTTAACACAGGAACACACGCAAGGACTCGATGCGAATGTGAATCGAGAACAACGTCATCAGCAACTCCATCTCAGGCAACCGCGCGAGGCCGAGTCAACCACATCACCGCGGATGAGGTCCAGAATGCTTCGGACGTTGTATTGGGTAAGTTCCTAGTAAACTCAGTACCAGCTACTGTTTTATTTGATTCTGGGGCTTCACATTCATTTGTTTCCCGAGATTTTGCTGTTCGAAATGAATTGGATATTGTGAATCTTAAATGTGTGCTTGTAGTCCAATCCCCTAGATCAGAACTCCGATCCAAGGTAGGATGTTCTAGGGTAAGGCTAATAATTAATGGAATAGAGTTTCTAGCGAACTTAATTATCTTGAATACCCAAACCCTGGATATTATCCTGGGAATAGATTGGTTAACCAAGCACAAGGCAGTGTTGGATTGCGAACGAAGAGTCATATCCATTGAGAGCCCGAATGGGAAGAGGATTGAATTGAAGCAACAACAAAGAGGATGGTCAATTGGTGGTCAACGACTTGAAGACCGTCGAGGTTAGAGGATATACCGTGGTCAATGAATATCAGGATGTTTTTAGGAGGATTTACAGGATGCCACGGATAGGGATATCGAGTTCGTTATAGAACTTGTACTAGGGACAGCTCCAATAGCCAAGAGACCCTACCGAATGTCCACAGATGAGTTGGTAGAGATGAAGAAGCAGATTGAAGAGCTGTTGGAAAAAAGGTTTATAAGACCTAGTTCATCGCCATGGGGAGCACCAGTCCTGTTCGTCAAGAAGAAGGATGGGAGTTTTAGGATATGTATAGACTATCGTGCACTCAATGATGTGACGATAAAGAATAAGTATCCGCTACCCAGAATTGATGACCTATTTGATCGATTGAGAGGAAGCGAGAGTCTTTTCCAAGATTGATCTCCGATCGAGGTATCATCAATTGAAGATCCGATCAGAGGATATCCCGAAGACTGCATTTTCATCGAGATATGGGCATTACGAGTTCACAGTTATGTCCTTTGGATTGACGAATGCACCAGCATATTTCATGAACTTAATGAATAAGGTTTTTATGGAATACCTAGATAAGTTCGTGGTCATATTTATAGATGATATCCTTGTCTACTCCAAGACGAGGGAAGAGCATGCTGAACATTTAAGGCTAGTCCTTGAAAAGTTAAGGGAACAACAGTTGTTCGCTAAATTTAGCAAATGCGACTTCTGGAAGGAAAGGTTGAATTTCTTGGGCATATAATGACTGCTGAGGGAGTTGCAGTAGATCCAAGTAAAGTAGAAGCAGTACTGCATTGGGAGACACCGAAGTTGGTAACCCAAATCCGTAGTTTCCTTGGAATGGCGGGATATTACCGTCGTTTCATCGAAGGGTTCTCTACAATTGCAAGACCCCTTACCCAATTATTAAAAAAAGAAAAGAAATTCTTGTGGGCGAGAATGTGAGAAGAGTTTCCAAGAGTTGAAGAAGCGATTGACGTCATCACCGGTATTAGTTTTACCTGATGTTAATCAAAGCTTTGACATTTATTGTGATGCATCGCGGCAAGGATTGAGGTGCGTATTGATGCAAAACAGAAAAGTAGTTGCATATGCATTGAGGCAATTGAGGCCACATGAGGAAAACTATCCGACTCATGATCTGGAATTGGCTGTTGTAGTGCATGCCCTGAAAATATGGTGTCACTATCTCATCGAAAATAGATGTGAAGTGTACACCGATCACAAAAGTCTCAAGTATATATTCACATAAGTGACTTAAATATGAGGTAAAGAAGATGGCTAGAGTTGATCAAAGATTACAACGTTGGAATCCATTACCATCCGGTAAAGCCAACATTATGGTCGATGCCACTGAGTCGGAAGAGCCACAGTGTAAATACCTGTTGGAAGCAGTCGAGAGGAGTTGTGTCAGTTTTGAGAAAATGAGGTTGGAAGTAGTGCGGAGGATTTTGGCTACTTTGGAGGTAAAACCCACCTGGAGGACCAGATCGAGAAGAACAAAAGATGATAAGATCAAAGAGTCAAGTCTAAGATGGATGAAGGCAAGGCAAAGGATTTCAAACTTGATGACCAAGGAACCATGTGGTTTAAAGGGCGCATCTGTGTCTTAGAACAAAAAGAAGCAAGCGATTAATCTTGGAGGAAGCTCATGACTCCAAATATTCAATCCACCCAAGTAGTGCCAAAATGTACCAAGACTTGAAGGAAAGATTTTGGTGGCCAAGCATGAAACGGGAAGTTGCAGAGTATGTCGCATTATGTGACATATGTCAAAAAGTCAAAGCTATGCATCAAAGGCCAGCAGGATTACTGCAACCCCTAAAGATACCTGAATGGAAATGGGAAGAAATTGGTATGGATTTCATAGCCGGTTTACCCAGAACTCAAAGTGGGTATGATTCCATATGAGTCATAGTGGATCGCTTAACTAAAGTGGCACACTTCATACCTGTAAAGACCACTTACTCAGGAGATCGGTTAGCAGAACTTTACATGGCAAGAATTGTTTATGCGCGCAGTCTGAGAAGAAAATAGTGTCTGACAGAGGTACTCAGTTTACCTCAAGGTTTTGGGGTAAACTGCATGAGGCAATGGGAACTTATCTAAATTTCAACACAGCATACCATCCCCAGACAGATGGTCAAATTGAGAGAGTTAACTAGATATTGGAAGATATGCTGAGAACTTGTGCTTTAGCATATACTACTTCATGGGACAAGTGTTTGCCTTATCTTGAGTTCGGCTACAATACTTGACTATCGGAAAGTTCTGAGATGTTTCCATTTGAAGCTTTGTATGGTCGATCCTGTCGAACACCTTTGAACTGGAATGAGAGTGGCGAATGACATGTTTTTGGTCCGGATATACTTCAGAAAATGGAAAAGCAGATCACCATGATCAGAGAGAGAGACTGAAGATTGCTCAATCAAGGCAGAAGAGCTATGCCGACAATCGTCACAGGGAATTAAGCTTTGAACCTGAAGATTTTATGTACCTCAGAGTCACCCCCTCTCAAAGGAGTCAGAAGATTCCATGCGAAAGGGAAGCTCGCACCCAGATATGTCAGACCATTCAAGATCTTGAGTCGCAGAGGTAAAGTTACGTACCAAGCTGGAGTTACCCACGATCATTGTGAGGGTACATGATGTATTCCATGTGTCACAATTGAAGAAATGCCTTTGGGTGTCGGAAGAACAAATACCTTTGGAAGCAATTGAGCTACAAGAATATCGACCTATAAAGAGCATCGGTGAAGATCTGGACACAATGGATGAGAGAAACCGGGAATAAGTCAACACGCTTTACTGAGTTCAATGGAGCAATCATTCGGAAAGTGAGGTGGCGTGGGAGCGAGAAGAAGATCGAGGAAGGAGTTTCCAAACCTATTACGTAGTCGACCTACGAATCTCGGGTCAAGATTACATTAAGGGGAAGGTTTGTAACACCTAAAATTTGCCATATTTTAAATTTTGGAGTTATTTTGATTTTTGAGAATTTCGAAATTTATTGGAATTTATTTTGATTTATTCAAATATGGTCATTCTTGAAGTCAATTAAAATAAAATAAAAGTTTATGCCCATTTTATTGGAAATATTTTATTTTAGTTGAATGTCTCAAAATATTTTGGAATTTTTGAGTATTTTGCTATTTATTTTAGCTTTGTTTATTTATCGATTTATTTTAAATTGAAAATGTTTTTCAAAGCGTGATGAATAGTACTAAGTCGGCCCGAAGATCGTGCTTAGCCCCCAGATTCGTGAAACCCTAGAATCGCGCCGTCCGATCTTGATCGCACGGTTGCCGTTGCGCCGCCTCGACCGCGCACGCGCCATCCGATCGAGTCCACGAGGACGCCCGTGATGGAGCCACGTCCCTTCGCCCGCGTAATCGCCGGAGTTAACGCCGCCGAGCGTTTCCGCTCGTTTCGCCGGTGTTTACGCGTACGTCGAGGCTCCTTAAAGTGCATCGATTAGCGCATCTGACAGAGCTCTTCTTGCTGCATCTTTTGACTCCTCGCGCGCCTCCTGAGCCGCCACCGTTTGCCCTCAAGAGCTTGCCGAAGTTCGCTTAAGTCTTCGTCGCAGTTCTTTGCCCTTTGCTCACCGTTCGTTGAGGTTCTGCCGTCCCCAAGGTCTCCGTCGAGTTCGCCGTGCCAAGATGCATCGACCCCGTCAGTCCTTCTCGTCGGAATCGCCCTCTAGCGCCGCCGACCGCGTTGTCTTCCCCAGCTCCGGCAACCTTCTCTTTTGCGCCACCTCCGACCTCGTCGAACCCCATCGACCGTTCGATCCACATCGCACGCTTCTGGTTCGTCCACGTCTTTCCCCTTCTGTTTTAAATCCTAGCGTTAATCGTGACCGTTAGATCTAGTATGGACGTCAGAGATTAGATCTTGAGTTCTTGTCTTAGATGCGATTTGAGCCGTTGGATCGTTTCTGAACGCTTGAGATGATGCCGCGTCGCTAGGGTGAATAGTAAATCGCTCGGGTACCGTGGGCCGTTGGATTAGATCTGTGCGGTGTTTGTGGGTTTGAGCTGTGTTGCGTAAATCCGCGTCATTTAGATTTGAACGTGCGGCTAGGATGTTTCCGCGCCCCCGCCGAATCATGTGTAGACGCGTGTGCAAGTTGACTGGGGCGCGGCCGAATCTCGGACGTTGATTTGAAGCGGTCGCTGAGATTTCGCCGCGTGTCTTCGCGTAAGCCGAGGCGTCGGCGAGTCGGTTCGGGCGCTGACCGTTGGATTTGTGAGTGCTATTGGATGCGTGACGCGTGGGGGCGTGGAGCGCGAAGCGTCACCGCGTCGGTGCGTGTGCTGGACGTTGGATCCGAAGGCCCGCTCGATGGCCGACGCGTGTCACGCGGATACTGGCACAACGCGGGAGGTCTAGCCGTTGATCTTTTGACGGTCATGATCGCGCCACGTGTTCGTGCATGAATCTCGTGGTGGTCGGTGACATCGGCGATGATGTCGATCGCGACATCGGTGGTGGGGACCAGCGCGCGATCTATGGACCAAGTCCACCGTGGACCAGAGCCGTGGACCCAGTCCAAGGACCGAGGCGACGTGGCAGCGCCAGGAAGCGGTACGTGTCGACTGACGTCACGCTGACGCAATAAATCGAGATTTCAATAGAAAAATAAATAATTTAATTCGGGATTTTCTATTTTCTGATTTATATTTTATTTAAAACTTTGAAAGGCTATAACTTTTGAATTTTAACTCTGATTGAGGTGATTCCAGTCTCTAAAAATTTGTAAAATTATGCTCTTTTTAATGGTGAACTTTATTTGAATTTTTGAGGAAATATAGTCTACTATTTTGGTTATTTACTGCATATGTAATTTTGTGGCGTAGACACAAATTTCTTTGGGAAGTTCGAAGAAGAGTTTGTCACTCAAGATCAAGCTTAAAACACGACCCGACAACTCTTTGAAGGCAAGTGATGCTTTGACCATTTTGGTCCCAGTTTTTTTTAAATGTATGTTGTTTTGAAATTATGCATGCTAAGTTAATTAAAAATGAATTTGGGTAAAGTAGCTAATCAAACCATATTGTTATTACCACCTTGAAATTACTATTTGTATGCCCTGAAATCATTGTCACCCTAGGATTGCTTGTACTCGTTGGATGTTAATATGATGCCAACACGGGAGGCTAGACCATGAATAAATGCTTAGCCCTGCAACGAGTCATCGAAGATTTTCTGGAAAATGCAACAATGCTGATTAGTGACATATGGAATGTATTTGGAAATGGTGTGGTGATGCCACGTGATGAAATTTTGGTACGGAGACCTATGCGGTTCCGTACTGATGTTGAGTTATTGCTGGCATGTGTTGCACAATAATCAACCGGGTGGGAAATGATTTAGACTGGGGCAAGTGGCAAGAGGCTTTGTGCGGAGTGGGCACTGTGGCAATGGCTAATGAGTGATGTGAGTGCATGTGCCACATTGGGTGCCACATGTGTGCCATTGTTGAGTGATGAAAGTCTTGCCTTAGTCACTAAGGACTTCACCTTGCAGTCTTTGGTGAGTCACCCATACAACCACATGTCTGTTATGGGACAGACCTAGTTGATTAGGGTTCTGATATCTTTCCTCTGAAACCTCGGGGTGTGAGACACGGGGTGTATCGTGTGGGGTGCGTACTGTACTACGGTTTGGTGCCCATCCAGCGGTGTGGCTTGTCCTATACTTGGCTCTGTGGGAAGTGATAGTGAAGGCAATAGGAGAGGTTCATTAGTTAAGGTAGAGGTTCTGAAAGGCTTTGTTGCGGACAATCACCGTGTGGTGGCATTTGTATCTTGTGGGTAAAGTGTACAACCTCTGCAGTGTCAAATCTATTGAATAGCCGTGTATGTGTTATTGGACATTGCTTAGGGATTACAGATCAAGGGTTAGATCTTCAAAAGTTAAATATGGGATGGGTGGTGTGTGCGGTGTGAAAATGAGTTATTAAATTTGTGTGCCAAGTTTACGGAGAAAAAACTGTTTAAATAACTTAGTACTATTATTAACTGTTTCACTGCTCTTAATCTAAATAAATTGTTAATTTAAAAATGTTGTTTGATGCAAATGAGCCAAGTAAGCCAATTCTTTGAAATATGTCTTGCATATAGTCATAGCTATGCATTCTGTGCGTTACTTGTTGAGTGCCTTGAGTACTCACCTCTCCTTGCCTATCGACCTAACATCAGTGGAGGAGTCTATGCCAGTTTGGGAGGAGGAGTACATTGAAGATCCGGACAATTAGGGGGCAAGCCTAGTCGGTTGCCTGTGGCAAGATAAAGGCTTCCATGAAGCTTATTTGCTTTCTGCTGTTATCTTTTAATTACTCTGATAATGTAAGCCCTACGTGGCTAATCTTATGTAAGGAGACCATAAGGTCGTACAACTCAGTTTATATAAATGTTTTCACTATTTATTTTGGTATCGTTGTGAATATTTGTGATGTTCAACCCTGTAAAGACTGTGTGTGCTAGCATGATCCTGGACTATGCCCGAATACACAGAGGGCCCAGATTCTCATAATCGGGACCCGACACGCAGTAAGGTTTTTTCACTCGTTTGTGGTAACAAGGTATGGGGTCCCGTGCAGGATCATCACCGACAATGGATCACAGTTTACCAGTGAGCTATTCCAAGAATACTGCAATGACATGGGCACCACAGTCTGCTATACCTCGGTGGCTCGCCCACAGAGCAACAGAGCGATCGAGCATGCCAACGGACATATCATCCAGGGCGTTAAGAGGCGAGTCTTCGATGTGCTCGAACAGCGTGGCCAGGCCTGGGTGGATGAGCATCCCACCGTTCTTCGGTCCGTTCGCACCACGACCAGCCGAGCAACTAGGGCAACCCCTTTCCAGCGCGTGTTCGGTGCTGAGGCCATCCTGCCCTTTGAGGTCACGCTGGGCTCCGCTAGGGTCAGCTTGGTCGACCAAGTCAACTTCGAGCAAGAGCGGTCTCTCGACCTTGCCTTAGCGGAAGAAGTAAGGAGCTGTGCACTGCTACGATCGGCGCACTACCTACAAGCGCTTCACAGGTATGCATCTCGATCGGTTCAACCTGGGGAGCTCCGAGTTGGGGATCTAGCCTTAAGACGAATTCAGGGCTCGACCAACACCAACAAGTTATCCCCAAAGTGGGAGGGCCCCTACAGAGTCATTTCAGCAGTTCGCACGGGAGCTTACCGGCTGGCGATGCCCAATGGCAGAGAGCTCACGAACTCGTGGAACATTGACCAGCTCTGAAAGTTTTATGTGTAACACTCTTACCTTAACTGGCAATAAAAATTCTTCTTTATTATCTATGATTGTGTCCCTTTACATTTTCTTGCATTTTTTGTGCCTCGACCTAAGCGTCACGATCTCGAGGTTCACCTTCAGGGGTCACGCCAGCAGTAAGACGATCCTTATCGCATTATGGCTCCCCTTTATAGCAGGACTTGAACCAGAGGCCACGCTCGAGTTCGAGTAAACATGCATACTTCACGCAAGGTCAGGCTTGAGTGCTGTCGAGCCTAACCTGAGCCCATTAAGGCCCCTTGTGCGTTCGAGTTCATCCTTGAGTATTCCCGAGTTTGACCTCTCTCGCACAGGGGACACAGCTATTGCAATTAAATGACTTCGCCTTAAGTCTTTTACAGGCCTCCTCAACAATTCGGAGACGTTACTAAGCCCATCAGGTCGACATTGTTCGACGTCGACAACTATGACCTATTTCTCCCACAAACTGCGCTCAAGGTCGGCGCCAAGGGAGTACTCACTACTCTTTTTTGCTTATGTTTGTGCCCCTGTATGCTTGTTTACATCTTCTTTGCCTCGACTCAAGCATTGTGATCTCGAGGTTCATCTTCAGGGGTCACGCCAGCAGTAAGCCAATTCTTATCGTGTCACGGCTCCCCCTATAGCAGGACTTGAACCAGAGGCCTCGCTCGAGATCGACGAGTATACGTGCTTCGCGCACAAGTCGGGCCTGAGTGCTGCCAAGCCCAACCTAAGCGCGTTAAGGCCCCTTGTGTGCTCGAGTTCGCCCTTGAGTATTCCCGAGCTCGACCTCTCTCGCACACAACTATTGCTGCTAAACGACTTTGTCTTAAGTCTTTTACAGGTCTCTCCCTCATGACTCTGATCTGCGCGAGGTCGATGATGCCCGATCTCGACTACTCCGATTGTGATTGCCTTGACTAGCATGGGATTGAAATAGGGAAGAAGACAGAGAGACAAGCACAAGTCCCCTAGACTTAGCCGTTTCTCCTATAGACTGTGCTCGAGGTCGACGCTGCTCGACCTCGACCATAGCGGGGGCTGAGCAAAGGAGTACCACCCTAAAAACAGTTAAGTCTAAGTCCATTTATTCATTCATTAAAAACTTTTTTACAAAGTTATACTTACATGGAGCCGCAGACATTTTTGTCCATCGGCCTATCCTATCTGAGATCCGCCATATCACGGCGAGCTTCTCTTGCTCGAGCTCGCTCGTTAGCCCTCAACGTCGAGCTCGCCTGTGACGATGTGCCTCGGTGCAGGCTGGCGTGTGATCGCGCCGCCTAGAGTTGGGCCAAGGTGCTCTTCCTAGTCCTGGACGCTCACCCCAGCTTCTCCTCAAGCTCGGTGACCTTTGTCTCGAGCTCGACGGAGGCCTTTGCCGGAGTGGCAGCCTGCTCCATTGTAACATCCCAAAAATTTGCTTAAATATTATTTTATTGCTTATTTATGCATTTATGATTTTCTGGAATTTATTTGGATTTTTCTGGATTTATTTGAATTAATTTTAAATTAAGAATATTAACCTTTTATTCATATCTATTTAAATATATGCAAAGTTAAAATAAAGTTTTGAAAAAAATATTTTATTTGAGTCCGGAATGTCTCAAAGTATTTTTGAGATTTTTCTTGGATTTTTCCTAATAGTTTTATCGCTTAAAATAAATAAAATGAATTTCTGTAATTATTTTAAATCAAAACTCTTTTAAAAACCTCATGAATAGTTTGGTCAGTAGCCCATTTACATTCTTGGGCGGCCCACTTTACTGGCGCCCAATCGGCGTCTCCTCACCCTTGCCGCCGATCTCGGTAGATGAATCTTAATCGTGCGATCGTGGTTTGTCCGCATCGCGATGCTTGTGATCCGTCGGTTGATGCCCATGCACGCGCGGATAGAGCGCGTCGTTTCTCGTGTTGCCGCGGAGTCCGCGCGCCACGAGACCGTCTCCGACTTCCACGCTGCGCATGCCTTCCCAAGCCCCTATTTAAGGAGCAGCCCTGTGCATCGTGAAGGCCGAGTCGCGCCGCCCTTTTGCCCTAGCTCTCGAAGCTCGAGTCGTCGTCTCTTCCCCGTGCAAACTCATCGGAGTTGTGAAGGAGACCGTCGCGGGTTTTGGCCGTTTTCCGCCGTCGTCGTGCCGGACCGAGCCGTGTGGATTCCAGATTTGTGACCCTCGGGCCGGATTGCATCTAGCTCGCTGCCTCCTGCCGCCAGATCGTCACAGAAGCACCGTCGCCGCCATCATCTTCTTATTGCCGGTGAGGCTGCGCGCGCATCGCCATCTTCGAGATGAAGCGTTGTTAACCGTCCGATCTAGGGTGGACGCTTCGGATTGAGCCGCGCAGTCGCTGTTATCGCCATCATCCGAGGCCGTCTGATCTTCCGCGGGCGGTTCTGATCCTGCCACGCGTCGGTGATCGGCGCGCGATCGCATGCGGTGCTGCAGCCAACCAGATGCAGCCGCGTGTCGGCACGAGTTGCGAGGCGCCGTGGACCGTGTCCACGGTGGGCCAGAGGTGGTTCCGTGGACCGAGTCCATGGACCAAGACACGTGGCAGCGTTTGGTTGGTCTGAATCAGGGCTGACGTCACGCCGACGTCATGATGACGCAATAAATCGTTTTCAAAATAAAAATAAATCTGTTAATTCTGATTTTCTGATTTCAGTATTTATTTCAAACTTCAAAAGGCTATATCTTTTGCATCGTAACTTGGAATTGAATGATTCCAATTTCTAAAAATTTGTAAAATTGAGATATATTTAATGGTGAATTTTATTTGATTTTTAGAGTTCAATTGCTCTCTGTTTTGGCATTTATTCGCTCTTCTTCTTGATGCAGCGTAGGCGTTGAATTGTGCGGCGCTTGGAGGAAGATCCGACAACTCAAGAGCAAGTTCAGAACCAGATCAGGACCTATTCCAAGGCAAGTTGTGCTTTGATCATGTTGAACCCATGTTTATAAAATTGCTATGTTTGTTTTACCCTATTGCATATATTTCAAATATACAATTGTTTTAAATTAGATTGGGTTTAGCTAATATACTGATTGATCTACACCCTACCTTGTCATTGCATGCCATGATCCATTGTCACCCTAGATTGGTTAAATATAGTTGGTTAATAATTATAATCAACATTGGAGGATTAGTTAGTATTAGTTGCTTAGTCATGCCACGTCATCACATGTGTCGAATCATTGATAATTAATCTTGATTAATGGAATATGGAACAATATTATGAACTTGTGTGTCATGTGGGATCACACGATGAGATTGAGTTGTTGTGGCGAGTCATGTCACGCAGCGATGTTGAATTGTTGATGGCACGTGGTGCTTAGTAATCAAGCTGGGTGATAATCATTTAGATTGGGGCAAGTGACAAGGCGAGTATGCCAAGGTGGGCCCGATGGGCAGAGGGTATGTGGATGTCTTGCCTTGATCACACTAAGGACTTAACCTTGCAAGCCTTTGACCTGAGTCAATCATGCAACCACATGTCTGGTATGGGCCAGCCTAGCTTAGTAATTTGCAATGTCTTAATTTTGGTACTATCGTGGTCGGTGTGAGTTCTCGAGTTATGGAGTAATTCACATGGCGCAAGAGGGGGCCACGGATGTGGTAACCAGTCCCACCGGTGTTGAAACCTTAGCGGGTAGTATCCGGTTAAGCCAGAGCATTGTAAAGGCTTTGTTATAATCACTCGCCTTGGTGGTGTTTGGTTGTATCACGTGGGTAAAGTGCATAACCTCTGCAGAGTGTGAAACTATTCGGATAGCCATGCTCGCGGTATTGAGCAATGCTCGGGAATTACAGTTAAGGGTTAGTTTAATTAATTGGACAACTTGGTTGGGATGGCGGAAGGCCATATGGAAGATGGAATTTGACTTAGGATTGGAAACTTGGTTCACTTGAGAAATCTGAATTTATTTACTATTGATATTTGTTTCTGATCTTTACAATCTATTTCTTGTATTCGTTCATAAATCTTGCTTATTGCAAAATAGCCATGATAGCCTATCCATTGGAATAAGCTGGCATATAGATACATAGAATTGCATTCATGCACAACTTGTTGAGTGCTTAAGTACTCACCCTTGCCAAACAACAATAATCAACAGTTGAAGAATCTACACTGTGTTGGAAGAGGAAGTCCGGAAGACACGAGTCATTAGGGTCCGAGCCTTGTCGGTTACTGTGGTGAACCGATGAGCTATCTACGTTTTCTACTTTCCACGCTTAATTATTAGCTTATATTTCGGTCTTGCCTGCGTGGCTTAATAATGTAAGTCGGTCATAAGATCATACATTTAGCTATATCAATAAATGAACTATTATTCTATTATCGTTGAGTATGATGTGATATGTACCGATGTTGAGCGTGTGCACTAGCGTTGATCACAGGACTAGTGCGGTAAACACGGTGGGTTGAATCGGTGGATTCGGTCCTTACATCCATGACACGCTTTGCAGCTCTTCCGCCTCGCGCGCACGGCTCCAAGGGCCCCAAGCGCCATGCGCTCGGCTTCAAGGGCCTCGGCCGCCTTCGCACTTGGTGGCGGCACTGGGCAAGCTTCGGTGGTGTGTCTTTGAAGTCCATTGCTCGCCTCCTCCCTGCTCGATCGCCAGGTCTCTCGGCCGGGCGATGTGGGCCTCTCGTTCCTCTACCACGTCGAGGACCGCCCTTAGCCCGGCGATGTGCCCACGTAGACCTTGGAGTCCCTGGGCAATTTGGTCGACCGCCTGCGAAAACCAAGAAATCACTCGGCGGTTGAGAAGATTAGCAAGAATGATCACACTCACTGGACCGAGCCCCTCGAACTTGCGGCGCCGAGGTCCGATCGACCTGTTGTCTGGTTTGCCCATCTCCGGTTCGGCACGACCTTCCACCGAGGTTGAGACGGTCGTGTTGGCCCCTTCCAGGGCAGAATCGTCGATCGAAACCTCGACGAGGATCTCTCTGGCCGACCTGGGCCTTGGCTCGGTCTCAGGGACCAGGGACCCTGGGGAAAGCAATGGAAAGAATGGGTCATGATGATATGTTGTGACATAGGGAATGTGAAGACACGCCTACGGCTCTTCCACGGAAGCCTTAGAGGTGACCACCGCGGTTGGTGCCTCGATCGCACCCTTGGAGGTCTCGACCTCACCGGTCGTAGCGACCTCGACCTCGAGCTCGTCCCCGTTGGCCCCGACTCTGACGGATGAGACACCTTCGGCTCCACCTCCCACGGCGACCTGGGCCTACTGCGAGCGAGGGCGGCAGATCAGGAGGAAGTCATCCTCGTCCTCGTCCTCAAACTCGCCCTGGACAATAGCCATGGTCAATGGACGTTGACGACTGGGCGCTACCGCCGTCACAACCCGATGATGCGATGGGCGTAAACGAGCATTCGAGGTCTGCGGCGGGGAAATTACTAAGCAAAGGAAGAAAAGAAACCTACGCTACAACCCAAGGGGCACAAGAGTTGCGCATACCTGGGTCACGAGCTTTCGTCTCTGAGCACCCTGCGATGGTGACCTCGCAGCCTACGGGGGCTCCGAGCTCCCCGTAGCGGGATTCAAAGCGCCGTGAGTTACTCCTCCAATTCCTCCGCCAACAGACAGCGGCGTTGAAGTCCGAGTGTTTTTGGGCACGACCGCGCCATGGATCTTCATGCAGTCCCGACTAAGGGTCCAGCTTGAGCATTTCTGAGCTCGGCCAGGGAACCGTCCCCTTCTCCAGTTGTTAGACTCAAGGTCATCCCGAGCTTCAAGATCACCACTTGAGCCTCAGGGGCTAGCTGTCGGGGACTGGTTACCCCGCACAAGCAATGATCGTTGGACCCGGGCTCACTCGACCAAGGCCCGAGCTCACCCAACCAAGGCCCAAGCTCACCCGACCAATGACTGAGCTCACCCGACCAATGACCCAGCTCGCTATTAAGGTCGGGCCCGGAGGACTCGGTCAGATTGCAGGAACTGGCGATTACTGAGTCATGGAGGGGCCTTAAAAGGTTGAGTTAAGGCGATCGTGGGCAACAGTTCCTAGTGCCATTATTGCCATGCTTCATTGCACATCATGTCCGGATCTAGCGCCACTCCCGTGAATCTCGCGACCATTTTCTTTAATGAACTAGAGGTATAAAGACTTTTCCTTGCACGGAAAAAGGGAGAGACATAGTCAAAACAGGGACACGACACACAGAACCAGTGCTCGACCTCGGCTCGAGCACCTGTTGTATTCAACCACAGTACATCATCGTCTACCTTTTGCCTCCGAGCAAGATTGGAGTAGAGTTGTTACCCGTGCTAGGGGCTCGAACCAGTATAACTCCTCGCGTCAACTGCTCTCTTGTCCTCACCTTTAGCGACGACCAAAGTTCCTCCCCTCGGGCGAGTATGATCTTGGGTTCCACTCCTACATCATTACCCCCCTTCTTCTTGCGGTCAGGCGATTTCGATCGTCGACACATTTGTTCACATACATATATACTTAATAGTTAGTACACATATCACAATTTTGCCTCTTTGGGATTTGCAAACAACCACTGTAAACGGGGAATGATGGGCAAGTACCACAATACCTTAGCCGGCACCCCTTTGTTGACTTCTTTACCATCATCGCCTCTGCTCTTACGCTCCTCCATTTGTTTATACCGGGATACACCACAAACTGGACAAACGTGCAATTCCTTATGCTCGTTATGGTACAAGATGCAATCATTCGGACATACATGTATTCTTTCTATTTCCATTGCCATAGGACATAGTAGCTTCTTCGCTTCATAAAATGCTTGTTGGCAACTCGTTTCCCTCCGTAAGCACATCCGATAGAACTAAAAGTGCATTGAAACTTGTATCTGTCCAACAATATTTTTCCTTTAGTTCGAACAATGCAAGGACCGAACCCAACTTGGTGTATTCTGCTTTGCAACTCAAGAACAACAGTTTGGCATCGTCTTCCATCAAGCTTTTAAACTTTTCAAACTCCCTTTCCATGTAATTTCCCTCCACATCCCACAACATTTGCTCTAAATTGTCCTCCTCAAACATATCACGCTACAACTCGTGATGGGGTTCCAGCATGTCTTCGTTGCATACTGGACGGGTAGTACTTGTCTCCCCGTTATGGATCCAAGACGTGTAATTCCTCACGAAGCTACGTCTAATCAAGTGGTCTTCAATTTGAGCTTAGTTGTTAAATCTCCTGAGATTGGTGCAATCAAAGTAAGGACAATATATGGAGTTTACACCCCTCTTCACCATGTCTTCTTCTGTAATTTTTTTGAACTCCTTAACACCCTTCTAAAATTCAGCACTTACATGGCTTTTACGATACATCCATTCTTCATGGTCCATACGCAATTAAACTACGCACAATAAATTAAGAAAAACTAGAGTGATAGCTAGCTATTTTAAATATTGAGACATTATTGTAACATCCCGATTTTTGTATTTTATGGATTTAATATGCATTTTATATTTTTATGAATTTTATGGAATTTAATTGATTTATTTTATATTTATGTGAATTAAGGCCTTTAATTAAAGTTATTTAAAAAATATGAAAAATTCAAACAAAGTTTTGTTGGGAATATTTTATTTGAGTTCCAAATGCCCTAAAATATTTTCTAGAATTTTTCTGGAATTTTTTGGGTATTTTTGCTATTTATTTCGGCTTATTCTATTTTTAGGATTTATTTTTATTACAAAATGCTATTGAAAATAGTTTGCACAGTGTTGGGCCGTAGCCCAGCAGGCTGGCCCGTTTTCTCCGCGCCGCCAACCCGTGCAGCCCATTTTCGGCAAAAACCTAGAAATTGACCATTGGATCTTAATGCAACGACCGTCGCTCGTCCGTGTCGTCCTGCATTACGAGCCGTTCGATTTGATCTGCGTGAACGCACGAGATAGCGCCACATCGTCGTGACGTATCCAAACCGTATCGCCACCGCGTCGCTGTATCACTGTGGATCTCAGACTCTGTGTCCGGTCATTGCACGCCTCCCGAGCCGCATATTTAATGCGCCGCACCCTACATATGATTCCTCACCATGCGCCACCTATTCTGCCCAGAGCACGGCCGTTGAGGCACTTTCATCTACCCATGTGATCTCGCCGTAGTTGCTCAGTGCGCCGCCGTTGGTTTTTCGCGAAAGGCTTGTCGTCCGCCACATCTCCGCCATCGTCGTTGTTGCCATTGGGTTCGCCGCGATGAGACGCTTCAGTGCCTGGTGAAAACATCGTCTGAGGAGCTCGAAAACATCGTTGACCGCGTCATTGTCCTCAAGCCTGGTGAGTTGCGCTACCGTGTCATCTTGATCCACTCGTAGCCATTGGATCTGCAGCCAATGTTCTAGATGCCACCATGTAGCGTCGCCGCTTCTTTTGCTCTTGGTCAACTCAGGCCATGCGATCAAATCTCATCGGCGTAGATTGTGCTGTGTGTCACAATCGTGGCAGCCTCGTGTAGAAACCTCATTAGTAAACGTCAGCCGTCCGATTTGATCGTGTGGTTGTAGTGTTGCCACGTCGCTATAGATCTTAGCCATAGATCTCAGCCGTTGGATCTGAAGCAGATGGCCTAGATCGTGCCACCTAGTCATTGAACCCACGCCTCATGTGTCGCTCGCATGTCATGCCGCTTGTTTCCTGACGCTAGTGATTGCGTCAGCCAGCGCACGAGCATAGTGTAGCCGATCCACCGTGGACTCGGTGCGGCTGTGGATTGAGTCCATGCACCAGTTCCATGCGTTGGCCATGGATTGGTTCACGTGCCAGTGACACAATAAATCATAATTTCCAATAGAAAAATAATTCTATTAATTGGGGTTTTTCTATTTTTAGCCATTTCTTTTATTTTAAACTTTGTTTAGCTTGTTCTTCCTTATACGAACTCGATTGAGGTGATTCTAGTTTCTAAAAATTTATAAAATTGAGATCTATTTAATGGTTAATTTTATTTAATTTTTTGAGATACATTGCTCTCTTTTTTGGTATTTATTACTTTATCGCTTGTTTCGCGTAGGCGTTGAAGTGCGAGGAATTCGTAGCGAAGAGCCAACCCAAGACCAAGGTCGAGCAGGATTCAAAGCTCTTTGAAGGAAAGTTGTGCTTTGATCATGTTGAACCCATGTTTCTAAAGTTATATTGTATTAAACTAATGCATGCTAATTCAAATATATACTTGTTCCAATTAATTTGGGATTAGCTATTCATCCAATTTGAATATATCTATCTTGTCATTTGTATATCATATTTCAATTATCACCCTAGTATGTTTCTTTATTAATTGGTAGCTATAAATTGCTAATGTGGGTTAGTTAGAACGTGAGTAGTAGTTGCTTAGCCATGTAACGAGTTATTGATATCATTTTATGTGTAAAGGTTAATCTTGCTTAATGGAATATGGAACATGTTTATGGATATGTGTGTCAGGTGTTGTCACACAATGTTATTGATGTTGTTGATGGCACGTGGTGCATGGTAAACAACTAGG
Organism: Otatea glauca; assembly: GCA_036346275.1. Lineage (NCBI taxonomy): Eukaryota > Viridiplantae > Streptophyta > Magnoliopsida > Poales > Poaceae > Otatea > Otatea glauca. The sequence goes on from CM070711.1 coordinate 43,446,147, forward strand.
GTGGTAAAATGATTTAGACTGAGGCAAGTGTTAAGAGTTGTGGTTTTATGGTGGGCCAATGTGGTATTTGGGCGGTCGCATTGTTTTTAATAATGGTTATTGATGGTAATGGAATGGTGAATTTTTGGTTAGTCTTGTCTTGATCAATTAAGGACTTAACCTTGTAAGCATTTGAACCGAGTCATTCATACAGCCATATGTCTGGTATGGGACAAACCTAGCTGATTAATTTATTATGTCTAGGCTTTGGTACTGTCATAGTGGTGTAGGTTCCGAGTATACGGGTAGACTCACATGGCACGAGAGGGGGGCCCTGGATGTGGTAACCAGTCCACCGATGTTGAAACCTCGTGAGCGATGCTTAGACGAGCATTGGAAAGGCTTTGTTATAATCACTCGCCTTTGTGGTGTATGATTGTATCTTGTGGGAAAAGTGTATAACCTCTGCAGAGTGTCAAACCTATTCAAATAGTCGTGCTCGTGGTATTGAGCATTGCACGATGATTATAGTCAAGGGTTAGATTTTAATAAAATAAATGTGGGAATGGAGGTTGTATGCCTATAGAAGTATAGAATTGGCTTAAGGTTGTTATTTGAGAAATTTATTTATTGTTATTATTTGTTTTATTGTCACTTCAATCTATTTATGATATTCTTTTATAAATGCTGCTTTATTGCAAAATAACCATATTAGCCAATCCTTTGGAACAAGCCATGCATATAGTATATTAAATTTGCATTTTGTGCACAACATGTTGAGTGCTTTATATACTCACCCCTTGCAACAACACATCACCAGTTGGAGAAGAGGCTACGCCTGCCTACGAGGAGGAATACCAGGAGGAGACGACCGGTTAGGGTGTGAACCTTATTAGTTGCCTGTGGCAGAAGAAAGTATATAAATAAATAGTACATCATATGATTTGTTAAGGATATTTTCACTACTCTACTACTGAAGAAAGTATATAAATAAATACTACATCATATGATTCTTGGAATAAAAAGAATAAACCATCTGTATTAAATTCGGTGTATAGTAATAAAGCTCGTGAGAGCTGCACCCAAAAAGGCATTCGGAAAGTACGCACCCGGTGCTTAGAACCATAAGCGCACAACTGGCGGTCAATTTGTTGTCCGATCTAAAAATCTATGGCCAAGATTGTTTTGTGGTTTCCTCGAGATTCCATCTGACCACGGAATCGGCTCGATCTCCATGGACCATGGGTAGTTATGACTACTAAAACAAAGCATGCATCGCCGTCAATCACCACATCGATGTACATACATGATAGATTAGCAGTGGTGGGCCGGGTGTCACGACGCGAAATCGTCCAAGAATTCCGTTTCTAACAAAAATTGTAGATCATCTGCTTACAATAACAAAAGACAGCGAAAGTAGATTAGAAAGAATAATACATTGCTTATTGGCTGAAATCATAATTATGTGAAAGGCGACCGGCCCAAAGTTAACTTACAAATCAACAATTGAGAACAAACCCACCGGAAAGGCCTGAGTGCGATCATGACCCTATACGTCATCGTTGCCGAAAGTAAAGGCAACCGAACGATGATCTTCCTCCTCATCCTCTGAATAAATGTCAACAAGCAAGGTTGAGTCAACGTATGTACTCGCAAGACTTTAGTGTATGGAAATAAATTACATGCAAGGTTCGTATAAGAAACCAAGCCTCTACATTAGGTTTTATTTTCAACATATAATAGATTTTATTTGCAATAGAGTAGTTCATTAAATGACGTCGAAATTTTGAAATGAGCATTTGATATGAAACTAATAACGGTAAGTAAAGTGTATTTTCATCATTTCATCACCCTCCTTGGAAATGAATAGCAAGTAAAGCTCAGCCACCCTTGGCTTTCAAATAAACCAACCCGTTGTTGCGCTAAAAAATGTTACGATGGATTTATTGGCTCAAACAGATGAGAAAGCCAGGTTCAAGTTGGTTCATGGCATGCCAGCCGATTTGATACTGTAATCGGCAAAATAGATAGAAAAATATACGCTCAAAGGTGATCCAATGTAACAATCGGCAAATATCTAAACAGCTATTAATAGCCGACCAAATCAAAGGTAACGATAAGTCTAAACAACCGATTAAGGCTAATTAGATGTTTGATAAAGGTAGGTTTTCCCGAAAAAGGCGATGCACAACAAGATCGGAGAAAATCAAATCTAGCATAATCGATGAAGACTGACAATCGGTGATGCGCAACTTTATTGATCAGAATCGGATTACAAAGGAGATTCTAAATTACAATGCTACTCCTACTTGACAGGAAAGTAAATAAAAAGTATATGCAAGTTGTTTGATTGATTGTGTTCTTTTGCTTGCCCTTGATCATCTTTTATAGTGCATTGGCCGATCGTATCCTTCTCCGATGCGTTGTCAATATGATCTATATTGGCCTTTATACAGATAAAATTCCTTCTTTGAATCAACATCGGTCATAATTCTATCTTTAACTTCACTTCTCCAACATCGGCCAAAAATATCCTTTTTGTCCTAAACCCGACAAATTGGTCATATCTTGCCAAAATTTGGTGTAAACATATACCCCTATTTTTAGGAGATAATATGTTATTTTCCAAAAATCTTCTTCATCGGCTTCCATTGTCATCGGCTTAACACAATATCGTCGTTGGTAACTGCTCCATTTATAGTGCCGTAAAATCTTGAGACGCGTATCTTCACCATTAACTGCTCGCAAAATGTCGAAAAACTTCCTGCCTTTTCAACCTTTTCTACCCCCTACAAATATGGTGGCCATCCTACATCATTTTTTACGCTCACAAGCTCTCAACTTCTCTATAATCGGCTTCATCCTCAATTTCAGACTTTAGCTCTTATTCGTCTCTTCTTCTATCGGCTTTGACAACCTCCGTCGACTTGTAATAGATGGATCCTCACCATGTATTCATCCCTATTCCGATAGTGATAACCAAGATTACCTAGGCCCAATAGGAAAGACAAATCCATTGGCTGTCATAGATCAAGAAATTCCTCAACTTCCATTAAATGCTTCGGGTATAATTTAGACGGATGGAGTAAGAGCTTTAGGGCTTGGCCGACGCACTTAAAGGATGGAGAGGCGATATAATCGGCTAAGCGGCGCAAAAATGGTCGAATGGGAATGGATGGAAATAGCAGAGTGTCTCCCTTTATCCCTATCCAATCTAGAGGCCAACGAGCTCTCAGTGGCCATAGCCTGTTATTTCTGTTCGGACACTTTTAATGCCTTTATGTTTAAAACTGGTCCAATCGGCCCAACTCTTCTGGATGTAGCCCAACTTTGCCGCTTAAGACTGGACAGGGGCCAAATATCGGCTTTCAGCGCCAAATCCCAACACAAGCTCATTCATACCAAGGGAGAAGGCTAGAATAAGTATATCGGTGATAATAGAGGAACTGGCCCAATGTCAGTCAAAGAGCATGTCGCCTTCATAAATATGTGGCTAGATTGGTTTCTAATTCTGCGGGGCATCTCTTGGGCTGACTGAAGTATATCAGGTCTTGGGCCCAACCTCTACGGGATGATATGGCGGCGGTGCAAGCCGATCTGCCAGAGGAGATAATGGCTGCTTTGCTAGAGGTATGCCACCTTGATGCAAAAAAGGATGTGGTGGAGGCAGCGAAGGCAAGGATAGCTCGTCGGACAGCACAACTCGAGGATCACAAGTTGCTCGACAAGCTAGTGGCTGACACTAAAGCTCTAAAGGCCAAAATGATGAAAAAGCCAAGTCTCTAAAGGCCACCAAAGAAATGGCTCTCAAGCTTGAATCGGCCAAAAAATCCCTAGAAGAGGAGCTAACCAAAGTGATGCCTCCTTGGCCGAGTCACCAGAGCAAATAGTAACCGCAATATCAGCTTTGAAGGACCAGAAACTTGGTCTAGACATGGCCATCGCATTGGTCAAAAAACAATCGGCCAAGGTCACTCCCATCCCGGGCTCAGAAGAAGAGGATAACAAGATTGTCGATGATGTGGAGGAGATCATTGCCAAGGCCGCTGCTGTATTATCGGCTCTGGGATACAAGTTGAACAACCTTGGGATTTGATCGGCTTACGCCAAAGTTGAATGCTTGTGATGGGAGCTTTGTCTTGAAACAATATTTTGAATACTTGTAATATTTTTATAATCAGCTGTTCAACCGATTGTTTATCTATGCTTTAATCCCTTTTCCTTTATTTTTTAAGTGTCATGTAGTAATTGGCTAAATCTCACTTTTACTGCTAGTTTTTAGCCATAATCAACTGCAACGAGTTAATTTGGCTTCTCGCAATTGATAATTACCTTTAGCTGATTAGGAATCAATTGAAACACTTGGGTGATACTTTTTCAAGTACTTATCGTTAATCGTCTTCGAAAATACCATCCCTTCCAAAGTCTCCAAAATATAAGAATTCCCATCTACAAGGCGATGAATTCTGTATGGTCCTTCCCATGTTAGAGACCACTTACTAAATCAGTTATCTCTAAAGCTGATAGGCAAAATAGTTTTCCAAACCAAATCGGCTTCACAAAATGACTTAGGCATTACCTTTTTATAATAAGCCATTGCAACCCTTGCCTTATTTTTCTTAAGCCGATTCAATGTATGCAAACGTAATTCCACCAAGTCATCCAGATTGTCAATCATCAATTCCTTATAATTTTGAGCCGACAAACCATTTTATCTAGCCGTTAAATGCGAGTCGATATTAATCTCCAAGGGCAACACTTGACCTCTGCCCGTAGACGAATTGATAAGGTGACAATTTTGTTACACCATGGTACGCAACCCGATATGCCCACAGCGACTTCAATAATGTCACATGCCAATTTCTTGGTCTTTCTTCAATTTTCCTCTCGATCAACTTGATCAACTTTTTGTTGGATGACTCAGCTTGACCATTAGCTTTGAGCATAATAAGGTGACGAATTTAATAACTTGATACCTAGACTTTTAACAAAACCTTGAAATTCATCGGACATAAACACAATGCCTTGATCGATCGTAATAGTCTGTGGTATTCCAAACCGATGGAAAATATGTTCTGTAATAAATCCGATAGCTTCAACCCTCATGACTTTTTAAGCGGGATTTTGCCTTGACCCACTTAGAAAAATAATCGGTCGCAGCCAATATGAATTTATGGCATTTGCTTGACACATGAAATATTTGTCCGATTACATCTATTCTCCATCCCCTAAATGGCCAAGGCATGACAATTGGGTGCAAAGCTGATGCTGGAGCTAATTTGTATATTGCCAATTTTCTAATAAGTCTGGCATCCTTTGTAATACTTGAAACAATCTTCCAACATTGTCGGCCAAAATTACCCCCGTAAGCCTTAACAACCATTTCATCTTATGAGTTGATTGATGGGATCCATAAATTCCTTCGTGCACTTCTGCCATAGACATCTTAGCAACAAACCATCTAAAGTCCGATAATAGAGTACGTTATATAAAAGTACATACTTTAGGGCATGTCGCTTGATTTTTCGATCAGTAGGTTTTGAGGGATCAGTCAAATATTCCATTATTTTTGTTCTCCAATCATTAGTGTAACACACATAACCATTTTTTCTATTGGCTTGAATTCCTCTAATCGGCCAAAAACTTTATAGCCCGAGGCTTGTTGAGCTAGCAAGTTGGCCTTGTCATTTAATTCACGGGAAATATGACAAATGGAAAAAGAAGTGAATGAGCCGATAATAGTGAGACACTACTCCAAACACTTGATCAAAATTTCATCATAACAGTTATATTCTCCCTTAATCTGTGGGACCACTAACAGAGAATCGCCATAAGACTCAATAGAATCAACTCCGATATTATCGAGTAACTATAGGCCTTTAAGCAATGCTTCATATTCGGTTTGATTATTAGAACATCTGCAATTTAGCTTGAATGCGAAATCAAAACTATATTCTTTTAGCGAAACCAACACTATTCCGATACCATCACCCTCTCGACATACCGATTCTTCAAAAAATAGTTACTAAGGGGCAATAGATATCAGATAAGCATTTATATCAGTTTCATGCCCAATTAAAGATTCGGCAATTACTTGACCCTTAACAGCTTTAGCCGATTCATATATTAAGTCGAACTCGATGAGCGTATAGGCCCATTTACCATGTCTACCTCGCAAAATTGGAGCTGACAACATATATTTTATAACATCAGTTTTACAAATAACTTTACAAGCTGATGCTAAAATATAATGCATTAACTTTGTACAAGCAAAATATAATGACAACTAAAGATTTTCTACGAAAGGGTACCTGGTTTTTGCATTAATTAATCGTTGGCTTAAGTAGAAAATAACCCTGCTCTTCACCGTCAATCTCTTATGCCAAAATAGCTCCAATTGTAGCTTCTTCAGCCGATATATACTATTTAAAAGGTATACCTTTTTGAGGCACGGCTAAAACTAGAGGATTAGACAAATATTCCTTGATGCTTTCAAAAGGTTTCTGCTCATTGGCTCCCCAAATAAACTCTTGATTATCCTTTAATTTCATAGTGGGGTAAATGAACAAATACGGCCAGATAGATTTGAGATAAATCACCGTAAATAATTAATCTTGCCGATTAACTTTAGTAAGTCCTTTTTGCATGCTCGTGGCTTGGTTTTGGCTATGGCTTTGACTCTTTCTTGATCAACTTCAATTCATCTTTCATGAACCATGAAGCCCAAAAACTATCCATCCGACACACCAAAAGCAGACTTGTATGAATTCATCTTTAAACTATGTGCCTTTGTGTTTCTAAATATTATTTCCAAATAGATCAGATGTTGCAAATCCTTCTTGGATTTCACAACAACATCATCGATGTAAATTTTGACAATATGGCCGATTAAAGCATGAAATATTAGGTTCATGGCACGTTGATATGTGGCACCAGCGTTTCTCAAGCCGAATGTTATTGCTGCCCACTCAAACAAACCTCAGGCACCAGTAAACCTAAAGGTTGTTTTAGGTTTATCGGCTTTTCCATAAATATTTGATTATATCTGATGCGACCACGTCCCGTCGGCCAAGAGCGAATATGACAGTTAGCCGATAGAGGTGTCTGATGTGTTTTCCGATCTTCCTACAGGTATGATAACTACTTGTCAATCCGTCGGTCAAAGAGCGACTGTGATAGTTTAGCCGATGAATAGACAAGCCGATTTGACAAAGACTCGATGAGACAATTTCAAGGGTTTCTAAACAGACTGCTGAACTAAGAAACCTTGCAATCGCCTCCTTCAACTCCGATAGATCTTACTTGCGAAATCATGAACACAAGCAAGAACCAGATAGTTGCAATCTCTCTTTATTGTGGATTTACGATGAAGTTTACGGTGGAGTTTTGAAACTCAATCGACCGTTGAAACCTAGTCGGTAAGAGGAAATCTAAGTCGGCGACTATAGATATAATCTAATCAAAACCGAGAAATTCACGAGGCCTAGTGCCTTTATTTATAGGAGGACTAACCCTTACCCGCTCAAGCCGGTTACAAGCCCCTTTGTAAATTTAAGGAAACTAATCTAAGCGAGTTTGAGTTGAGTCAAACTCAATGTCTTATGAGTCATCCGGGGTCGATTTCCTTTGGCATCGTGGTGAGTTGGATTCGTGTAGCCTTGGTCATTTTTAGTCGAACTCGAAGTTGTGTTTGAGTTAAAGTCCTTTGGTCGATACCGAGTTGTACTCGAGTTGGAGTTCTTGGTCGATGGTCGATGGGTCATGCACGAGCAACCTTGGTCGGCTTCTTGAGATTCGGTTTAGTGATCCTTCATACCTTAGTAGAAGCAAGTCATGGAAATTATTTGGCAGCATCAAATTCTGGCCAATATCAAATGGAATAGTTAAAAACGAACTCACCAAGTGATTTATCTGTCGTACTCGAGCTCTAGTTATTGGTCCTTGGTAAGTAACGGCTATGGATGTATTAATGGTTGGGATGTCCTCATCATCCTCCCCTTCTTGCAGTTGAGTTGTCCTCGACTCAAACTCGTCGATTTCTCCCAGGTATGGCTTTAAGTCAGCAACGTTGAACGTCAGACTAACGCTATAATCGTTTTGCAAGTCAAGCTTCTAGGCGTTATCGTTAACTTTCTCAAGAACTTTGAAAGGCCCGTCGGCTCTTGGCATAAGTTTGGATTTTCTATGATCAGGAAACCTTTCTTTTCTTAAATGTAACCAAACTAAGTCCCCAGGTTGAAAAAGAACCTCTTGTTTGCCTTGACTGCCAATTAGCTGATGCCTTTCTTTGGTCTTCTCAATGTTATCCTTGACAATCTTGTGCATCCTGAGCACAAGTTCTTTCTTCTTGGCATCGAAGTTAGGCTTGTCCGATGTTGGCAGTGCAAGTAAGTCGATGGGTGCTCGAGGATTGAGCCCATAGACTACTTCAAAAGGACTTAAATTCGTCGTCAAGTGTTTGGTTCGATTGTAAGCAAACTAGACGTGTGGTAAACAGTCTTCCCATATCCCCAAATTCTTCTTCAAGATGGCGCACATCATGGTCAATAAAGTTCTGTTGACAACTTTTGTTTGGTCGTCTGTTTGTGGATGGCAGGTTGTCGAAAATAGCAACTTTGTTCCTAGTCGATTCCATAAGCTTCTCCAAAAGTGGCTAAGGATCTTCGCATCTCGATCAGACACTATGGTCGTCGGCAATCCATGAAGTCGAACAACTTCCCTGAAAAACAAATCAGCAACGTGTCTAGCATCATCGCTCTTTCGACAAGGAATAAAATGAACCATTTTACTAAATCCCTCCATTTCTTTGTTCTAGGTAATCCCAAAACAAAGTCCGTCAAAATATCTTCCCAAAGAGTATTTGGAATAGGAAGAGGTAGGTATAAACCATGAGGGTTTAGTCGAGACTTAGCTTTGTTGCAGGTGGTGCATCGGCTAACGTAGCGCTTCACATACCTTCGCATCTTTGGCTAGTAGAAGTGATTGGCTAAGATATTCTCAGTTTTCTTTACTCTGATGTGTGCCATTAAACCTCCTCCGTGTGCTTCCTGCAGCAATAAAAGACGCACGGAACTTGATGGAATGCAAAGTTTGTTAGTCCGATACAAGAGATCATCAGCTAAGACATATTTGTTCCATGTCTTGCCTTGCCGATAGTTTTGGATTACTTCTTTGAAGTCTTCATCATCGGCATATAAACTTTTGATGGTTTCAAGACCAAAGATCTTGAAATCAAGGCGTGATGACATAGTGTATCTCTTGGATAGAGCGTCGGCTATAACACTATCCTTACCCTTCTTGTGCTTGATCACATAGGGAAAAGAGTCAATAAATTCAACCCATTTTGCATGTCTTTTGTTGAGTTTAGCCTGACTCCTAATGTATTTCAAAGATTCATGGTCGAGTGTATGACAAATTATTTAGGCAGAGGTAATGTTGCCAAATTTGAGTACTCTTACCAAAGCATAAAGTTCTTTGTCATATGTCGAGTAATTCAAGCTAGGACCACTTAACTTTTCATTGAAGTGTGCAACCGGCTTACCTTCCTGAATAAGCACTCCTCCAATGCCAATTCCACTAGCATCACATTCAAGTTCAGAAGTCTTACCGAAATCGGGCAATTGAAGTAAAGGAGCGTTGGTGAGTTTCTCGTTTAGCCGATTGAAAGCAGTTTTGTGAGCCGATCTCCAGTGGAAAGTAATTCCCTTCTTGGTCAACTCATTCATGGGCGCAGCAATTGTACTGAAGTCCTTGACGAATCGTCGATAAAAACCTGCAAGACCAAGGAAACTTCGTACCTGCGTAATAGTGGTTGGTGTTGGCCATTGCTCGATGACTTCGACTTTGGCTTTGTTGACTTCAACTCCCTGAGAGGTCACTATGAAACCAAGAAAAGATACTCGATCGGTGCAAAAGGTGCACTTCTCAAGGTTACCAAATAATTTCGCCTCTCATAGAGTTGCAAAAACAATTCTCAAATGATTGATGTGATCATTAACCGATTTGCTATAGATAAGAATATCACCAAAGTACACAACAACAAATCGGCCAATGTATGATCTTAAGACTTCGTTCATGAGTCGCATGAAGGTGATGGGTGCATTAGTCAAACCGAAGAGCATAACTAACCACTCATATAAACCGAACTTAGTCTTAAAAGTAGTCTTCATTCGTCCCCAAGTTTCATACGAATATGATGATACCCACTCCTCAACTCGACCTTTGAAAAGATGGTCGATCCGCTCAATTCATCTAACATGTCATCTAAACGAGGGATTTGATGTCGATACCTGATGGTGATGTTGTTGATGGCGTGGCAGTCAACACACATCCTCCAACTTCCATCTTTCTTTGGGACAAGCGATGCAGAACATCACATGGACTTAAACTTTCGTGAACATAACCTTTGCCCAAAAGTTCTTCAACTTGACATTGAACCTCTTTCGTCTCTTCTGGGTTTGTCCGATAGGCTGCTCGATTGGGGAGAGATGCTCCAGGGATCAGATCGATCTGGTGTTCGATGCCTCTGATAGGTGGTAATCCTGGAGGAATCTCTTTAGGAACACATCATGTAACTCCCGCAAGAGGTTAGTAATAGTCGATGGCAAATAACAAGGCAATTGTTCAGCGAAAACAATGTATCCTTGCAAACTAAAGCATAACATAAATTACCGCCGACTAAAACTTCCTTAAGGTCAAGTTTGTTAGCAAGCATTACAGATGTCTCAGTCTAATCTACGATCGGCGAGTGGCAAAGTAGCCGATGTTGTCTCGATCGATGGTTGATTAGCCAAAGGACTAGGCTTTATGGCGAGTCGATTTTCTAGCTCTTTCCCTTTTCTTACTTGATCAACGGGTTCTTTATCATATTTGATTATTTCATTTGGTGTTAAAGGAAGCAAGGTGATCTTTTTCCCTTTGTGCATGAAAGTGTATCGGTTTGTTCGACCATAATGCACAAACATCATTATCAATTCCATGGACATCCTAATAATAGCGAACATGCTTGCATCGGCACAACATCAAAGTCTAGTTCATCCTTATATGAGCCGAATGAAAGTTGTACTCGAGCAATTTGACTTACCTTAATCTTACCTCTGTTGTTGAACCATTGCACGTAGTAGGGTGCGGGTGATCTCGTGTAGTCAAACAAAGCACCTTGACCATGTCGGCGTTGATCGGGTTGTTGCGACTTCCCTTGTCGATGATCGTCCGTACTTTGTAATTCTGCACAACGAAGAAACAGTGAAATAAATTGTGGCGCTGGAGTTCGTCGGCTTGTTCTGTTTGGACACTCGGGACTCTTTTGACAATGTAGGTGCCAAAAGTATCAATGTAAATCGGCTCAATGACTTCTTCACTATCTTCTATTTCTTTGATGTTGTCGGCTAACAATGCATATTCTTCAACATCACTTGTACTGATGTAGCCTTCTTCGGTAGCAATGTAAGCCTTCTGACTTGGGCAATCTTTCTGAACATGGCCCATGCCTTTGCATCGATGGCATATGATGGTAGAAGTTTTTCCAGTTCATGCAATTGATGATGAGCTTGGTGCTGGAACAGAAGCGTTAGCCGATTTCACTTTCTGCTCGATAGCCGATTGGCTACCTATTCGAGTCACTGGCATGGCCGATCTAGTGGTCTGAGCTAGTGTTACAGATCGTTGCTGACCATCCGAAGGAGTAGCAATCTTGCCAGTGGCCGATGTGGCCTAGCGAACTTGAAGTCTTGGCGCAGATGAACATGTAAATTTCTTCTGTTGTTGGCCTTCGAGTTCCTTTTATGCTAGCATGGCTAGGTGGAATAGCCGATTAAGAGTGGTATACTCCTTGTAGTCGATTATGTCTTGTATTTCTCGGCGTAATCCTCCATAGAACCTTGCTATCTTGTCTTCTTCATCTTCTTCGACCTCAGCACGTAACATGCTAATTTGTAGCTCTTGGTAGTAATCTTGAACCGATTTGGTTCCTTGGTTGAACCTTTGGAGCTTCTTTCTGAGATCTTTTTTGAATGAAGGAGAGATGAACCGATGGCACAAAGCATGCTTCAATCCTTCCCATGTGTCGGCTTGAGTACCAGACTTAACCAATTCATTCCACCAGATGAGTGCAAAGCCTGTGAACTCACATGTGGCGAGTCGAACTTGGTGTCGGTCAGGAACCATGTGTGCCTGAATTTACGCTTTCGGCGACCATGTCCCGATTGAGGTAGGCGTCGGCGTCATAGGCTCTGTCGAAGGAAGGGATTGAAAATTTGACCTTGTTGAAAGGATCATCTTCTCTGTGGTCGATCTCTTTCCATCCCTTGCCGATTCTGATTTAGCCGATGTCAAAATCAATCTTGAACAATATGTTCCTCTTCATCATCATTGGATGCATCTTGCTGATCAGCTTGAGGGTTGGGTAGTCTTGTCTCCATGATGTTGATCCTGGTATCCAGAACATTGAGTCTTGCCAATATCTGTTGGCCGATGTTGATCTGCTCACGTTTGAAATTCGTGAGTTCTTCCTTGGTGACACACTCCTTGAAGTCCGATAGTTCTCCTGTCATGGTTAGATGCAGAAAATATTCCTATAGACTAAAAATATGTGGAATTGTATACTCTCAACCTCACAAACAACTTACCGCTAGTTCTTACAAGTGTTCACAATTGCAATGGGAGTACAAGTCGATTTCGAGTTGGTTTCAATGCCGATCAGAAATATTTGTAGAGTTTGGACAAGTCTCTTTGGTAGCAAGGAATAGAAATAATTTGTAAACAGTAGCAAAGTTAAATAAGAATCCAAAGTACTTAGTCGATGTTGTTGGATCAAAACGTTTCTAGACCTAGCAGAGGTGAAAACAAAGGACAATTACAAGGATTGCAAAAAGGCTGATATAGAACTTTGCTAATGAAACCAGATGATGTGATTAACAAAATCAGATGATACAAAACTTTATGACTTTAGTCGATTTGTCTTTGACCTGCTTTGAACTTTGACAAGTCGACTAGATCTTTTCTTTGCTTCTCTGGCACTTCTTTTTCTTTTCTTGAGCCAATTTTGTACCTTGGCTCTTTCTATGATCATTTTGGTCTCTCTCTCCTTTTTTTTATATTCGGTCGACTTGTTGTTACTTCAGATCTTGAATCGACAGATAGACTTATGCAAATTCTAAGGTAGCTGCAAATCGACTAGATGGTATGATAGGTTTGCGGATGAACAATGGATGGTTGCGGTGCGAGGCGATTGACACAACGCGGCTTGTGCGGAACTATGGCTTATGAGCGAGAATTGACACAAGGCGGCTAGCAAGGGCAAGTTGATTAATGTGGTGGGTGACTTGTAGTTTGGATATCGGTGGAGATAGGTATGCGGCGGAAGATAACTTGCGGTGCGTCGGCTAGATGAAGACACAACTAGACCAGCAATACAACATGATAAAGGACTCAAACTTAACAATGCGGAGCTGAAAACAAAAATTGCGATGGCACAAAGTGGTTTGGTCAATGGAAACAAAGATTTTTGTTTGGCAATTTTCTGGACTCTAGGTGCGGAATAAAGCAATGGATGGAAACAAAGGGATATACCTGGAGGTCAACCTTGAGCTTTGATACCAGATGATGCGACCACGTCCCATCGGCCAAGTGCGAATATGACAGTTAGCCGATGGAGGTGTTTGATGTGTTTTTCAATCTTCCTTTAGGTATGATAACTACTTGTCAATCCGTCGATCAAAGAGCGACTGCGACAGTTAAGTTGATGAATAGACAAGCCGATTTGGCGAAGTCTCGATGAGACAACTTCAAGGGTTTCTGAACAGACTGCTGAACTAAGAAACCTTGCAATCGCCTCCTTCAACTTTGATAGATCTTACTTGCGAAATCGTGAACACAAGCAAGAACCAGATAGTTGCAATCTCTCTTTATTATGGATTTCTGATGAAGTTTACACGGTGGAGTTTTGAAACTCAATACGGCTGCTGGAACCCAGTCAGGCGCAAGAGGAAATCTAAGTCGACGACTATAGATATAATCTAATCAAAACCCGAGAAATATCTGAGGCCTAGTGCCTTTATTTGTAGGAGGACTAACTCTTATCTGCTCCGAGTCGGTTACAAGTCCCTTTGTAAATTTAAGGAAACTAATCTAAGCGAGTTTGAGTTGGAGTCAAAGTCAATGTCTTTTGAGTCATCCGGGGTCGATCTCTTTTGGCGTCATGACTGAGTTGGATTCGTGTAGCCTTGGCCGTTTTTGAGTCGAACTCGAAGTTGTGTTTGAGTCGGAGTCCTTTGGTTGATTCCGAGTCATACTCGAGTTGGAGTTCTTGGTCGATGGTCGATGGGTCATGCCCGAGAAACCTTGGTCGGCTTCTTGAGATTCCAGTTTAGCCGATCCTTCATAAATGAATAGAAGCAAGTCATGAAAATTATTAGGCAACATCCAATTCTAGCCAATGTCAAATGGAATAGTTAGAAATGAACTCACCAAGTTATTTATCTGTCGTACTCAAGCTCTAGTTATTGGTCCTTAGTAAGCACAGCTATGGATGGATTAATGGTTGGGATGTCCTCATCAATATCCGACATTACCATCGAGAAAGCTAATAATCTTATTCCCCGACACAGTGTCGATCAGCATATCAGCTATTTGCATTGGGTACTCATCTTTTGGTGTGGCTTTATTTAAATCCCTAAAATCAACACACACCCTGAGTTTGCCATTTTTATTCATGATAGGAACGATATTAGATACCCATTCAGCATATCGGCAAGGCCTGATAAACTTAGCCTCCAATAATTGCTCAATTTCTTCTTTTATAATAGCATACAAAGCTGAATGAAATCGTCTAGGAGATTGTTTAAACAGCCAATAACCTGGTTTTATAGGTAGCCGATGTTCAACAAGCTGTCGGCTTAAACTAGACATCTAATGATACTCCCAAGCAAAACAATCTTTATAATTCCTTAATATTTTGACCAATTTTTCTTTGTAATCTATGGCTAATTTTGAACTAATAAAGGTCTTTTCCTATCACCATCACACATATATCGACTTCTTCTAGTAAGTCGATCGATGTGAAGCCCAGCCTAACTTCTCAATTTCTTGAAAATCTTGATGACCTCATAGCTATCATTGTTTGCCAATAGCTTTGCATTTTATCTTGTAAAGCCTTTATTGCGATTTGGACTCCATTGTGCAAAATCTCATTTGTCCGATCAAGCATGATTGGCTTCACATTGATCGGAATAAGCCCTATTTTTTTATGCAGATGAAGTCACAATCATCCAGAGTTTTACCCGATATACACTCGGATTCCTCATGTTGCCAGTTTGTGTCCGAACTTGCCATGGCGATATGAGCCGATGTATCAGCTTGAATCACTTCGACCTCATTCCTGTGGACAAGCATCTGATGTATGGTCAATGGGACACGGCAGTTAGCGTGAATCCAGTCTCACCCTAGTAGAATGCTATAATTTCCCTTAGCATCAACCACGAAGAAAGCGGTCGGCAATGTTTTGTTGCCAACTTTTAACTCTGTTACCATAACCCCTCTTGCCTAAGTGGGATTACCTATGAAGTCATTTAAAATCATGTTAGTTTAATAAGGTCATCGTCAGACATACCCCATTTATTGCAAGTGGTATATGGCATCAGATTAACGGTTGCTCCTCCATCAACAAGTATTCTTGATATTGGCTTGCCATTGATGTTATGTAACATCCCAAAATTTGGCTTAATTAAGTTTTTACTGTTTAAAAGTGCATTTGTGATTTTCTGGAATTTATTTGGATTTTTCTGGATGTATTGGAATTAAATGTTATTGCAAGTTTATTGCTTTTTATTCAAAAGTATTTAAATCTGTGCAAAGTCAAAATAAAGTTTTGGCAAAAATATTTTATTTGAGTCCGAATGTCTCAAAGTATTTTTGAGATTTTCTGGATTTTCTGATAGTTTTATTGCCTAAAACAAATAAAATGAATTTACGTAATTATTTTAAATATAAAATCTTTTAAGAAAATCGGTGAGCAGTGTTGGGCCAAGCCCGACACTATGCGTGTCTAGCCCCCACGGTGCGGCCCATTCGGCCCGTGAGTCGCGGGCAAAACCCTAGATCGCGACGCCGTGCGCGATCCAGCGATCGGCGAATGCCGCGTGGCGCTCACGTTTTGGCCGTCGGATCGGGACACGCGTCGCCCGTCGCTTGTCGTCTCCGACGCGAACTCGAGTTCGCCGCCGTGTGGTCGTCGGACTTCTTCGCCGTGTAGGACTCGAATCACGGGCTATTTAAAGCGCGGGTAGACCCCGAAGTTCTCGAGCGCGCCGCGATCGTGCCCTAGCTCGTCGCCGTCGAGAAGGCTTGTAGCGCGTGTGCGACCTCGTCCGGTTGGTTTCCTAAGCGCCATTGTTTTCGCCGTGTTGCGCCGTCGGAAGGCCACCTTGCCTCTTTGGTGCGATTCTTGCGTTAGCGAGGTGTGTTGCGTCGGATCCGCTACGTCTTCGCCGTCGGAAGGGTGCGGTTCATCATCGGAGAGTCGTCGTCTTCATCTCCGGGAGTGGGCGCCGCCGCGACATCGTCGGAGGTTGGAGCTTTGCGCGACCGTCGGATCGTTGATCAACGCTTCGCCCGAGGCGCCACGTCGTCGCTTCAACGATGCTTGCGGGTAAGGTGAGCCGTTGGATGGCGTTGGCGGTGGAAGGAGCGCCACGTCGCGTTAGGTGCATAGCCGTTCGATCCGTCTGAACGCCAGATAGCACCGTCGCGCGACCAATCATTGGCGGGCGGCGTGTCGGCAGAGGCCGAGGCGCCGTGAGCCGAGTTCGTGAAATTTGGCGGCGGGCGTGGACTTAGTCCATACGCCGAAGGCGCGTGGCGGCTTACGGTTGGTTCGGACCAGCGCCGGCGTGGCGGTGACGTCACGCTGACGTCATAATTTGTTTTTAGTATAAAAATAAATCTGTTAATTTCGAATTTCGATTTTACGATTTGATATTTATTTCAAACTTCAAAAGGCTATATCTTTTGCATCGTAACTCGGATTTGAGTGATTCCAATTTCTAAAAATTTGTAAAATTGAGATCTATTTAATGGTGAATTTTATTTGATTTTTGGAGTTCATTTGCTCTCTGTTTTGCTATTTATTTGCTTTTCTCTTTGATGACGCGTGAGCGTTGAATTGTGCGGCGCTTGGAGGAAGATCAAGCAACTCAAGAGCAAACTTCAGATCAAGATCAGGACCTATTCCAAGGCAAGTTGTGCTTTGATCATGTTGAACCCATGTTTATAAAATTGCTATGTTTGATTTACGCTATTGCATATATTTCAAATATACAAGCTGTTTCAAATTAGTTTGGGCTTAGCTAAAATACAGATTGATCTATACCCTACCTTGTCATTGTATGCCATGATCCATTGTCACCCTAGATTGGTTTAATATAGTTGGTTAATAATTATAATCAACATTGGAGGTTTAGTTCGTATTAGTTGCTTAGCCATGCCACGTCATCACATGTGTCATCACCATTGATAATTAATCTTGATTAATGGAATATGGAACAATGTTATGAACTTGTGTGTCATGTGGGATCACACGAGGAGATTGAGTTGTTGTGGCGAGTCATGTCACGCGATGTTGAATTGTTGATGGCACGTGGTGCTTGGTAATCAACGGGTGATAATAACTTAGATTGGGGCAAGTGGCAAGGGCGAGGAGGCCAAGGTGGGCCCGATGGGCAGATGGTATGTGGAAGTCTTGCCTTGATCACACTAAGGACTTAACCTTGCAAGCCTTTGACCTGAGTCAATCATGCAACCACATGTCCGTATGGGCCGACCTAGGTGAGTAATTTGCAAAGTCTTAATGTTGATACTATCGTGGTCGGTGTGAGTTCCGAGTCAGGTGTAATTCACATGGCGCAAGAGGGGGCCACGGATGTGGTTTCTGAGACCGCTTGATGTTGAAACCTTAGCGGGTAGTACCGGATTAAGATAGAGCATTGTAAAGGCTTTGTTATAATCTCTCGCCTTTGTGGTGTTTGGTTGTATCACGTGGGTAAAGTGCATAACCTCTGCAGAGTGTGAAACTATTCGGATAGCCGTGCTCATGTATTGAGCAATGCTCGGGAATTACTGATTAAGGGTTAGATTAATAAATTGGACAACTTGGTTGGGATGGCGGGATGGCCATATGGAAGATTGGAACTTGATTTAGGATTGGAAACTTGGTTTACTTGAGAAATCTGAATTTATTTATTATTGCTATTTGTTTTACATTCTTTACAATCTATTCTTGTATTTGTTCATAAATCTGCTTATTGCAAAATAGCCATGATAGCCTATCCTTTGGAATAAGCCTTACATATAGATAAATAGAAGCGCATTACATGCACAACTTGTTGAGTGCTTTAAGTACTCACCCTTGCCAAACAACAATAATCAACAGTTGAAGAATCTACACGTGTTGGAAGATGAAGTTCATGAAGACACGAGTCATTAGGGTCCGAGCCTTGTCGGTTACTGTGGTGGTGATGAGCTATCTACGTTTCTACTTTCATTTGCTTAATTATTAGCTTATATTCTCCGTCTTGCCTGCGTGGCTTAATAATGTAAGTTGGTCATAAGATCATACATTTAGCTATATCAATAAATGAACTATTATTCTATTATCGTTGTGTATGATGTGATATGTACCAATGTTAAGCTGTGTGCACTAGCGTTGATCACAGGAATAGTGCGATAAACACGGTGGGTTTGAATCGGTGGATTCGGGTCCCTACAGAGGTGGTATCGAGCATCTTGTTGTAGGTCTTGGCCTAGATAGTGTGGAGGTGTCTTGTGAGAGTCCAAAACTATTTTCTAAAAGAAAATCAAACTTGACTAATAAAACACTCTCGACTCATCTCATTCTCTACTTCTTGCCTTTGCTAAATTTACCGTCTTACTTGCCGTTTCGGATGGAGCTCTTATTCAAAGTTCTTGTGGAGCAGATGCCGATCGTTCCGACCTTTGAGGAGTCAGCTGGCGGCTACGCCATGGAGTTGTGGAGAGTACTTCAGACGCTTGGAGGCTTCTATCGTCCACTTTACCGAGGAGGCAGCTGGACAGTGAATGGTGTTCACCGAGGATTCATTTGCAAGTTGATCATCTACGCTCGGGGGAATGAGGAAGCTAGCAGGCCAATCAACGTCTCCGCCAGAAGGTTCTCGTATGAAGTTGCAATTCAGGAGGTTGCTCGACTTGCTCTTCGCCGTGTCTGCCGCGGCTACGCTGATGAGCTTCACGATTGATGTTCGACCGCACCAGACGTTCAAGCGTGCGAAGGCGACGGATCGAGGGAGCGAGTGTGCTCTGCGGCGCACCTTGCAGAGTTCGCCCTTGCCGGGAGGATCACATGAGAGATACTACCCAGGGCTGGAGGCGTATGCGAGGCACTTAGAGTGGCGGCAGAGCTCGAGGTGACCGTGCTTGACCATCGGGATGATCACCGAGTGGGAGAGGCCCGAGGCGATTGAGGGCGAGTGGAGCGCGTGACTCGGGAGTTCAGAGCCGGTGAGAGTCGAGGAGGATCAGAGGAGCGAGTGGGAGCAGAGGAGGGAGTGCACCCGTTGTTGCAGAGGATCTAGTAGTAGGTCATCGGGATAGGTTCGCCCGATGCCGCTCATCCACCGGTGTATCGCGCGGATCGACCTCACCGAGTGGTGGTGGATGAGTGAGTGTCGACCTTGGAGCTGTGTTGAGACTCGAGTATGAGTCGCGTCTTTAAGTTAGTCTTTACCTTTCTAGGCGGCGTTAAGGTTTCGTGTTTAGTTTGCTTCTTTGTAATCTTTGAGTGTGCGATATGTGTTGCAAAGCTTGTAGGCTTAAATAAGCACCATACCAAGTTAAATAAAGAATTGTTCAGTTTGGGTATAACATATCTCCCGCTTTAGAAATTCTTACTTCTTATCTATGCTACATCTACCTTTCCTAACCTAAGAGGCAATCATCGGATGGTGAATACTGAGAAACAACGGTGCTTGAAGTGGATCTGCGTCGAATGACAACCCCAATGATGGAGGCGACCCTCAACCACCGACAGATGACATGCGAGAATCTAGGAGCATTTACGCGTAGCAGACTCAAGCGATGCACGGACAATGATCACGGAGATCAAAGAGATGACCAATGCGTGATAAATCACAACAACCACGCAACTCGAACAATCATGGTGGACCTCGACCTATGTCAAAGCTATCGATTTTATGAGGACTAGGCCACCAACTTTTTGGAAATGTGAATCCTTTGGAAGCCGATGGCGGCTTAGGACAATTGAGAAGAAGCGCACATCACTCGGTGTGAAGGAAATGAGAAGGTGCTTTCGCCTCTCATCAACTGGAAGGACCGCCATGAGTGGTGGGAGAACTCTTGTGCGCTCATGGAGCCCCACAGGAGATAACACAGGAGGAGTTTACTAATGCTTTCGCGATACCATGTCCCGGAGGGAATGATGGATCTTAAGAAGGAGGAGTTGAGCTTTGAAGCAAGGAGGCCAACCGGTGGCGAATACTTGAACAAATTTACTCGCTTAGCTCGCTATGCCCCGAAGGCGTAGCGACAGATAAAGCTAAGCGATCTCGTTTCATGAAGGGGTGAACTCGGGACTCTGGTGGGGTGATTACCCACAATTTTCAGTTTTCGTGAGTGGTAAATAAGGCTTTGATCCTAGAAGATAAGCGCAAAGAGCTAGGTGAAAACCGTAGCGCTTGATGAATAATCAGGTGGGCGTCCAAACCATCTACGTTTGAGGATGTCACCACAGCAATTTGCTAGATTCCAACCACTAGCTGGAAACAAGACATCAACCCCTGCACCTCGCCATGCCAATCAGAATTTTCAAACTCCAGCACAAGGCAACAATGCACCAGGAGGGAATCATCACCGCGGTGAAGAGATGCTATACCGCAATGAGCCAGGGCACTTTTCTAATAGGTGTCCACAGAAGGGAGGCATCACGCCAGTTCGTTTCAACTTGGGAACGACACCGGCCAAGGTACCGACCTCGGAGGAAATCGCGCACCAAGCCAAGTGGAGCATCGCCGCGATCAACGGTCGTGGAAGGATCAACCACATCACCGCGGATGGAGCTCAAGAGGCCTTGAGGCGTCGTCTTGGGTAAGTTTACGGTCAACCGAGTACACCTTTCTGATTTTGTTTGATTACGGAGCTTCGCATTCGTTTGTGTCTCAAAGTTTTGCAACCAAGAATGGATTTAAAGTGGTGAATCTTAAGTGTGTGCTCTTAGTCAAGCCCGGGATCGAGCTTAGATCTAGCCTTGGGTGTTTGGGAGCTAAGTTGCTTATGGATGGGATAGAATTTCTAGCGAATCTTATCTTGATAGACGCGCAATCCTAGGCGTCATCCTTGGAATGGATTGGTGTCAAAGCATAAGGTATTTTGGATTGTGGTAGAAGGATCGTGACTTTGGAAGGCCCTAGTGGCAAGAAAGTGGAGTTTCAGCGACCTTGATTCGAGATGGGCGATTAATGGTCAGCGGCGTGAAAGCCATCGGCATGGAAGATGTGCGATGGCGTGGAATACCGGATGTGTTTCGGAAGATTTGCGGGATTGCCACGGACCGTGATATCGAGTTTGTCATTGAATTAGCGCCAGGTACAGCACCAATATCAAAGAGACCATATCGGATGCCTACCGACGAGTTAGTGGAAATGAAGAAGCGATTGAGGAACCGCAAGAAAAAGGTTTCATTAGACCAAGTTCATCACCGTGGGAGCCCGGTTTTGTTTGTTCGCAAGAAGGATGGAAGTTTTAGAATGTGCATCGACTATCGTGCACTTAATGAAATAACGATCAAGAATAAGTATCCGTTGCCCAGGATCGATGACTTATTTGATCAGTTAAGAGGAGCTGGAGTTTTCTCCAAGATAGATCTTCGTTCGAGGATACCATCGATTGAAGATCCGGCGGAGGATATACCTAAGACCGCGTTTTCTACGCGATATGGACATTATGAGTTCACAATCATGTCATTTGGATTGACTAATGCCCGGCGTATTTCATGAACATGATGAATAAGGTTTTCATGGATTACTTGGATAAGTTCGTTGTGGTCTTCATAGGCGATATTTTGGTTTACTCAAAGACAGAAGAAGAGCATGCGAACATCTAAGGATGGTTTTAGGCAGTGAGAGCATCGACTATATGCAAAGTTTAGCAAGTGTGAATTACGAAGGAGAAAGTCGAATTCTTGGGTCATGTAATGACTACCAAAGGAGTCATGATCGACCCGACAAAGTGGCCTTGATGTTGCACCGAGCCACCGAAGTCGCATTACCCGATCCGTAGTTTTACGGGAATGGCGGGATATTACCGTCGGTTCATAGAAGGATTCTCGACAATTGCTAAACCCACGCAGATTGTTGAAGAAAGAAAAGAAGTTTGCATGGGCGCCAGAGTGCGAGAAAAGTTTCATGGAATTAAAGAAGCGTTTAACAACGGCCCGTATTAGTATTGCGGATGTGCGAGAATGGATTTGATATTTCTTGTGATGCTTGAAGCAAGGCTTGGGATGCGTGTTAATGCAAGAAGGCAAAGTCGTTGCTTATGCGTCGAGACAATTAAGACCGCATGAAGTGAATTACCCAACGCATGATTTGGAGTTAGCTGCAGTAGTGCATGCTTTAAAGATATGGCGTCATTATCTCATAGGAAATAGATGTGAGATATATACGGACCATAAAGTCCAAATACATATTCACTCAAGTGACTGAATATGAGACAGCGAAGATGGTGGAGCTAATTAAGGATTATAATGTGGGAATCCATTATCACCTGGAAAAGCCAATGTGGTGGCGGATGCTCGAGTCGAAAGAGCCATAGCGCAAATCTGATGTCAATGGAGGATCAACGGAACTATGCAAGGAATTTGAAGCTAAGATTGGAAGTCGTTCGCAAGGAATGATAGCTGCTAGAAGTGAAGCCAACACTAGAGGATCAGTTAGAGAAGGTCAACAAGATGACGATAAAATTTCAAAAGTCAAGGCTAAAAGGAAGAAGGCCTAGCCTTAGATTTCCTCTGGATGAGCAAGGGACCATGTTCTTCAAAGGCGAATTTGTGTCTGGGATAAAAGGAGTTGAAACAATTGATTCTTGAGGAAGCTCATGATTCAAAGTACTCGATTCATCCAGAAGCGCTAAGATGTACCAAGATTTGAAAGAGAGATTCGGTGGCCAAATATGAAGCGTGAAGTAGGTGAACATGTTGCTTTATCGACGTATGTCGAGGGTAAAGCCATGCATCAAAGACCACTGATGCATTGCGGTAGATTAAAAATTCGGAATGGAAGTGGGAAGAAATCGGAATGGATTTTATCACGGTCTACCTAAGACTCGTAAAGGTTACGATTCCATTTGGGTTATTGTGGATCGTTTAACCAAGGTCGCTCATTTCATCGATAAAGACCACTTACTTGAGATCGTTTAGCGTAATTGTACATGTCGAGGATTGTATGTTTGCATGGAGTGCCCAAGAAGATTGTGTCGACAGAGGTACCCAATTTACCTCGAGATTTTGGAATAAGTTGCACGAAGCAATGGGAACCCGTCTGAATTTTAGTCTGACATATCACCCCGCATGCGGATGGTCGACCGAAAGAGTAAATAAGATTTTAGAGGATATGTTGAGAGCTTGTGCTTTAGCTTATGCTACGACATGGGATAAGTGTTTGCCATATGCGGAATTTAGTTACAATAATAGTTATCAAGCTAGCCTACAGATGTCACCATTCGAGGCGTTGTATGGACGTGCTTGTCGTACCCCGTTGAATTGGAATGAAACGGGAGAACGTTTGGTTTTTGGGCCAGATATTCTCGAAGAGGCAGAAAGTCAAGTTGCAATGATCAGAGAGAGGTTAAAGATAGCACAGTCAAGACAGAAAAGCTACGCAGATAATCGTCGTCGAGATTTGAGTTTCGAACCAGAAGATCATGTGTATCTCAGAGTTACCCCTCTTAAGGGCGTTAAAGATTTCACGTTAAAGGAAGCTTGCACCAAGATATGTGGGTCCGTTCAAGATTACGAGCCGTCGAGGAGAGGTAGCTTATCGCTTAGAATTGCCTCGATCCTTGGCGAGGAGTGCATGATGTATTCCATGTGTCGCAGCTTAAGAAGTGTCTCGAGTGCCAACAGAACAAACCCGTTGGATGCAATAGAGCCGCAAGAAGATTTGACTTATAAAGAGCAACCGATCGTAATTTTGGATGTTATGGGCGCAAGACCGAAACAAGTCTATTAAGCTTTGCGAGTTCAATGGAGCAATCATTCGAAAGTGAAGCCACTTGGGAGCGAGAAGAAGATTTAAAGTCGAATTCGAACCTACTCTATAGTTAGCCCGAATCTCTGTTGAGATTCATTAAGGGAGGTTTGTAACATCCCAAAATTTGGCTTAATTAAGTTTTTCTTGTTTAAAAGTGCATTTGTGATTTTCGGAATTTATTTGGATTTTTGGATGTATTGGAATTAAATGTTATTGCAAGTTTATTGCTTTTTATTCAAAAGTATTTAAATCTGTGCAAAGTCAAAATAAAGTTTTGGCAAAATATTTTATTTGAGTCCGAATGTCTCAAAGTATTTTGAGATTTTTCTGGATTTTTCCCGATAGTTTTATTGCCTAAAACAAATAAAATGAATTTACGTAATTATTTTAAATATAAAATCTTTTAAGAAAATCGGTGAGCATGTTGGGCCAAGCCCGACACTGCGTGCGTGTCTAGCCCACGCGGCGGCCCATTCCGGCCCGTGAGTCGCTGAGGCAAAACCCTAGATCGACGACGCCGTGCGCGATCCAGCGATCGGCGAATGCCGCGTGAGCGCTCACGTTTTGGCCGTCGGATCGGGACACGCGTCGCCCCGTCGCTTGTCGTCTCCGACGCGAACTCAGAGTTCGCCGCCGTGTGGTCGTCGGACTTCTTCGCCGTGTAGGACTCGAATCCCTGGGCTATTTAAAGCGCGGGTAGACCCCCGGAGTTCTCCAGAACGCGCCGCATCTGTGCCCTAGCTCGCCGCCGTCAGAGAAGGCTTGTAGCGCGTGTGCGACCTCGTCGAAGTTGGTTTCCTAAGCCGCCATTTGTTTTCGCCGTGTTGCGCCGTCGGAAGGCCACCCTTGCCTCTTTGGTGCGATTGCGCGTTAGCGAGGTGTTGCGCTGTCGGATCCGCTACGTCTTCGCCGTCGGAAGAGTGCGGTTCATCATCGGAGAAGTCGTCGTCTTCGTCTCCGGGAGTGGGCGCCGCGACATCGTCGGAGGTTGGAGCTTTGCGCGACCGTCCGATCGTTGATCAACGCCGCCAATCGCGCCACGTCGTCGCTTCAACGATGGCCTGCGGGTAAGGTGAGCCGTTGGATGGCGTTGAGCGGTGGAAGGAGCGCCACGTCGCGTTAGGTGCATAGCCGTTCGATCCGATCTGAACGCTCGAGATAGCACCGCCGCGCGACCAATCGGCGCGCGGCGTGTCGCGCAGAGGCCGAGGCGCCGTGAGCCGAGTTCACCGTGGGCTGGCGCGGGCCGTGGACTTAGTCCATACGCCGAAGACGCGTGGCGGCTTCTGGTTGGTTCGGACCAGCGCCGCGTGGCAGTGACGTCACGCTGACGTCATAATTTGTTTTTTTAGTATAAAAATAAATCTGTTAATTTCGAATTTCTGATTTTCTGATTTCAGTATTTATTTCAAACTTCAAAAGGCTATATCTTTTGCATCGTAACTCGGATTTGAGTGATTCCAATTTCTAAAAATTTGTAAAATTGAGATCTATTTAATGGTGAATTTTATTTGATTTTTGGAGTTCATTTGCTCTCTGTTTTGCTATTTATTTGCTTTTCTCTTTCGGTACGCGTAGACGTTGAATTGTGCGACGCTTCGGAGGAAGATCAAGCAACTCAAGAGCAAACTTCAGATCAAGATCAGGACCTATTCCAAGGCAAGTTGTGCTTTGATCATGTTGAACCCATGTTTATAAAATTGCTATGTTTGATTTACGCTATTGCATATATTTCAAATATACAACTGTTTCAAATTAGTTTGGGCTTAGCTAAAATACATTGATCTATACCCTACCTTGTCATTGTATGCCATGATCCATTGTCACCCTAGATTGGTTTAATATAGTTGGTTAATAATTATAATCAACATTGGAGGTTTAGTTAAGTATTAGTTGCTTAGCCATGCCACGTCATCACATGTGTCATCACCATTGATAATTAATCTTGATTAATGGAATATGGAACAATGTTATGAACTTGTGTGTCATGTGGGATCACACGAGGAGATTGAGTTGTTGTGGCGAGTCATGTCACATAGCGATGTTGAATTGTTGATGGCACGTGGTGCTTGGTAATCAGCGGGTGATAATAACTTAGATTGGGGCAAGTGGCAAGGGCGAGGAGGCAAGGTGGGCCCGATGGGCGATGGTATGTGGAAGTCTTGCCTTGATCACACTAAGGACTTAACCTTGCAAGCCTTTGACTGAGTCAATCATGCAACCACATATGCAGTATGGGCCACCTAGTGAGTAATTTGCAAAGTCTTAATGTTGATACTATCGTGGTCGGTGTGAGTTCGGGTAGTGGTGTAATTCACATGGCGCAAGAGGGGGCCACGGATGTGGTTTTGAGACCGCTTGGTGTTGAAACCTTAGCGGGTAGTCCGGATTAAGATAGAGCATTGTAAAGGCTTTGTTATAATCTCTCGCCTTTGTGGTGTTTGGTTGTATCACGTGGGTAAAGTGCATAACCTCTGCAGAGTGTGAAACTATTCGGATAGCCGTGCTCGCGGTATTGAGCAATGCTCGGAATTACTGATTAAGGGTTAGATTAATAAATTGGACAACTTGGTTGGGATGGCGGGATGGCCATATGGAAGATTGGAACTTGATTTAGGATTGGAAACTTGGTTTACTTGAGAAATCTGAATTTATTTATTATTGCTATTTGTTTTACATTCTTTACAATCTATTCATTGTATTTGTTCATAAATCTTGCTTATTGCAAAATAGCCATGATAGCCTATCCTTTGGAATAAGCCTTACATATAGATAAATAAAGCGCATTACATGCACAACTTGTTGAGTGCTTTAAGTACTCACCCTTGCCAAACAACAATAATCAACAGTTGAAGAATCTACACTGTGTTGGAAGATGAAGTTCATGAAGACCACGAGTCATTAGGGTCCGAGCCTTGTCGGTTGCACTGTGGTGAACTGATGAGCTATCTACGTTTCTACTTTCATTTGCTTAATTATTAGCTTATATTCTCCGTCTTGCCCTGCGTGGCTTAATAATGTAAGTTGGTCATAAGATCATACATTTAGCTATATCAATAAATGAACTATTATTCTATTATCGTTGTGTATGATGTGATATGTACCAATGTTAAGCTGTGTGCACTAGCGTTGATCACAGGAATAGTCACGATAAACACAGTGGGTTCGAATCAGTGGATTCGGGTCCCTACATGTTACCTTTTAAATATAATGGTTTTAGATGCTGATGATCGTCTTGAGGCTTTTCAAAAACTACATCTTGAGCCCCAAGCATAATTGAGCAAACATCTCTTTGGTCGATGCAGTACTTATTTTAAACTCGGCCTGCAAAGTGAACACCATGTTGATGTCCATCAGAGGTGGAGAATCATTCAGAACCACATGTGAGTCTAGATCATCTATTTGAATCGAACTCTTCTTCAACCGGCTCTTTTCTCCTCCACTCCTTTTTAACAATTTTAATCAGCCAGAGCTCGTTGAATTCTTCATCCCTTCGTTTCTCTTGCTCGGTCTCTCTCACCTCTTGGGTCCTTAGCCTTTGAAGTCGTCTGCGTTGTGATCGGCTAAGCCCTAGAGGACACCATCTAAGTTTAGGTTCAATCGGCTCACGTACTTTTACTGCCAGATTAACCTAAGCCATAGAATTTGACCCTTCCTCCACTTGAGTTGGTGGTTGGCTCAGCCTGAAAATTCTTTCATGGATCCATCCTCTATGGTTTTCATGATAGCCCTGCATCGGCTCAAATTTTCTGTCTATGGCCGATCGTCTTTGCCAGTCAACTTGGCATGGATAATGCTCCATCGGACAAGTGTAAGGTGTGATGAGTGACTGACCCTCTCCCAAATGAGCGCCAAAGGGGCATCGTTGGTGAGTCTTTTCCAAATTATCGGGCCAGTACATATTATCTGGCTGACATGCAGGGTAATGTGGCCTATTAATTCTCCTTTCATACTTCTCCAATAGTTGGGAGAAAGTTGGCTTTGGCTTGAGAATCGGCTTGCGTGGTGGTGATGCCCTCTCGGCCTTTTACCACTTGCCGATCTGCAAGTCTCCTCTTGGCTTGATAGTCTGTGAACTCCTCCCTTCATGGTCAGTTTCTATTTGCAGCGAACCGATTGTGATCTTCAGGGTTTCCTTGTCGCAAGAGCTCACTGAACGTCAACATGACGCACAACTTTTGACTCTGTATCTTTCATCGGCTCTTTTCCTTTTCCAGAACATTGAACTATATTAATCGAAAAAGAATTAGCATCCAACTACATCATCATCTCTTCTACGAACTTTAGTCGGCCATCCACTATAGCAAATTGTATTTGCCATCGAAAAATATTGCAATCATTAGTATTATGAGAAAAAGAAATGATGCCATTTGCAATACCTTCACTTTTTAATTTCATCAGTCGACAGAATAACATGCCCTTCGGGCAATCGTATAATCTTTTCTTGCAGTAGTTAAAAGCATATTTTATTTTTTACTTATTGTTAGTCGGCCTAAGCCATGAATAGACTAAGGACTTCTTAGACCCCTTAACCCATTCAGCTATATTTATTTCAGCCACATCGTCTTCAAATGAATCGCTTGAACCATACTCAACGAGGTTGACCTTAGCTTTGTCTTTGTCCTTGTTATTATTATTATTCTTGAATTTATCTCTAAAGCCTCTATTATTAGTAAAACGACCTTCTTGAGCTGATACCCTATGTAGCAGGTGACTTAAATTAGTAAATTCTTGCCACGAATTTTCCTTCACTTGAAATTAACCCTTGGAAGGCTAAATCGGCTAGCGGTTGTAAGCGAGTAACACTAAAACACCGATTTCTTACTTCTCTAAATATCTTAATATAATATGTTATGATTCCCTAAATTTCTGATGAACAGAACTCAAGTCGGAAATTCTAAGTTCGAACTCGGAGAAAAAGTATTAATGGAATCGACTTTTCAAATCAATCCAGAAATTCACCAAATTCGGAGGTAGGCTTGTGAGCTATGTAAATGCATTTTGACAAAGATAGCGGAATAACCTAATTTTTAACCCTTCGGACTAAGCAACCTCACTACATTGTGCAATAAAATGCCTGACGTGTTCTAAAGTAGTAATAGAGTCAGCCCCTAAGAATTTTGCAAAAACAGGAACTTTACATTATTGGATAAGGCATCCGATCGATGTAATCGAGTGGCTGACTTCGATAGCCTTTAACCTATCCCTTGGGTTGTATGCGAATTGGTCTGCAATACAAGAGATATCGATCGGCCCAATTCACCGTATTAGCGATGTAGTATTAGGAATCTACCAATTGTGTTCGTAACTAGCATTCTTCCCTTGAGCATAAGCTCGGGTTAATAGGTTGTTTGGGTGATGCGTCTTGAGGAAGTTGCTCATGCCGTTATTTCTCCTAGCGATCGGCTCTAGTCTTTGGAACAAAGGGTTACGAATACATTACAAACTTGTATGGAGCCGTATTCCTCTGCGAATTGGCTTGATGTATTGCGGATGCCTAGGGGTTCAATCGGTTGTGGGACCGATTGGAGAAAAGCGTAAAATAGAGCGATAGTGGTAAGTTGGTGATGCATCAACTTAGCGACATCGGTATATGCTGATAATGCGGAACCCCACTTGCACAAGGATCTCGCGTGATATATACAATGGTGGGTTGGCCTCATGGTGAGAGATGAACTTATAATCGATGGCTTAGGATTGGCTATTACTACAGGGCTTTTGCATATTTGGTGCTACCGAATAAAAAAGGTAATTTGGTAGAGTCTACATTGGATCGAGTAGGCTTCTAACTGATGCTAACTCTTCAACTATAGTTATAACAATGTTAGCTATCATCGGCTTAAGAGTTGTAAGCAGAGCCGATGATTGGTTGATTAAAGCATGGTGCATAGATTGATTAATCATGGCGAGATAATTCAGCAGCATGCGGGCTTGTATCGACTTACCGATTCGTCGGTAATCCCTGCATCACCGAGGGCATTGACCGTCGGCCATGCGATCTTTTGAGTGATACCACGACAAGTTTTCTGATAGCAGCTTAACATCATCTCCTAGAGCACGGTTGTCTGATCCCCGATCCCTTTACGCTGTTTAGGTATCAAATCATCCAATGTGGGGACGATTATGACTTTAGTATTGAGATCGGACGGTGAAATCGACTTCCCAGCAGAAGACATCGAGTCCCACTAGGCTGTGCCAAAAAATGTGACGACGGATTTATGGGCTCAAACACACGAGAACGCTGGGTTCAAGTTCATTCGTGGCATGCTAGTCGATTTGATCTGGCAATCGGCAAGATAGATAGAAAAATATACGCTCAAAGCCGATCCAATGTAACAATTGGCAAAGATCTAAACAACTAGTAATAGTCGATCAAATCAAAGGTAACGATAAGTCTAAACACCTGATTAAGGCTGATAAGATGTTTGATAAAGGTAGGCTTTCCCAAAAAAGGCGATGAGCACCAAGATAGGAGAAAATCAAACCCAGTGTACTCGATGAAGACCAACAATCGGCGATGCGCAACTTTATTGATCAAAATCGGATTAGAATGGAGATTCTAAATTATAAAGCTACTCCTAGTTGACAGGAAAGTAAATAAAAAGTAGATGCGAGTTGTTTGATTGATTGTGTTCTTTTGCTCGCCCTTGACCATCTTTTATAGTGCATTAGCCGATCGTATCTTTCTCCGATGCATTGCCAACATGGTCCGTATCGGCCTTTGTACAGATAAAATTCCTTCTTTGAATCAACATCAGTCATAATTCTATCTTTAACTTCACTTCTCCAACATCGTCCAAAAATATCCTTTTTGTCCTAAACTTGACAAATTGGTCATATCTTGCCAAATTTTGGTGCAAACACCCGTCATACCATATGTTCCAAGATTTTTGCAAAGACAAAGCTATACTTGACATTATTTCCTCGAGTTGCTCATGACCGCGAGCACTGCTAATTAATTAGATTAAATCTCTACAAAGAGGGTGCACTTTACCCACATGACGAATTCTAGCAATTATGTCGACCATGCCTCGCGATACATATGGTACCGATTTGCTAGATTATGATGAAGCCGTTCAACTAGCTAAAGGCTAGCCTTGCACCAGCCCATTAGGTGTTTCACCCCGCATAGCTATAACCCTTCAAAGCAGGGTACCAAAAGTTGTATTGGACATGTTTTGATCCCAACGCCTCAGTGAAGGGAGCACCTACGCTTTGATTCCATACCTCGGTTCGCCCTTACTACTCTGGCCTACCAAAATGCAAGGCTAAACCCCAGCTAACTTTCTAAGTTAAGGCTATGTCATACTAGTACATGTGGTTGCACTTAAATACTTGGTGATAGCATCAAGTTTGGTCCTTATTTGACCCGAACGAGGATCTCCCCCTATCTACGAGCGAGGTCCCTCCTCACACCTCAAGTTTAAATAGTATCTCGTCCACGTCTAAACCATAAGTTTTATTTTTATTTTTACAAAAATATCAACAACCTTTCATCATGTCTAACATTTTCATTTATGAAGGACCGAAGTGACGATCAGAGGTGAGGTGAATGATCACAATTAAATTTTTCCCTCTCTCAAAGGATCCAACCAAAACCTCACTTGAAACACTCAAACGCAATGGAGCAAAACGGAGAAAATCTTGATCTTGAACTTGCTCATGGGGTTGTGATGATCAAGATGATCTTGGATATTCTCCCAGTTGTGACAGTAAGCAAGAACACAAGAAATAAAAACATCAAACACGATCTACAAAGATTTCTCAAAGATTAAGCAAAGAGATCGAGTTCCTGCAAAAGATTGCCTAGATGATGAGGATATAATCTAAAGAAGATTCATCCATCAATCAATCATACTTGGCATAAAATCCTCAAGCATTTAGAAGGAGGGGAGGCAAATCCAAATGTGCAAAAAGTAAATTGCAAGAATTTAAAGTGCAGAATTTAAATGTTGAATTAAGACATAATGTAAATGCTGAAATTAAATTCAGAAAAGTAAGGAAGTAAAAAAAATTCTTGGGAGGAAGGTTTACAAAGCCTCACAACAAGGTGGGCAAAAGCTCAAAGGAGCACACAAAACCTTCAAGAGGGAGAGCTACCCTCTCCTCTATTTATACTACTCTTGAGTCATCCTCTACCCTTGGATGAGTTCTACTTGGCCCTCAAGTAACCTCACCAAGGGTTGAGATTGAGTCATCCTCCACCCTTGGATGAGTTCTACTTGGCCCTCGAGAAACCTCATCAAGGGTTGAGATTCACTCGAGCTAACTTGACCACTACTCTATCCTCAAAACCACAATCCAACAGCTCTTCGTGATTCGAGCGACGCAAGTTAGCATCTCGATCGTTCCCTTATCATCTAAGCTCACACAACTCAATCTCTATTATCCTCCGGTGACCCCCAACTATGCGGACCTCGGTGCACCTCACCTAGTCTGGTCATCCTTCGCCTTACCATGACCTAGCATCGTCATCCTACAACCATCAAAAACAAGGAAACCCATCACATAGCAATGTCCAAAATGATATACAATAATTATCCAATTACTAAAAATAAATCAGATCCCTAACTCAAATACAGTCAAATACTCATTACCAACATGGATTGATCTCCACATAGTCTTTCAATTTACAATGAATAGTATTCTCAACCATTCATTATCCCATTACTAAAGCATGACTTAGCAAGTGCATAAATAGTCGATTATACCCAATTGATATTTCTATAATGCTTAATCCTACCTTAGGATTTCAAAAGTTGACATGACAATATTGATTAAGGAAATCCATAAATTTTTGGGAATATCTATCAATAACCACAATATAAGCGACTTTACGGAAAATACATGCATGCATAATAGTTTTGACAAAAGCAATATAAATTAATTGAAATAGTGAGAGCAACATGTTCAAAGGAGGATGCTTGCCTTGCTTGTTGAACACTTGGTCTTGCATTGTTTGATTGGAGTATCAATTATGTCATTTAACACCAAATCTCTTATAGTCCCACGATTCGATGCGTACACTCCAACGTCAACATACATACAAGCAAACAAACCTGAAGTTACTATTCTTCGGTACAAAGAACATACACACAAGCATTATACAAGGTCATGTATATGAGAATAATGCTTATGAAGATGATGCATGTGAGATGGTTGCGAGAGCAAACTCCAATTTATAGGTCAACCACTCGAAGAACTTACACCTCTGTGAAAGCTATATTATTTACTTGGCATGATAATTTACGAAGACATAGTAATTTGATATGCATGACTGACTACACAATATTCACCTAGGTGGCTCACCATGCGCAATCTCATGAATTATGAATTATATGATCACATAATTAATTTGTTTCCTCATTGATTGGGTTCACGATATTTCACATCTACAACCCAACAAATAACTGCACAAGGCTCACTAAGTTTAATAACAAAAGATAGCGATCTATCACAACAATCGTAACCTACTCAACTTGTTATGCTAGTACTAACAATCGGGTGGTAATAATCCCATTTTAGAATTCTTTAATCATACATATCAAAATTCCATTAATATAGACATATGCAACCATGCAATACTCACATAATGCTTCTAAACGATCACATATGCACTATCTAATAGCCTATTGATCATTCAAACCTGTGCTCACTCTATTGGATCACCATGCATGTAACACATCCATTTAGACATATCCATACCACCATAATTGACCCACAATCATACATTTATCAATCCAAAATAAAGGCATAGACCTTCTCTAAGGGTGTAAGTCTAATATCCTAATACACACAATCCATCCTTCAATTTGTATGACACTCCAAACCATTTGTATACGATTAATAATCAACCACCGAGTACTTATATATTCATCACTAAGACCCATCTAACTAATTTCACATGTGTTGTTCAATTAACTCACAACCATCGACTCAATTGTACAAAATTAACCTTATAGGCTTAGCTCTAATTTAGCATACACATACTACTAGGATTAATCCAACATAATTAAGTACCACCTAAATTAAGAAGTATAAGTCTCACCAATGCAATATAAACACTTAAACCGATCATCATTTTATTTGCTTAGAAAATCTATCCATCGACAATCTTGCAACCATCAATATTACCTTATGAGAAGATCTAAATAATTCCAATCATATAGGCCCCTTTAACTAATTTCCAGGTCGTTCCACTAATATTAGTCTATGGCCAAGCAATCTATTAATTGAGCAATTCCAATAATCATCAACCAACAATTAATATTTCACTCCAACGGTTGAATTAATTAACCAATTTTTGTGCCACTCTAATAATATTCAACTACAACTTAATAATCTACTAAATTAAATAATTCGACATCCACCGGCTCACAAATAATATTAAATGATCGAATTATTTATATAAAGAAAAAAACAATGATTATTTATACCGCCGAACAATTAAGATCTAATTGGTAGCAATATCGGCGAACAGACTAATTTTTAATGAATGCATGCATGAATATGCAATTGTCAATATTTATATGCAATAGGCATGGCTAAAAGCTATGCATGTGAAAATTTAAATTAATTACGGAATTTTTACCATATGAATCGGGTACGAATAATTTCATCGCAGGCAACTCCTTAGCTGCATGTGGATGAAAATCGAGTCTGCCACCAAAAATCCGGCTCCAACCCCTCTTTCTTTTTTTCTCTATTCTTTTATTTTTTTCTTTCTTTCTCTCCTTACTTCTTTTTCCCTTTCTCTTTCCTTTCTCCCTGGCCGAACCACACGCTTGGCTCCTTCTTCCTTCCTCCTCTCTCTTCCCTCTTTCTTCTCCCACAGAACAAGACCCCAATCTCCTTCTCTTCCTCCTCCAAAGCATCGGCCGGCTCCTCCTAGCTTCCTCCTCCACACAGACCAACCTTCCTCCTCATTCTTTCTTCTCCCATAGAGCTAAGCTCCATTTCTTCTTCTCTCTTTCTCCTCTTCTGTTTCCTGGCTTGGCCGAACTCCTCCCTGGCCAATCTCGCTTCTTTCTTCTTTCTGTTTACTCCCCACCTCTCTTCTCCATCCAAGCCAGCCAGTCTCCTGCCCCTTTCTCTCTTCCTCCACAACACCAGCCATCCTCTAGCTCCTCACTTCCTTCTTTCTTCCTCCCACACCGACCGGCCTCCTTGACCGAGCTCCTCTTGGCTCTTATTCCTTCCTCACGCCACTTGTATGCTCGCCCGGGATTGCGCCACGCCACCCATTGCCGCGTCATCACCGAGTACCACAACTCATTGCCTTGCCTCCTCGAGTCGAGCGGCTAGTTAGCTGCACCACACTACCGCACCGCTACGTGGCGATTGCTATAGTCATCAAATCTTGCATACGCTTGGTGGATGCTAACTAGGTTTGCATATCATTCGATGAAGACAGGAGTTTGTATTGATCTTGATTTAAAGAGTCCATGTCTCTTCTGTTGTCGGTTAAAGCAACAGAGTTTAGATAAGTTAGTTGCTGATTTAGCTAGAAGTTATTTTGATAGTTTTGTTGTTTAAATAATTTTATCTGTAACTCTTTATACTATTTAAAGGCTGACAATAAAACCCAGAAAAGGATGCGGGGAGTTTTGGCGCATCACAATTGATGTGTTCAGAAACTCAAAACTCTGTTTTGCCAATACCATCTTCTTTTCTATTTCATCTCGTGTTTTCTTTGAAGAACTTCCTCTGAGCGAAGAGCACATTCTTTGAAGGGCATGTGTTGCGGCTAACATTTGGTATCAGAGCCACGTTCTCACATGTCCTGTGCTAAGAACATGGCTATAAATGAGTCATCAACGAGCAAAGGTGAACTGCTCGACTCGAGAGGAACAAGAACTTCAGCAAGTAGCGGATTGGTGTCTCTGCAGTACCCGATGTTGTCTAGGGCTAATTATTCAACATGGGCATTGAAGATGAAGGTCTATATGCGTGCTCAAGGAGTTTGGGATGCAATATTGACACCAGATAGTGTTGATATTTGAAAAGGTCAAATGGCTTTGGCAGCGATCTACCAAGCAATCCCAGAAGACTCTATTTTGTTGCTCTCAGAGAAAGAGACAGCAAAAGAGGCATGGGATGTGCTCAAGGCACTTCATTAGGGTGCAGATCGAGTGAAGGAGGTCAATGTCCATAACCTAAGATGGGAATTGGAAGGATTGAGAATGGGAGATGCAGAAAAGATAGATGATTTTGCTGCAAAGGTAATCTCAGTTGTTGGTCAGATCCGAGGTCTTGGTGAAAAGGTGGAAGAAATTTATGTTGTGAAAAAGGTGCTACGCTCTGTATCACCTAGATTCATCTAAATAGCTTCAACAAGTGAGGAATTTGGAGATCTCAAGACAAAACCCTAGAAGTGGTTCTTGGATCTTTGAAGGCCCATGAATTGAGGCGGCAAAGGTGGGAGAAAAGGTAGAAGAAAAGAGCTTTTGACACGGCATGAATGGAGATCTGGAGATGATCATGATAAAGGATCATCTAGGGGACATGGCCGAGGACGTTCGCGTGGATGCGGGCGTGGACACACCCAAGAGTGTGGCAATGAAGAATACCATGACTTTGGTAAAAGCTCACAGAAGAAGTCCGGATTTGACATAACAAAGGCCAGATGTTATAAGTGCAAAGAGTTGGGGCACTTCAAAGTTGATTGTACTGAGAGAAGAAAGAAGAACGAAAGGGTGAATCTGGTAGAATGGCAAGATCATGACAGTGAACCTGCTTTGCTTGCTGCTAAGGTATGTGAAATATGGAATAATGATTCTCATGAAATTGAAGATGTTATGCTTCTAGAGGAGAGTATTAAACCCAAGTTGAGTCATGATAATGACATCAATCAAAAGGAGTGTCTGTACTTGGATTACGGTGCAAGTAATCATATGACAGAAGCTTATGGCAGTTTCACTAATATGGATGAAAAGATCACATGCAAAGTAAAATTTGGTTATGGATTTGTGGTTGACATACATGGCAAAGGTATGGTGTGCTTTAAAT